>JAVLUZ010000437.1:0-104817 GCA_036768485.1 Mermis nigrescens
TTACATGACATCTTATTTCGTTTCACTTAGTTACTTTGTCAATTCGCTGTAAATAAAAATTTGTCTTGGTACCTAATTTTGCATCATTCCAAAAATCATGCAGTGCAGCAATAAATCGTCTGTGCTTAGTTGTTTCATTATCTTAACCAGCAAGCGCAGTCCTAAATGACATTGCGCTACACAAACATAGGCCGGACACTTTAAGACGGACCTGGGCACTTTACGGCATGCTTAAAGTGTCCGGCCGGACACTTTACGATGCCGGACACTTTACCGCGTGACACCGGCCGTCCTATTTTGAGGGGACCATCATCAATTTTGGAGGGACTAAGCCCAAAAAAGGCCAAAAAATAGCACAAAATAAAGTTTAAAAAGTCCTATCTTTCCGATTTTTCTGAATTTGGACCCCCCTCCCCGTTTCCCCCAGAGCTACGTGCCTGCATTTAGTGAGCCTTATTGGGCCTAAATGACTTCAAAACTAGTTAACAAGTATAGCGTTAAAACGTTTTCCCACAATCTGATTGATTTCAAGCACTTTGAAGAAAATTTTTGATTTTCTACCATTTTTGATCACCATTTTGCTTCATTTTCCCCGGAAAATTCCAGTTTTTTAATTCTAGGGTTTTCTAGGCCCCAACTCCCTCTACATAAGTGCATATCTGGTAGATACCATATCGATCTGACTTGATTATGCAATTCTGCGCAAAACTTTACAATAAGTGCTGTGATTTAAATGCGAAGGGTAAGGAAAATTATTCGTCCTAAACACATATTTACTCAATCAAGAGACAGGAACTGAATTGGGTTTTCACAAATGCAGATTGATCTGTTGCTAATCCGACATTTTCGTATATGCAATAATGTGCATTGAAATGTACAAATGGAACAACGTGCATTAGAATTAATACGTTTTTTAAGGCAAAAACGGAAATCAGAAAAACCATCAAATTAAAACAAATGCGCAGAATATTACATTATATTAATTTTGGCTAAATTACTCAAATAATTAAATTAAATTAATTATATGGAATTAAATTAAACCGCAGTTAACGTAAAATATGGCGCAATTTTTTGATGAGTCGAAAAAATATAATGAGTCTTCCGATATTTAGTTTTAAATGATAGAAAATAATCCAATATGTAAAAAATACTCAACGGTTCTAATCTCAGCATGGAATCTGTAATGAAGGCAATGGGTAACTAAAGCTGAGAGAGTCTGAAGAGAATTTTGTTGTTCAACATGGAAGACATGCATCTTGCTAATGCGCAGGAAAAATGATGCGGCGAAAGTGACCCAACAAAAGAATTACGCAAAGAAGGGTGATAAACTGAAGAGAATTTAGCTGGAGTAAACTACGGATAGGCGTGAAGTGGGGAGGGGAATGGTTTGGGGGCTTAGACCCCCAGACCCCGGTGGAACCCTCAATAATTGAATATTTGACATATTTTTTGGGGAGCCAGTTTTATACCTCTCAGACGCCCCCCAGACATTGGTCGCTGCCATACGTGGGCAGCAAGAAAATTGTGTAGGGGGGTGCAAGATTTTTCAAAGATCAAAAAATAGCCTTGCTGCAATAATCTAAATCTATGGTAAACGCTTTGTTGTTGAAGATGATTAATACAGGCCGGCACCATACGTGGGCAGCAAGAAAATTCACAGGGGGGTGCAAGATTTTTTGAAGGTCAAAAATGGCCCTAAAAATGGTGGTATGGCGATAAAAACACCATTTTTCGACGTTTCTCATCAAGCACTATCCATTGGCATCAAAAATTGCGAAAGAAACGAAAAAATTTTCAAAAAATTGAATTCTGGGGGGTATTTTGATTTCCGGGGGGGGGTATTTTGATTCTGGGGGGGTACATACCCCCAAAACCCCCCACGTGCAGGTGGCCGGCACCCTGGAGGGCATCACTGTATCATAGACTGTTATAAAGCATAGGCGATGACGTAACAAATCTGCACCCTAACGTTAGTGCTTAATAAGATGCGCGTATGTTGGCGCGAGTGCTGCAGGCATTGACTGATGATGGAATAATAGGCGGTTCAAATCCGTCAGCGCACAATTTCTTCTTTTATAAATCGAACAGCATATGAAATTGTTGGCGTTACTATTAGAGGCAAAGAGGAGCTCATGAGATTTGGTGCTCAAATCTTCTTTATGCCTGCATTTTACTTCATTTCATAGGCACTCCTTCGACTTTCATACCATCGAAATTTTCGTAAATTTTTAAACAGGTTTTACAAACAGGATTAAATTTTATCAATTCTAAATTTTAAAAGCTTGCAACAAATTTCCATGATTAGATACTGCCATAATCACAACTATCTTTTTAAAAAACTGATCGCACATTTCTTAAGACATTTCTCAAACGTTGTTAGTCCTTTCAGAATGCTTTGGACTGGTTTTAGGTAAACAAAGCCCTCTTGCACTTATTGCATGTAAGAAACAGCAGATTGATAGAATTCTTTTTAATTATGAAAATATGTGTGTTTTAGTAGTATTTATAGGCGCCTGAAATGCAGTTTTACAATCGTTTTTCCAAACTGAACTGGAACCATTTCATGTTAGTTGGTTCTAACATCACCTCCAACGGTATTGAACTATTTGTTCCGAACCAGGATATGAGGAGGGCTAAGATGTAAATGATTTACAATATCTGTATAATTTCCTTCAATAATGTTAACAACCTGCAATAAAGATGAAAACACGTTACCTACAATTTGAGGTGCAGCTGTGTCGCAATATATGAAAAAATTATGCATTCCACCTAGCATATTGGGAGAATATTGGGCAGTTATAGACAAATTGTTCTTCTTATGTGTGTACTTGATAGTGGGCTAAGCTGCCTTTCTCTAAAAACCTAGCATATAAGTCAAATTCTTTGTTAGCCTTATGTCCTGAACATGCTCTAGGTTTACTATGAGATTACAAAGTTTTCTATTTTCATTATACGTTAAAGCTAATGTGTGAAGTATAGTCATAGTTTCCTGTAAAACCTGCTCTTTTTATAGCATTACTTATTGTATCAAAAAGATTAGAAATGTACTGATATTTGGCCTGGGGAATAAGCATCTTAACTCTTAGGATATTACCAGACATCAAAAAGGTGTAACATGTTTTTGACTGGCTATTCACATTGTACCACGTGTTGTCGTAAATGATTTCAGCATGTCCAACATCCCATTCGCCATTTAGCATATTTTGCCTAGGCAGGCAGCCTGCTTATAAAGCTGGAGGCAGTGTTTGACGAGTCGGAATTACTCAGTAATGAGGTAGAATAGTTTAGGATCATGTTTTTCAAGTTAAATTAATCAAAGTATTTATAATTTTTTTCACTTGACATAGATAACATAATATTTTAGAAAGAAATCGCCTTGACATACACCAAAATAGAAAGTAAATACACATGTGCCCACATGTTTTTGAGAAAAATCTCTGTAGCTGCATACTATTGCACGTATGTATAAGCAAATACATTTTCACTGATATAGTTTCTGACATGCTTAAGGGATTATCGTTCATAATCTTCAAAATATTAGCACTGTCTCATATTGCCAATTTGCAACCCAGTGTGAGCAAGGTTCTTCGCTATAATATGTCCAAATATTTTTCGAGTCCACAGTGTTTAACATCCTGTGCGAACTGCCAGAATGCCTCTAGCTTGTCTGTGGATCTCCTCTTCCTCTTTATATTCGTCATCTATTAGTTGCCAGAAAAAGGAGCCCATGCTCTGTACATCTTGATTTGTTATAAAGCGCCTCACTGGCCTTTCCAGTCAGTTGCAGAATAAAATATGAAGCGTGAGCTCTCCGGTGACGCCATCTTTCAAGAACGAATTTTGGAGCAAAACTTCTCATATTTATATGTAGGCAAACAAGGAATTGTGCGCTGGCGGATTTGAACCGCCTATTATTCCATCATCAGTCATGCCTGCATCACTCACGCAATGCATGCATTTTATATATGCGCACACGCACACGCGCGTTGCTGCCTGCTGCCTACACCCACGCACCGCCTTTTTAACGTTGCACCCTGAGATAATGCCATGAGTGCAGGATTCTTACATCATCGCCTGTCATAACGCAAATTATCCTACAGTGTTGCCCTCCACGGCGCCGGACTATACTACCATACGTGGGCAGCAAGAAAATTTGGGGTCCAAGATTTTGAAGGTCAAAAAATGGCCTTAAAAATGGTGATATGGCGATAAAAACACCATTTTTCGACGTTTTCATCAAGCACTATCCATTGGCATCAAAAATTGCGAAAAAAACGAAAAAAATTTTCAAAATTGATTTCGGGGGGTCTTTTTTGGTTTCGGGGGGGTCCAGACCCCCCCACGCCCATGTGTGTATACTACTAATATGCATTCCTTTGCTCTGATTACAGCTTCACTTGAGAGACTTATAATCAATCTGTTACCAACAAACAAGAAGGTGGGTTGTTTTTTTCATCGAAAGTGGAGCTTTCGATGGTGAATTTACTTCTAACATGCTCTACCTCGAAAAATATTTCAATTGGACTGGCTTGCTGATAGAGTAGGGTGCCCAGATGTACTGATTTTATCAGGATCGTACTGATTTTTAGAAGCTCGTCCTGATTCTACGAATGTCCCGATTTTGTCCTGAAATATCGGGTTCCCGTCCTGATTTGTCCTGAACCTTTTAAAAAATTTTAAGATACATGATGATAATCAAGCTGAACGTTAAGTAAATTCGTCGACTTGTATACAACGAGCGATTAATTATATTGATAAGTGGTTCTGCTTAGATAATTATCCTGCTTCAACCAATTGGTTGATGTTAAACGCTAATATTAATTACGACGAAGTTCAATAGTCGGCTGAATATCTATGGCCAGATATTGCCATGAAAGATTCAATGTATTTGATGAAAAAAATGAGTTAAACTGATTATTGGAAGCTTCGTCTGACGAATTTATTCATTTGCCGATTGATAAAAAATGGTCAACTTTGTTTCAGACCAAAATATTTGTTGATTTGAAAACTCTAGTCAGCGTAATTTTTTCGATTCCTACATCAAACGTGGCTGTGGAACGAGTATTTTCCTTGCGCAAAAAGCAGTGGACAGACGATCGAAATCGATTGAATCGTTAAAACCGTGAAATGCTTGCTTCAAATTAGAATAAATTATTCCTTATCGTGTGGTGAAATGTATAAAATGATTTTGGGTGACGAAAATTCGCCAGAATCAGATATCATCTAACAGTACATACGTGTGAATTTGATGTTTTATTGCAGCAGTAAACATTATTTTGAAAAGTGCTACTTTTTCAAGCGTCCTGATTTTGACCAAAGGTATCTGGCAATTCTTATGATAGAGCCCAATCCAAAGCAATTTGGGCAATTGGTTTCTAAAAAACGGAAATCGTGGTTAGCTAAATGTTGCTTGCATGGCGATCTAAAGCCTGTTCAGGTTTATTTCCACGTGGTCTATCCAGCACTGTAACAAATCATCAGGATTCATAAATAAATATGTGTTCAAATTCCTTGGATCGCAGCCAGAAGGTAAGGTATGGTGCTTCCATCTTCAATCGTTGTTATTGGCTATAAATAGGACAACAGATAGATTACATAGTACTAGACATTGAAGGACATGAATTGGAAGTGCTGTCATCGCTGAATTATGATGGTCTAGGGTTAAAAGCATTGCAGATAGAGCACATCGCGCCCAACAAGGCGATCTTCATTGACAGGTTAAAGACACTTGAACGAATAAATCAGTACAGGCGGTTTGTCAAGGTGCATTTGCCTACTATGAAGGAAATTTCGATAACAATGAGTGATATATTGTTTATGGATACTGCTCTGAAATAAGCTAAATACCTGTTTTAGTGCTGTTTAAAATGCGCTTCAAGAATTTCCAAGTCTTCCTTCTGTTAGTATTATAATTATCCATTACTCAATAAAATCATTTCTAGATAACGCTTCTTATATAATATAAAAAAAATCAGGAAAATTTTTGTTTATCTATCCATCTACAATTATACGCAGATATCTCGTTCTGAAAAAGTTGAAAATAAAGGACCATTCTCCAAAATTCCACCAGGATTCAAAAAACGAAAATTGTGCATATTCGTCGAGAAATCGAAGACTTTTTTGGTCCTAAATTTTAGTTAAGATTTTATTGTAAAGCACAATAATGCATCTTAAAGATAAAACATCAGATCGAAGGGTATACAAACGAAAGAAGCAAACGCCAAATGATGAATCAATAATGGACAATCGTAACGGCAATGACAAAAGCACGACAAATTAATTTTCATGTACGTAAACAATGCTTGACTTGACTTATCAACTGAAATTTGCCCCTAAATGGCCGGAAAATCCCAATGAATGGTCAACGTTTCTAAAAATAACTCTTTAAAGTTTCACAATATTTTTTCTAAAAAATAAACAATCGATTTTCGCAATTTAAAATTATAGGAAAGTATACAATTTACAAAAAAATCTAAATATGTAAGTAGAAGCATACAGTTGCCGAAAATATTGTTGTGTAAAATAGTTAAAGGTTGTTAACCTTAAATCCCAATTGAGGATTTTATTGTAAAGTGCAATAATTCATCTTAAATTTAATGATCGACAAAAATTAAGTCGTACAGTCAGCCTCTATATTTATGAATCTGTAGGAAATCAGGAAATTTGTAGAGGTCAAAAAGGAACATATTAAAATATCATAGACAACTGATTCTGTCATTTTCATTTCAGTGAGACCGCCGAAAGGTCAGCGTCTAATCAAAATTAAAAATTAGTAATGCTGAGCACACCTTAACCACGTGGGGTGTTTGAGATAATACATGTAATGGCTTTAATTTTTGAGTATGGGTTCTCCGGCTATCTGACGGAGGAGAGCGCCGGCGACTTTCAATTTTCGTTCATAAACAGTCTGAAAACGGTCAGAAGCGCAAGTTTTCACCAAAAATCGGCCGGGGTTCAAAAATTTCTTACTTTAAAGGATGTTGGACGGTCCACATCCTCCCTGTCACCTGTTTGAATTTCACGAACCACGGCGAACTTTTAGTCCCTAATTTTGCGTTATTTGCTATATTAATTTAAAACAAATTATGGATATTATTTAGTCGTTCCCGAAATTCTGGCAAAGTTCAACCAAGGTTCGTTCGAGTTTACATATGCTAGATGGGGAGAAAGATACACAACTTTGCTACACGCTTCAAAATGACTGGCCGACGCAAGAAACACAAAATTTTGGGCGGAACCGAAATTCAGAGAAAGCCAAAATTTTCACAAGTCCGACAATGGATTATAACGGCAAAAAATGACATTTTTTAATTAGAAAAACATTATTATGAATGGAATCTAGGGGTTACCCATTCAGAGTTGGGCGTAGATTGTTCAGGAGTGCCCAGCCCACCCAACCCGAAATTCTCGCAAAATCAGGTGCAAGTTCAAAAAACTTTCTACGAAAAAAGATGATGCGCTAGGTACTTAAGTCTAGAAATTTTTACATATTCAAGAATTCTATTATTGTACTAATTAATTCGGAGATTAATTAATTATTACAGTAACTCATGGAAAAAAATGATTGATCCTCGAGTCAAGAGGTGCAACGGTACTTTAATTTTATGGATGCTAAGATCAAAAATTCTCGAGCAACACGGCCCGAATTCCGACACACCTTAGGCTCTCAAATGAACGTCTTATCCAGGTATACTGTAGTCAGCCGCTGCATAAGTGGAAAAACTGTATCATCGCTCTACACTACAGAGTATACACACACATACGTCATTTTTCTTCTTTACACTTCAGCGTTTGTGCACTTGATTTTTCAATTATACCGCTTGCCTCCTAATGCAACTGTTTGCGAAAGTATCTAAATCATCTACAAATGAGTACAAAATCGTTCACAATATATGTAATTATTATACAAGTTTACACTAAAGACCTCATATAACAAAATGGGATAATGAACAGCCTTTGGCTTTCACGTACCACACAACATACAATAGATATGGATCATTAATCCAATGGCAAATAGTAGATTACTACAGTATGACAACCAAAGAGCGATGAAGTGCGTAGGGGCATCAGCGAAATCGGGCTAAGCCTCAACGAGATAAATTGGTGAAATTATTGCGTGTGTAAACAATAAAAGCAATCGACTTCGGAGTAATGCGTAAAGCGCTGAAAGAATTGTGCAAAAGCTTGAACTTAAAGCTCAAACCAAATTTCAAATTATGAGTAAGCTTTATAGTCATACACACACTAGGCGGGGGGGGGGGTTTGGGGTACGCATACCCCCCCCCCCCCCCCGAAAAACCAAAATACCCCCCCCAGAAATCAAAATGCCCCCCAGAATTCAATTTTTGAAATTTTTTTCTCGTTTTTTCGCAATTTTCTGATGCCAATGGATAGTGCTTGATGAGAAACGTCGAAAAATGGTGTTTTTTACGCCATACCACCATTTTTAAGGCAATTTTTTGACCTTTGGAAAATCCTGCACCCCCCAGAATTTTCTTGCTGCCCACGTATGGTCATACACTAGTTTACACAGTGTACGACTTCCGAATTAAAAAAAAACGATAGTATTATTAAAAGACGTAATAAAATTGTCTTGCTTAAATGGTGATACCTTACAACACGAAAGAACGTTTCTGTTAAGGACCACGTTACCTTTCCATACTAACGCTGTTCAATTCAAAATAGGAAAGCTTCAATGCAAAAAGTGACATCTAAAAATGATCTTCTAACATTTCGTAGGACAAAAGTCTATTTTTTTACCACGCCCCAAATACCTTCATTCGTTCTTCGGACTAAAAAATCTAATTAGACATACTTGAGTTTTTCTGGTCAGAAAAAGTCAGTGATCCCTCCCAAAAAAGACGAGACCGACGTTTACATAGAGAGAGGTCATTTTAAAACTTCACAACAACAAAACTACTTTACACTGCGGCCGAACGTTTTTCTATCGCCCACTGCAATAAGTGCATTTCAAATATTAAATCCGTTTTAAGCAGCAAGGCGCAAATAAGCGCTTCAAAAAATTTAAAGATCATCTTTTTCCGGCCGAAAATGACATAAATATCAAGCAAGGTACAGTCGTTGTCCTCATTCAAACAATATAGAACGATTTACGGTGTAAAGAAACTTACACGGAAATACAATTTAAAAGAGTGTTAACCATACCGCGGGCAGCAAGAAAATTCTGGGGGGGGGTGCAAGATTCTTTGAAGGTCAAAAAAACGGCCTTAAAAATGGTGGTATGGCGAAAAAACACCATTTTTTTCGACGTTTCTCATCGAGCACTATCCATTGGCATCGAAAAATTGCGAAAAAACACAAAAAATTTCCAAAAATCGAATTCTGGGGGGTATTTTGATTTCTGGGGGGGGGTATTTTGGTTTCTCGGGGGTTGCATACCCCCAACCCCCACGCCCAGGTGTGATGTTAACAGGCGATCCTGCATATTCTCACTGATGTTAAGTAACTACCCTAAAGTCTTATACTACGTAGCTTGTTTAAACCAAAAACAAACGTTGCATTATGATATATTAAAGCATAGCAGCAAACAGTGACCTTTGACCGCGTTACCGTAAAAACGAATAAAATACGAAATACACAATATAGTGTGCGTAAGAACCGATCATATATAATTCACAGTGGTGTAAAGCAGCTGTCCTTACATCGTCTATCATGTAAGATTGTTAAAACAAAAAAGCAAACGTTACATTACGGTTAAACGGCGACCTTTGATCGCGTAGCCATGGAAACGAATAACATTACATACACAACATAGTATAAAGTCAAGCTAAGCGTTAAGCGACGCGATTCAAGCAGTCATTTAGCAAAAGCGACACGGCCCCCTTGATACGATCGTCGTCGTCGTCGTTGTCGCGATTAGAATTGGGCTCATAATTCGAAGTCGAAACATCAACTTCACGGGTTTTACCGCCGCCGTTGTCGATCGATTTTTGCGCCTTCAGCGCCGTCTTCCGCGTCGATCGCGACGAGTCGCTCGTCGACAGCGATTTAATCAACACTTTGCGTACTTTATCCTTGACGACGACGTGCTCGACGACGGCGGCGTCGTCGTCGTCACGCGGCAGCAGGTTGACGCGATCGTCAACGCTTGACGTAGACGGCTTTTCGACCATTTTTCGAAAATAAGCGTCAAAGCGACGCGCGTCGATCGACGGCGGCGACGCTATCGCCGTCGCGACGCCGCTCGACGCCGATTGGTCGATTTTTTCGCTACTCGACGCCGATTTGTCCGCCGCCGATGACGTCACGTCGGCGGATGCGTCCAATTGGTCGATTAGCCGCCCGCTCGACGACGATTGGTGCTGCCGGACGACCAAATCGAGGACCGATCTTTCGATGGCTAATTGCAAGTCGGCGTCTTCGTCGTCGCCTATGGAAAAAATATGGAGAATGGATGAACAAATAAGAAATAAAAATATAAATCAACTTAAAAAATAAATAGAAGATATACACGTATGGGACAACGAATGTTTAATTACAATCAACCATTTTGAAATTAGCAATAACTTGAAAATCATAAAATTAAATCGAATAAATTTTTAACTGAACCAATATCAATTTTGAATTGCGAAGAAAATTTCAATTGAATTCACTTAACGTACATAATACCCCTTCATTTCGTAAATGCATAGAATTATGGATCTAATATACAATTCACCCCCAGTGTTTTTTAACTGATCCATATAAGCTACAGTAACCACACTTTACGAGAAGCCTGTTGTACTAATCTGGCAAAATTGATTAACTTACGGTGTAAACTTACTGCTTTACACTCACACTTTACAACGTACTAACGGCATCAAAAATTGTAAACGATTCGGTGGGTTTCAAACACAGCAGTTTTTTGTAACTCAATCAACATCCTAAATTAAAAGAAAGTAAGTTTAAAAAAGTAAGTTTAAAGTAAGTTTAAACTAAAGTAAAGTAAGTTTTTTTAAAGCAGTCAGTTTAAAGGTAAAGTAAAGCAAGTTTTTTTCTTTAAAACAGTAAGTTTACACCGTACGCTAATCAATTTTGCCAGATTAGTACAATAGGCTTATAGCTATCTCCTTGTAAAGTTTGGTTACTGTAGCTTATATGGATCGGCTAAAAAACGCTGGGGGGTTAATTGTATACTAGATCCAGAATTATATTGAGAAAACGCTTTAATGAAATTTCACAATCTTGTTTATTCATTGGATGATTAAAAATTTTTCCAATATATCTATGTAGCTAATGCTAAATGATCAAATACTCAATTCATTACGTTTAAAGTCAAAAAGTCTAAAAAATTAAATATTATTCAATTTAATTAAATAAAATCAATATTGGGGTCATCTAATTCCCATAATTCATTTGAATTTACAAATTGTAAGCTTTACACTATTAATATAAATTAAACTACATACAACCCACAACTAAAAAATCAATTTTTTTTCAAAAAAACAGAGAAAAACACGTTGATAAAATTTTAAACTACTACAATTTTAAGACTAAAAGATTTCGCTACATTTATTTCGCGTGTGAAAAATGTTTTTCTAAATAGCGCGAAAAAAATAAGCAAAATGCAAAATTATAAAATAAAACACGTCAAAAGATAATTATAAACCGAAGAATAGGCTCTAGAAAAAAATTTGTACACGGCTGGAATAGGAAGAAATGAAATTGAAAGTTTAAAATTACTCAGACTATCACGGAAAATAGTAAAAGATTGAAGATTTATTTATTTTCTTACTTATTTATTTATTTACCGTATAATAAATCTTCGGTAAATTGAAACGGAATAGAGCCGGATGAATCCAACGACAGCTCACTGTAAATGAAGAAAAACGCATAAAATCAATAATTTCGTGAAAAATCAATTTATTTCGAATTCGATTTATTTGTTTGAACTCAGCCTTCCACTATTCCAAGCACAATTCTGTCACGCCCGGTAAAGGTGAGTATATAATAGTCATAATATATTCATTATAGTATGAGTCACTCCGCGTATTTACGTCTGTCGAGCCCCGTATTCACATTAATATAATTTCCCAGTCAATATACTCCGCGTGTCTTGTGCACGTCTGTTGAGTCGAAGGTCAATACTTGATCAATCAATAATCCTAACACACTTACCGGAGCTGTCTTGCGGATTGTGCAGCTGTATTCGCGCGCACACGCATTGATAAAACCGGTGCTATTGGGCGAACATTATAGCCTTAATCAGCGCTGACTCCTCACTTAGCAGTTAAAACGTGCTGAGCTCGGACCGGTTCCCTTCAGTTCTTACGTCTCTTCAACATATGCGTTGAATTCCTGTTGTTCTAACGTGCGCATCAAGTGTCAATGGATTACTGTAGTAGAGTGTCACGTTTCTACCTGACACTTCGCAATTGTCCGGATTACTGTAGCTGACGAGTTAACGTTAGAATATCGCAATGAAAGTCATCGGCGGATCCGGGGAAAAATTTGGGGTAACGGTCCGAAACTTCGAAGTCATATATTAAGAGAACCATTCGGAAATGGACGAAAATAAAGTCATTTTTAAACATTTCTCGACGAGCTCTATACGATTTCGAGGAAATTTCGAAAAAAGTCAAAAAATATTCACTTATGTATATTTCATACTCACATGTAAGAAATATATCGTTCAACCAGGGGCGGACCTAAGGGGAGAGCGGGGGATGGCCGCCATAGGTGGGCGGCACCAAAGCTCTGCGGGGGGGGGGTGCAAGATTTTTTCAAGGGTCATAAAATGGCCTTAAAAATGGTGTTATGGCGAAAAAACACCAGTTTTCAACGTTTCAAATCGAGCACTATCCATTGGCATCAACAAATTACGAAAAAAACGAGAAAAAAAATTTGAAAAAATTGAATTCTTGGGAGTATTTTGGTTTCTGGGGGTATTTTGGTTTCTGGGAAGTGCATACCCCCAAGCCCAGGTATGGTGGCCGCCCTCTACCTCCCCACATTGACCAAAAATAACTGACTAGATAAAGAACGGATATATAATTTGCAATATGTAAGTTTTGTCCGCCATTGATCACAATTTCTCAAATTTTCCGGCGCTCCGCGCCGGGTAACACCTATAAATGACATTTGCAGTGGTCGCCATGAAAGATGACGCGCCATCACCCTCATTATAATGGATGGAGCGTCGCGAGCGCCGCGTTACATCCATCATGCGCCATCATATCTTTTTTCTATTCAGCGCCATTAACCTCCATCATCCCGTTAATCTGGCGATGCGAACGGCGCAATTTAGCTATTAATAGCACCAACAAGAAGGAAGCGCGCCAGCATTCACGTGCGCGCTTCCTTGTTGTCGCTATTACTAGCTAAATTGCGCCGTCCACATCGCCAGATTAACGGGATGATGGAGGTTAATGGCGCTGAATAGAAAAAAGAGATGATGGCGCATGATGATACGTAACGCGGCGCTCGCGACGCACCATCCATTATAATTCTGAAAGTGATGGCGCGTCATCTTTCATGGCGACCACATTCTTTGGCTACCTAAAAGCCATTCTTTGTTCATGGTCCATATTTTAAAACAATTTTAAGTGCAGAAACAGTTATTTCATCATAGATTTATTCTATTTTCAAGCATAACTTTTTACAATTTTCGATGTTCAGCGACAAATGATGCAAATACAGCAAATCGAGCAGTAAATCATGCTTCCGAACGTCTTCCCGCCTTAGTTTCTAGAATATTCCGGCGCTTCGCGCTTATTTAGCACAAAATTATTGAAAATTTCAAAAATTTTTCGAAAAATGTTGCGTCAAAAGTGATTTTAAATAAAAGTAGACAACGTAAAACACCGAAAAAACGTTATTTCTCACGTGCAGGGGGAATTTTCGGCAACGACTTTTTTTGAAATATTTTTCGAATATCAAAAAAGTGGCCTTAAGAATGGTGGTATGGCGAAAAAACAACATTTTTCAAGGTTTCTCATCGAGCACTATCCATTGGCATCAAAAAATTGCGAAAAAGACAACAAAATTTCAAAAATTGAATTCTGCGGAGGGGTATTTTGATTTCTAGGGGAGGGTGCATACCCCCAAAATCCGCAACGCCCAGGTGTGCCGCCCACCCTCTTAGGAATATCCTTCACACGCGACTGCGTTCAAGCTATCTAAACAACTGATTTTTGATCTTCCAATGAATAAAAGCTAGATAATCTTGATGTTTATAATAGATGTTTCTGTTTTGCGAAGAAAACAACATGGAAAATGAATAATATGGCGCGAAGCGCCGTAAAAATTTGGCCTGTTCTCTATGTTTAAGTCATATTTGAGCGTTTTAGAGCGGTTTAGCGGACAATAACTATTTATCTTAATCGCGCCGGAAAATTTTGGATTTAGTAGCTTAAAAGTACCGAAAAAACCTGTTTTGGCGAAGTTTTAGACGCATTTCGAGAATTTTTAATTTTTTTCAGCGACTTTATTGAGGAAAAATTTTTTTTACCTATGCGTGCAACGGCTCGATCGAAATTTTGCGTAGGGAGGGGGTCCCCGGCCATTTGGGGGGGGGGGTACATGACCCCCTATTTCCGGCCAAAAACACATACTAAAAAGGGCAAAAATTCAATTTTTTTCTAAAAATCGGGGAGGGGGTCAAAAATTTTCTGACTTTGGGAGATAGGGGGACAAGCAACTTCGGGTGGGGGTACCCCTTCCCCTGCTACATGAATGCTGGGGTATCCACAACGCTTACGAGTCGCGCGAAAAAGCGCGCAAGTCGCGCAGCAATTGCAAACGCGACATTTGCAACGCTATTATCAAATCAACGTTGTATTTGCCGCCACCGGCGGCCGCGGAGCCGCCGCGTCGCACTTCTGGCCCCTGACGCGACGACGACGTTGACGGCAAATTTGCCGCCAACGCGGCGGCGGCGCCGAATTCGCCGCTCGCGTCGCGTTGCTGGCATCGCAACGTGCAGTAGCGATGCGATTCGCCCGTCCGCGGATTGATCGCGCGTCGCTTACGGCAGCCCATTCGAATGCACATATCTGCGTCGGCAAAATAGAAGTATATGAAAATTTAAAAAAACTTAAATGACACAAACGCATGTATTAAAAATAAAAATAAAAAACGAAAAATCAATAAAATACTATATTACAAAATGATTTACAATAAAATTATTAGAGAATTGGTAAGTAAAATAAAAACAAATGGATCAAAAAAGTATATAATAAAAATATACATATGACGAATGAATAAAATGAAAAAATTAATGTACAAAAATAATAAGAATAATAATAAACAAGAAATAAAAGCCAATAATATGCAAGACAAAATAGATACGTTTAGTAAATGAAAATATACAAAAATAAAATAAGCATTGAATAAAAATACAAAATAAAAAAGTAAAATAAAATTAAAATGATTGACACAATGATAAGAATAAAAATGAAAAATAAAGTAGTGTAAACTTAAATTAATCTAAAACATGAAGAGAGCAAGTAACAAAATAACTGTTCATATGTATTTACAATAAATGAGAATCCTAAATAAATAAACAAAAATAGAAAAATAAATAATTAAAAAACAAACGCAATAAATTGCACAATACACGTAAGAACAATTGGAAGATTATAAAATAATGCGCAAAAAGTAAAAAAATATAAGTTGAGGTGAAAAATAAGAATATAAGCAAAAATTAGAAAAAGAAAAGTATGATTAACTGTAAAAAAACTCATAAAAATAAGTAATGGATATCCGTATTTTATTAGATCGCGAATGAAAAAATTAGTGGATTTTCTGACATGCATTTAAACTATATTTACATATTACGTATGTGATAAACAATATGGAAAGATATGTAAAAAATAAAAATGTGTAAACAATAGCATAAAATAAAATTAAATTGCTAAAATATGAAAAAATTGTTCATACATTCCATCTTCTACTATACAAGTTTAACTTTTTGAAAGATACATAACACCTATCAGAGACACAATACAAACAAGGCACAAATGGGAGCACAACATAGAGTCAATTATTTGAAAAATAAAATTTAACGAATAATAAATTTGACGTTTTAATGATAAGATTTATACAGTGAATCCAAATTGGCTGAAAACGAAGGCAAGACTTGGAAAAAACGACAAAAATCGGGAAAATCTGAATAATTACTGATATCTTAAAAAATAAGTACATTATGCATATATGTACTTTCCACAGGAACCGGTTCCTTCATCGGCATGGGCGGCGAATCCTCCTCGCTCTCCTCTTCGGGCCAATCAAAAATGGCCAACAAATTATGGTGCTTACCCCGTGCGTCCCTAATCCACGGCCTTAAAGGGTCATAATCGTCCACTTTTGGGAATCCCATCTTGCTCCAATCGTCCTAAAACGGGCGAAATCTACTCAATTTCTCATTCGCCCAAGATCCAGAGGTAGCAATGGGTACGGCGGGGGTAGGGTCGGAGCACCGAGAAGAATACCATCAAAATCAAATCCGATTGCTTAAATGCCAGAATATCACTAGATTTGAAGACTAAAATTTCGGAAAGGACTTGCATTCGACGGGATTTGAACCGTGCGCATTGCGACCCGCAAGTTCGAATGCTAACCAATAGACGATCCCACCAGAGAAACAATTGGCTATTTGATACTTATGTAATGTTCTAAGTTTCGAACTTTGATTTTAGGATCGAAATTTAAGATATTATTTGCGTCATGGTTTCGAAGCTTGCGCTGAATGCGAAAAAATATCTAAGAATCTCATCTCTGAATTTTATTGGTCATGTGAAGGCTAAACTGGCGGATATGTGTACCAAACGAAAAGTTGCAAGCATTACATCAATCGATAGAGTTTCTGGAGCTGATTTCAGTAAAAAAAAATTTGAGTGGGTCGGCATTATTGATGGATTTACTGTCGTTTAAAGATATCAGATTATCAAGGGGGGGGCTATATGAAAAACATCGGAAAATCGAAAAAACATAAGTTGCAAGCAGTACATCAATCGATAGAGATTCTGGAGCTGATTTAAGTAAAAAAATTAGGAGTGGGTCGGCATTATTGATGGAGTTACTGCCGTTTAAAGATTTCATATTACCAACTTGATAAGATATAGGAAAATCTAAGTTTTTGCTTCTAATATACTTAGGATTAGGCTTAGTATATCTGAAAAGGTGTTTTAAGCTGCTTAGGTCGGGGTCGCTCCCGCTCAGGTCATTGTATAGATGCTTAGGTCGATGTATAGAGATTGACACTTCAAATGGCTGTAACTCTTGATTGGAATGAGACCCACGCAAAATTTTTTTTAAATGATCGTCTCATCGAGGTCTATCGAAAGGTGTATCACTTGCTAAATTTGGTTCAATACACATATTCGCCAAAAATTCCCATGCGAATATCACAAAAACTCATTCCGATACTCCCGCACTCATATGACTTGGAGATGTTCAACATAGAATATAATGCTTAACACGAACCCGCATTGTAGCGAACTTGGGTTGGATCTCCCAAATTCTGGGAAACGGCTTAGTCTTCTACTGTTGCTTTCGTATGTGCACGTTGGCGATCGCTATTAAATTATATCGTAGGCGAAGTAAAGTATCACTCACCATATGCATACTTTTACATCACTAAATAGAAGGCACGCGTTACACTTATGTACGCAAGGTAAAATGGAGAAATTAAATTAAACGACCAATGTCCGCACAAAATTCGGAAAAACCGAGCAGGCCATCGGCGCCCAATTCGTTTAGGCGAATCCCCTTCCCAAATCACCCATTTGAATGCACTGCATTAAATCTGGGGGGACTCTATTTTATTTTTGAAATTCCAGACCCAAGTACGACTCACGTCGTCCTTGTCCAGTCCAAGTATGGCGGGCAGGCCTCGCTTTCGGCCGGCTTTCCTGAGGCCAGGCGGCGTTTCAGGGGGCAAAAGGCCGCGGGCGACGCACGTGACGAACCGATGACGTCGCCCGGCCACCAGCTGCGTCGTTTGGGCGATTCGCTGTCGCGAACCGCGCAAATAATTTCGTCCCACCAACGCCGATAAAGCTTCGACCGAAACTTCGAGTTCGTTCTCAATACGGCGAGAAAAAATAGAAAAATACAACGAAAGGGAGAAAAAATATAAAAAACGAGGCAAAAGTGAGAAGAGGTTTAAAAAAGAAAATACGTAATAAAAAAGAAGAAAACAATAAAAAGGAGAAAAGTGAAAATATTACTAAAAAATTACAAAAAAACAATAAAAGATTATTAATTAATTATTGAATATAATTCTAATGTAAATACGGCCACAAAAAGAAGCAAATGAAAAAACAAAGAGCGGAAGGAAACGGCGAAAAAACGAAAAATGGCGTCGCGAAAAGAAAGACGATAAGAGAACGCAAAATGACGTCACCACAGTACTTAATATCTTTTCAAAGGATTATACCATAATGAGTCCTTAAACACGATATGTATAGCAAAGGTTAATTAACGGTTGGAAATCATGTCTAACTCTGATATAGATCAGAATAATTTTAAATTATTCCCTGAAATTGAATTAAAAATATTCATCTTAAATTGAATAAATTTTATTCTAATTATCAGTAGTAATTATTAGAATACCATTTTAAATCAAGTAATCGACCTAATTGTAATTCTTTTAAAATTATACTATACCTATCACTTATTTATAAATTAAATAAATTAAGAAACCTAAATTTTATTAATTCATTTCTTTAAAATATAAATTTTTTATAATATTCAAATTCTAATACATAAATAAGAATATTCTTCTTATTAAAATATGTATCAATATTCGAATTATATATTAAATTTTACGCTAATAATTAATAATAAGAAATAATGATTTATTTACAATGAAAATAATGTTAAATTTGTAAGTAATACTCTAATTTTGAATATCAAATTTTATTCTTGAAATTATGTAAAATTTCATTGTTGTTATCGTTATTTTTGATATTCTACTTCATTATGTTTATTTCCACAATGGCATATTCTTTTAAAGACTACATACAGTCGAACTCGGATAATGCAACACCCTTAGGAACTCAGGCCAAAAGTGTGCATTATCCGAGTGAGTGCATTAAGCGGAGTGTGAAATTTTAATAAAATTTCCATTATTTACTGAAAAGAAATCTATCATCGCTTCAATACTATGACAGGAGGAATAAAAAGACGACGAATAAATAGTGTTATAATGACAATTCAGGTTTTTTCTGCATAAGGTAACACGGTGTGCAATAAATATCATTAGTCCACGTGTGCATAATCCGAGGTGTGCATTATCCGTGTACACCATACCTGTGCGTGGGGGGTTTGGGGGATATGCAACCCTCCCGAAACCAAAATACCCTCCAGAAACCAAAATACCCCCAGAATACAAGTTTTGAATTGTTTTTTGTTTTTTTTTCGCAATTTTTTTTATGACATACCACATTTTTAAGGCTATTTTTTGACCTTTGAAAAATCTTGCACTCCAAGATTTTTGGTGCCGCCCACCTAAGGTGTACACACTGTTTTATATGCTGCGGTCATGTCAGCCACGTGCGTTACGCATTATACGAGTTTGCGTTAACCGATGTGTCTTACTATGTCAATACACTATTCCTTGAAGGGACCATGCGTGCTGGTGTGCATTAACCGGAGAAGTGCATTATCCGGGGTTTGTATTATCCGAATTCGACTGTACATATTCACGTGCTCCAACGAAGAGCTTACTATAATTTTAAAATGTTCAATATGAAATTTGATGCGCCGAAATCAAACACCTCTATCAGCATTAAGCAATAGAATTGGTTTTGTAAACCAATCAAAAACATGCAGTTTAAAAAATATACATATCACTCTACGAGAATCTCCATAATCTTCCGGATTTTATAGATGAATCGTTGGAAATTCGAAATACAATCTGAAATATTCACCTGCAAATACTCGAAAATCGTCTTATTGTAGCCGTAGTCCTTCAAAAAATATCCATAGGCGTACGACGAACTTAAAACTTTACGCGATCGCAATAATTCGTTAATAGAATCTTTGATGAAAGAAAAATCGACCGGTTGATCTTAAACAAAAGAATTAAATTAAATTTAAGAAAATAATTAATTTTAAAGGTACTGCGCACACAGAAAATTACCATTGCCGCCATGCTAACCAATTTTTTTGAACAGGCGCGTAGCTGGCCGTCCTATTTTGGGGGGACCAACACCATTTTTTGGAGGACTAAGCATAAAAAGGCCAAAAATAGCACAAAATAACGTTTAAAAAGTCCTATTTTTCCGATTTTTCCAAATTTGGGGGGGTCCGAACCAGTGATCGGACCGAGGCCTCGGCCTCGGCAAGCCTCGGCGTTTTTGGAGCCTCGGCCTCGGCGCCGAGGGCGGAGCTGAAAAGTGCCGAGGCGCCGAGGGTTAAAATCAAATTTGAATAAGTTTAATATGTCCGTTGAATATTATCTATTTAAAATGCATCTGCAGTACAAAGGCTATTTTTTACCTATAGACTTTTCTTGTGGTTTCAGCCGCGTACCCAGTTACACAAAGTTACATACAGCGAAGTGCAAATTTATTATTCATGTGATGACTAAGTTTTAATTCTCATGCTTGCTACGTGGATCAGAAACACACATTCCCGAAGGGAGGGATGAGGGAGGTTTATTACCCCCTCTCAGGGTACAAGACTCAAGTCACTGACAGACGATTTTTGGTGAAAACCTTTTGAATATTTTTGAACCTAATTTTTACTATGGCAAAAGTGCAGCTAACTATTAGAATTTCCCGAAGTGATAGAGTATTTTTGAATGTAAGCAAGAGTAAATAGACAAACTGTCACTATAAAACATGCATGTAACAGCTCAAAATTTTCGGGAGGGGCTCCTCGGCATACATGTGACGGCTAGAAATTTCGGGTTGGGGATTAGCGACTCTAATTATATGTCAAAAATGGCAAAAGCACCTAAAATAGCCAACAAAGCGCAAATTTTCGCCAAAAATGGGGAGGGTGGGTCAAAATTTTCTGACCTTGGAAGGAAGGGTTAGGGGAGGACGTCCAACCCTAGGTGGGTGGGGAATTCCCCAAAGCCCTTCCTGTTCCACGTATGGTTTTCGGCCATTTTTATGGGAGAGGGGGTAAATGATTACGAATTTTCGGCCGAAAATCGCAAAAACGCACCTAAAAATGGCCAATAAATGCAGGTTTTGCCAAAAATCAATTTCGGCTCGTGCATTTTTTGGAGCCATTTTTATACAATGTTAAAATATTTTCTTGGGCAAAGTGATATTGATTAAATCGTTTTTCAGAATTTTTTTAGGAAATTTCAAAAAATTTTCGGCGCTTCGCGCAAAATATCGCTAATATACTGTATTTAGATTGAAGCAGAGGCATTGAACACTCAAAAATCAATTTTTGTGTAATCTAGGCATCTTTATGCAGATTCAAATATCTTTTGTATCCATTTATACTGTTTTTGAAAATTTTATGCAAAACAAGTACTATTTAATAACTCAGCACATTTAGCCGTTCAAAGATAAAATTGACTAATTTATCCTGATGTTGCATTGGATTTCTAAGCACAGTAGTGCTTATTACAAGATTTAATTGGCATTTTACAATATCTGTAATATTTCTGATTTTTAAGTACAAGTTGTTTTAGCTTTCTCAGTCAAGTTTTATGTATAAATTTCATCAAAAGCTCATAAAAATTTCGGCGCTTCGCGCCAAATAATCTTATGAACTATATCCAGGCCGAATTATCACATTTAGGACCACGGTTTTTTGTATTCGGCAAAGATTTTTCATAATGTACAGAGACTTTTCAGGACTGTCTTTGTACATGCACAAAGATTTTTGGAGAGACAAAAACTGTAAAAAGGTGTTTAATTCCCGAAAATTTTCGGCGCATCAGTAATTGTCTGTCCTATATATCTTTAAAATAGTAGAATTTGCATTTAGAATTTAAAAAATGTCAAATATTCAGAAACCCAGGAATTAGCTAAGATACGCTACTGAAGGTCGAAAACCCCTGTTTTACCACACTAAATCGATACTGTACCATACTATAATAGTACACAAAAATTTGCATGTATGCACAAAATGTTCAAAGACTTTTGGATACCATTTTTGTACATGTAAAAAGGTATCTTGCACAAAAAAAACACTGTTTAGGACTGCATGCCGGTTGCAGGTCACACACCGGCAGTATGTAAAAATGTGTATGTTTAAAAATGTATTTATATAAAATATCTACAAAAATTTGTTCGCTCATACAAAGACACTACTCAATTTACTGGTCCCCCATTTTGGGATTTCACCCTTCCCTCAACTCTGGACCTTGGGAAACTATAATCGGAAAGTACACTGTCATATTACCTACCACACCAGAATTGGATGAATGAAAAAGCGTGTTTTAACATGCATTACTGCAAAAGCGAGCACAACAATGGCTTCAGTTCTGTCTTAACTTAGCTTATTTCGTTTGTTCGTTTATTTCTTTGACACTGTTTTCTTATTTATGTATAGTAATAAAAGTTTTTAAGTGCTTGTTCAGCCATATTTTTTATTAACTTTTCCATGTCTTCAACGGCAACTTGTTAAATTAAGTATGCTTTCATTCTGCTGACTTTATCCAATAAATCCTTTACACATTTAATCTACTATTATTGAAAATGACATTCGATAAAGTGTTCAATATTACGATTATTCTCTAGCTCATGTGCATACAAAATATTCTAAGAGCACTATTTATGGTTACGTATAGGTATATAAACTTGACCCTCGGCATTACCCTCGGCCTCGGCCTCGGCAAGGATTTTATGGCGCCTCGGCCTCGGCCGAGGCCGAGGGTCCAAAAAGTACCCTCGGTCCGATCACTGGTCCGAACCCCCCATGCCCCCAGAGATGCGTGCCTGATTTTGAAGACCGGCCGCCCAAAAATAGTCAGTTTCTCAAAATTAGAAACTGTAATCAGACAAGCACAGCACGGGAACCCTGGTGGGAGTTTGACTTTTTGGGCTCTAAAATAGCAGATAAGCGGCAAAAACATCATTATCTGGCGTTTCTGGTGGTGCTTCATCTTTCCAGGGCGTCAAATCATGAAAAATTTTGAAAAATTTAAAAAAATCAAAGCATAAAATAAATTGAACAATTATATTTAGAAAAATGGCGCTAAACGCTACAACTTTGACACCTTTGAACAAACAGATAGCTAAAGTAAAGCTTCTATTTTAAGATCGTTCATGATTCATGAATTTCAAAAAGTAAATCACAAAAAATAAGATATTGAAAATCGCTTATCTACAGCCTGCATAAAGGTGAATTGAAAAATATGAATCGCGAAGATAGATGCACACGGTCAAAAGTTCTGAGAGAGGGGTAAACCGAAATTTTTACGGCTATTTATGGCGCTAAAATCATGAGTTTACATTGTCCCCGGTCAATACTCGTAAAAAGGCTTTAATTCGTCATACTTATTTATTTATTTATTTATTTATTTTTTCATATTGATGACTTTCTGTTATTATTTGCATGAAAACAAATATTAATAAGAATGATTGAATGACTTGGACTATCAAATATGCATATAATAATGGACAAAAAGTATGCAATGAGTGAGTGGACAGAATATTACTCATAAAATACTTCAGATTATACTGCTGGACATCGTTTGCAGGCACGTATCTCTAGGGAGAATGGGGGGGTTCGGACCCCCCCAAAATTCAGAATAATCGGAAAAATAGGACTTTTTAAACGCTATTTTGTGCAATGTTTGGCCTCTTTAGGCTTAGTCCCCCAAAAATTGGTGTTGTTCCCTCTCAAAATAGGACAGTCAGTTACGCGCCTGATCGTTCGGCGCTCTTTCTTTATTCCAACAATAGATCTTGGCCCGCAAATGGCCTGAGGGGGTATGCCTTTAAAAAGTTATGGTAGGGGATACTCCCCCCCCCCCCCGAATACCAAACAGTGTGCATGTGTTATCGTGAAGGTGGGAAAAAGTGAAAATGCCAGTCTATTCATTTCATTTCATTGCCTTATTGTACTATTTGTTTATTAAATTTATTTGTTATGTAATTGGAGGAATTTCGCGTCCCTTTTTTACGATTCTTTGAAAAAAATAATAGGAATGGGGTGAGAAAATTTCTGAAAAATTCAATATTCCACTGTCGTCTCGTTAATACAAAAGCGAAACTTTGAAAAAAACCTACAGAATCCTAAAAAGGACCCATTTAGTCATAAAAAGCCCACTGATCAAAGATTTTTTAAAAGGCTGATCGAATTTCGGCGAGTTTTTCATTTCTACAAAGTTTCGATGAAGCAAAGAGTATGGTAAACAAATCGAAGTAGGCAGTGGCGGATCCAGGATTTTCCTAAGGGGGGGGCGGTAATCCTAGGGGGCGGGATCCTGACTTGTGCGGAAAAATTAGCCGTTTTAACCCGAAAATCGCTAAAAATCGCTCAAAAATCTTCAATTTCGCACACTAATTTTGGCCAATGGGGGGGGGGAGGCCGCCCCCCTTAATTTGCCCCTGGAAGTAGGCATGTTAAATAGATAAGGTTCTTTAAATGTGAAACTTTATTTTGAAAAAATATCCGCAGGAACCGTTTTAGAACCTAAAAAAGCCAAAGTGGCCCTAAAAAATCTACTTTTCGGCGTTTGCAGGAAAACTTTTCAACTCAAAGCTGCGTTGCGTTCCAAATTTTCTGTTGAAAGATAACAACTGAATGTGGGCGTAGCGAAATGCATGCGAATGTTAAATACGGTAAGTCAAAACTAAAAGTAAAATTGGAGAGTAGGTTTTTTAGGTTTTTTTAGCGACGACGACCATGGATGCAGAGCATGATCGATTTGGGGGTCAATTGACACTTGATGAGCTTTTTCGGTTAAATTGAATTAAACAATGGCAGGGGCGGATTTAGGGGGCGGAGCGGAGGGGCGGCCGCCCCCCCCCCATCGGCCCAAAATAGTGCGCAAAATTAAGGATTTTTGAGCGATTTTTAGCGATTTTCAGGTTGAAACGGCTAATTTTTCCGCCCAAGTCAGGGTTCCGCCCCCCCCCTTAGGGGGTACCGCCCCCCCCCCTTAGGAAAATCCTGGATCCGCCACTGAACAATGGTATAAATGCTTATATGTCGTTAAACCTAAGCTATTCCACACTTTGTGGTCAGTTTCAAGCGCTTTTGAAGAAAATTATCGATTTTGAGCTTTTTTGGCCCTCATTCTGCGTTATTTTCTTAGAAAGTTCCCCATTTGTCCATTCTGGTGGGCCCTAGGCCCTCGAAATCTCCCACACGCGAATCTGGCCATGAGCGCACGTGCTCAAAGTATAGGGCAGGGGCCAGCCGATCATTTTCGGTTGAAGCACAGCCACAGCATCTGGTCTGCTTTTGACCAAAAATGGCTAAAAACGAGAAAAATTAACAAAAGGTCACTCTTTCCGGAATTCTAAAGAAATCGAAAATTTTAAGTTTTCGGGGTAGTGAAGAGGTCGTCCTTGGTTAAGGAGCCATCATCACCGCGCTTAATGCACCGGCAGCATACATGTAACGGCGGCTTGAAATTGGGGGAGAAGGAGGTCCCGGCTATTTTTAGGGGCGAGGGCGGGGAGTAAATGACCTCCATTCTTTGGTCAAAAACAGCCAAAAAACGCCTAAAAACAGCCAAAAAACTTGATTTTTTTAAAAAATGGGGGAGCAGAGGTCTAAAACTCTATAGCTTGGGCAGGGGGTATGGGGGATCGTACGACTTTGGATGGGGAGAATTCCCCCATCCAATAAAGTTTTAGTAGGTGCGTACTTTAAAGCAATGCCTCAGCTGATTCGGGAAAAATTTGGCAATTGCTAAAAATGTAGATTGATTCAAAAATAGTTTCAACCATAGTTTCCCAAGGTCGGAAGTCCAGGGGGGTTAAATCCCAAAATTTAGGGCCACTAAATTAAGAATCTAGCCTTTTTTTGCAGGCCAAATATGAAAAATGGCTAAAACGTCCCATATAGCATGTTTTAATGTAAAAAACTGCATTTTAAAGTACTTTTTGTCCCATTTTGACTAGTTTCGTCACTCTTGTAAGTAAAAAATATAAGAATTCATCGAAAATTCTGAGTTTTCAGATCATTTTTAGTTCATTCTAGGTATTTTATGGGTAAACAAAACAGAAATGTACTAGTCGGCGAGAAGCACCGAAAAAATTTTAATACCTTCGCTGCTTTTGTACCCAAAAATCATGCAGAAAATGTTTGAAAGCTCAAAATCGTCCGACAGTGATTCAAGTCTCGGACCCTGAGGTGGGGGTAATACCCCCCTCACCCCTATGGGAATGTATGGTTTAAACTTTCACTCAATCAATCACATATAAATTAATCAATCAATAAATCAATAAATTGATTGAAATCCTAATATTTTCGGCATTTTTTGGGAGCTGTTTGGACGAAGCCGAAAATTCAAACCCTGAAACAAGTATGTATGTAATATGATATATCAAATATAACTAAATCGTGTGAGCTTGCAATTAACTGTACAATAATTTTAGTTTTTATTTGTAATTAATTCAACAACCAAAACTGACATTATTTTATCAATTATTTCTACATGGTAGACATGAACAAAAATTATTGACTCATACGCTGAACGTCTAAATAAACTACCTCAACAAAGAGAAATACGGGTTGGCGAATAAAACGACAAAAATTCAACGCGTCAGATAAAAATTGCAAAAAAACGACTAAACTAATAGAAAAAAAAACAGAAATAAAAGCTTGGAATAGACTGTGCAAAATAAAACTCTAGTGTAAACAATAAAACTCTAGTGTAAACCAAGTGCAATGAGGCGTCCACCTGACCAAATTGGGAAGTGGCATAAAATAGAGGGTAAATTATTATATATAAAAACTCGAGAAAATAATATAAATTTACAAAAATGCAAGCAAAATGACCGAAATTTCAAAAAAAAAGATTCGAAAAATTCAGGACACCACGCTATAGTAACGACATGCCAAATTTTGGCAAATATTAACTTTTATACATGAAAAAGTCACTTGAAGTCAATGTTTTTATTCAATAACCTAAATTTTACGATTGTCGAGAGATTAATTTATATTAATTATATCAAATCGATAATTATCCTAATTGGATTAAATTTGAGCACCGCTTAGACTTATTAAATTTGATATAAATGAGTTAAAATTAAACTAAAATCCATGATAATTAAGAATACAAATAAAATGTGAATAAAAATTAAAAAAAAAATCTAAAATAAAAATAAAACTTACATAAAAAAATCTGCAATATCACTTGTAAAAGAGAATATATATATATATATATATATATATATATATATATATATATATATATATATATATATATATATATATATATATATATATATATATATATACAGGCCCGTATCCAGGGGGGGCGGGGGGGGCCTGCCCCCCCGAAATGGGAAAAAATTTTTGTTTTTCCCAAGGGTCCCCCAAAGGGAAAAATGAAAAATTGGCGAAGTTGGTCTGAAACACCGCCAAAACAGGTTTTTAGCATACTTTTGAGCTAGAAAACACAAAATTTTCCGGCGCTTCGCGCCGGATTTATTGTTTATGTAAGGTTTTGTCTTCTAAACCGCTGAAAATCGCTCAAATTTGAGTTAGACATAGAAAGTATGTCAATTTTTTTCTAACGCTTTGCGCCGGATTCATTGTTTAGCTATAGTTTTTGCCTTCTAGCTTACTCAAAACAGCTCAAATTTGAGTTATGACATGGGAACAGGCCTGTATCCAGGGGGCGGGGGGCCTGCCCCCCCGAAATGGGGAAAAAATTTTTGTTTCTCTCAAGGGTCCCCCGAAGGGAAAAATGAAAAATTGGCGAAGTGCGTCTGAAACAGCGCCTAAACAGGTTTTTAGCGTACTTTTGAGCTAGTAAACTCAAAATTTTCCGGCGATTCGCGCCGGATTTATTGTTTACGTATAGTTTTGTCTTCTGAACCGCTAAAAATCGCTCAAATTAGAGTTAGATATAGAGAGCATGTCAATTTTTTCTAGCGCTGTGCGCCGGATTCATTGTTTAGTTATAGTTTTTGCCTTCTAGCTCACTCAAAACAGCTCAAATTTGAGTTATGACATGGGAAACATGAAATTTTTCCGGCGCTTCGCGCCGTATCTATTGTTTATACATGTTTTTTGTCTTCTAGTCCGCTCAAAACCGCTCAAATTTGAGGTTGATATGCAGAGCATGTCAATTTTTTCGGCGCTTCGCGCCGAATTATTAATTATCCGTATTGTTTTTCTCTGTAAAGCACAATGATTAAGTACAAAGGCAAGAGATAAGAAATAATTCGCCGATTAGGTGATGAGAAATCAGCTTAAATGATAAATTTGCTGTATATCAAAATGGAATAAAGTGAAAATTTTTTAATTTTTTTGTTGAAATTTTTCTTCACCGTTGTATAGAGCTCGCCGAGATACGCTCAAAACTGTCTTTATTTTCGCCTATCTCCTAATGGTTCTCGAGATATCTGGTCTCAAAAATTTTCGGCCCCCCCCGAAATAAAATCCTGGATACGGGCCTGTATATATATATATATATATATATATATAACTATTATATATATATATATATATATATATATATATATATATATATATATATATATATATATATATATATATATATATATATATATATATATATATATATATGCAGGGGCGTAACCAGGATTTCATTTTATTTCGAGAAGGCCAAAATTTCTGAAGTCCTATATCTCGGGAACCATTAGGAGATACGCGAAAATAATGGCATTTTTGAGCGTTTCTCGACAAGATCTGTATTATGGTGAAGTAAAAAATTTAAAAAAATTCAAAAATTTTCTTGCTTTATTTCAAATTTGGATATAAAAAATCTATCTTTTAACCTATCGGTATGACTAATTTCTCAATATCAAATTAAAGCTTGACTACAAAACATTTCGAAATTCTTTTCTTTGCATTTAAATTTGCAGTTTTGTTAAGAAAACTAATTCAGAACATAATAAATCGACGCGAAGCGCCAAAAATTTTGACAAATTCGCTATTTTTAAGTAAAATCTGGGCTTTAAGGTAAGAAAAAAGATAGAACACAAGAAATTCGGCGCGAAGCGCCGAAAATTTTGACAAATTCGCTATTTTTAAGTAAAATCTGGGCTTCTAAGGTAAGAAAAAGCATAGAACATAAGAAATCCGGCGCGAAGCGTCGAAAATTTTGACGAATCCATTATTTTTAAGTAAAATCTGGGCTTTAAGGTAAGAAAAAAGATAGAACACAAGAAATTCGGCGCGAAGCGCCGAAAATTTTTGACAAATTCGTTATTTTTATGTAAAATCTGGGCTTCTAAAGTAAGAAAAAACAGAACATGAGAAATCCGGCGCGAAGCGCCGGAAAATTTTGAGTTTAGAAGCTAAAAAGTGTGCTGAAAACGCATTATGGCTGTCCACAATCCGTTTCCACTTCACTGGAAGAAAAAAGCAAAGGTCCCCCTTTGCTTTTAAAAATTATTTTTCATATCGGGAGGGGGGGGGCCCGGGCCCCCCTAGGTTACGCCCTGTATATATATATATATATATATATATATATATATATATATATATATATATATATATATATATATATATATATATATATATATATATATATATGTGTGTGTGTGTGTGTGTGTGTGTGTGTGTGTGTGTGTGTGTGTGTGTGTGTAGGAAGCAAATAATTACCATTCGTTTTATGGCAGCAAGTTTGACGAAATTCTCAATACGAGATTCGATATTATTAAGCAATGGCTTCTCCAGCTAAAAAAGACTTATTTTCTTGAAAATAATAATAAATTACAAAGATATTAAATATGATAACTTCACAAAATGTACCATTCTTCAAATAGCCGCATTTTTTATGCGAAAATGTGTAAATAATGTAAATTAACAAAAAAACTGAGAAAAATATTGCAAAATTTACTAGGGCACAAAAATACCGTACAATCAATTTTTTGAAAAAATAAAAAGTATAATTAATGATAAGCTTTTCAAAAAATCCATCAGGTCAGGAAGAGCTGTAGGATTATACGGATTACTTAAAACTCAGCAAACTGGCATTCCCTTAAGACTAATACTTCCGGTAATAATTACAAAAAATGCATATCGAAATTTCAATATTATAACATTTTAATTATCTACATAAATACTTCTAATTTTTAAATTTTTCTCAATCTTATCCAGCAGGCGACTATTGCGTGAAAACATACATTTGAATTTCTAAATCGAATTAGGCACAAGGAAAGATTTCAAATATAATCATGCATGGCAAGTCTGAATCTCAGGCACGTATCTCTGGGAGGGTTCGCGACTCCCAAAAATCCAGAAAAAACCGGAAAATATGACTTTTTAAACGTTATTTTGTGCTATTTTTAGCCTTTTTGGGCTTAGTCCCCCCCCCCCCCCCCAAAAAAAAAAAAAAAAAAAAAAAAAAAAGGGGGGGGGGGGGGGGGGGGGGGGTGGTGTTGGCCCCTTCAAAACAGGACGGCCAGCTACGTGCCTGGCCTTGATTTGTACTGTGCTCGCCACGAAACATGACGCACTATAATCATCAGATTTATATTAGATGATGCGTCGCGAGCGCCGCGTTTCGTCTATAATGCGCTATCATCCCTTTTTTTATATCATAGGTAAAGAGAGGGCGCGATAGCGCTACCTATAATATACTTGGCCACCCTTTTTTCTTATATGTTTTTCACAGCGAGTGCGAAATTTCTGTCCCCCCCCTCACAGCTATAACGGCACACATCTGAGAGGTGCGGTTTTTTTTAAAAGGTAGATAATAAAAAAACTTAGTGCCCCCATTTTTTTCTTGTTTACACTCAATACCGAGTGCGTCGTGAGTGTGTAAAGTTTACACCAAAAATTCAAATAATTTGCGGAGGGCCAATTTTTTTTAAAAATGTTTTCCCTAATTAGTAGGTTACGAATCTGGTCTTAAAATTTCTTTACACTCATTGATTGTTGCACAGGAGTGTAAACTAGACGGTTTTTTACAGTTTTCGTGTGCAAGAGCATATCTAACTCAGTTTTACATTCTATGCAGTCTGATTGGTCTCAAAAGGTAGACGGTCAAAAAATCTAGGGACGACTTTTTTTAATTTTTCTTTTAAAGTAATATTCTCGAATTTAGAGGCGGTTTATTGTTAGCGCGTACCTATAATATACTTGGGTACCCCTAACACCTGTGCACCCCCCTACAGCTACACTTCTGGAAGGTGCGGTTTTTTTTAAAAGAAAGATAATAAAAAAATTCGCTGCTTGTGTTTTTTTGTTTTTCTTGAAACTCAAAACTGACTGTGTAAAGAAGGTGTAAAGTTTTTGTGTAACGTTATAACATGGGACAAATTTTGGGACATTTATAATGCGGCATATGGACAACTGAGTATTGATGACTCGAAGAATTGAACAGCATAGGATAATAGAGGGATGAATTCTACAGATGGCACTTCTTTTGTTTTTTGAAATTCGCATTAGTTATCGAATGGCAGTGTAAAGAGTGCGAAAATCTGGGATTAAAAAAGCACTTTTTGGTCGAGTTTTCAACCTGCTTATGTCCGATACAAAGTCCGGTTATGAGTTTTTCAAAATGTTTTCTGACAGAAATGTAGAGCGGATTAAGGGCTACATTCTGCATATAAGCAAAGTCTTCTATGCTCTATGGTGAGTTAGATCCTGGGGTTTAAAGTTTACACTCTAGTGGATGGTGTAAAAAACGGATTTTAACTAAGATTTATCTGCCAAATTTTCCCGCATATGAGTCAGGGTGAATTGAATACAGCAGTAATAAAGTGCTTCTCAGGGGCTACACATCGCAGCAAACCGCATTTAAAAAACGCAATATTGAGTTATTTATGGGGGTGTAAAGTTCGAAATTAGAGGTAAAAAATGGGCGAAAAAACACGTTTTTTCCGAATTTTGATTAATATATCATACCAAATAATTTTTGCAAGAGAATTTTGGCACACAGGAATGTACTACGATTTAAAAGCTACAAATTGTACCAAACCGAATTTCTTTAAACTCAATGGGGACTTCGGTACGGAATTTTAAAGTTTACAGTGTTCTAAATGATGGAAAATACGTTTTTGTTGCGTTTTTTGTTCCACTTTCTCCGTCCAGAAGTCGGGATAAGTCTAATAGAATAAAAATAAAGTGCTTTATATCGGGTGCATGTCAAAGCAAATTGTCTATACATTAATATTTAGCGAGTGTAAAGTCAAAAATTTGTGTTTAAAATGCGTTTCTGTCTTGTTTTTTCTGCCTGCTTCTCTGGTTATGAGTCAGGGACACGATTATCAAGTCTAGAAATGGACCAGGAACCAAATTTGATATGCCAGTCTGGCGCATATGTTTACACTCTACAGTGTTGTAAAGTGGTTTACACCAATTGTTAGTTTGCAAATAGAACATTATGGAGACTTAATTTTTTCATAAATATTAATCGTAATATCGGAACAATATCAAAATTACGAATCTGACCAAAATTTTCTTTAAACTAGGTGTTTACATGAAGTTTACACTAGATATGTATTTATCTTGGTTATTGAGCATTCCAGAAACCTAATTTTTTCCTGGAGTCTAAAAATTTTCAAAGGATCAAATGTGAGACGTCACGTAGGCACGTTTGTTTACATCCAACAGTGATGTAAAGTAGTTTACACTCATTGTTTATTTGTCCTCAGACCATTGTAGAGACATAATTTTTTCATGAATGTTGATCATAATATCCGAGTAATTTTTACACTGCATGTTAGCCTTTGTTCTAGAGCATTGCAAAAACCGAAATTTTTTCCTGAGATCTAAAAATTTACAGGGAATGAAATATATACGTCAGTTGGGCGCGCTTGCTTACACTCAGCAGTATTGCAAAGTGGTTTAAACCTAATGTTTATTTGTCTTTAAAACATTATGGAGACTCATTTTTCCATAAATGTTGAAAGTAATATCGGAGCAATATCAAAATTACGAATCCGACTAAAATATTCTTTACGCTATGTGTTTGTGTAAAGTTTACATTACGTGTTAACCTTAATTCGATAGAATTGCAGAGACTATGTAACTGAAGTCAAGAAATTTTCAAGGATTCATATGTGAGACATCAATTAAGTGAGTTTGTTTACCCTCGAAAGTAATCTAAAGTGATTTAAAAATTATGTTCAAGTGTCCTTAGATCATTGAAGAGATGTAATTTTGTCTTAGATGGGTTGCATTAAAATTAAATCCTTCTTAGCCGTGTTTATATTATGTTTCACAAAATCTTGCACATGGAGAGCAATCGTTTAATTGATGTAAATTGCCTGCAAAAGTGGTTTAAAATGAACCAGCAATCACACTACTGTGCACAGAAGTCGACAAAGATATGCAGCTTTATTGTAATCATGTACATTAATAAGCCGTAAATCGGAAATACGCCATTTGGAATGGAAAAGACTGCAGTTAATGAATACATATGTTAAACTTATTATCATAGGTAGCGCGATAGCGCTACCTATAATATACTTGGCCATCCTTTTTCTTATGTTTATCACAGCGAGTGCGAAATTTGTGTCCCCCCTCACAGCAACAACGGCACACACCTGGGAGGTGCGGTTTTTTTTAATCGATGGATAATTAAAAAATTCGATGCCCGTGTTTTTTTCTTTTGTTTACACTCAATACTGAGTTAGCAATGAGCGGGTAAAGTGTAAAGCAAAAAATTAAATAATTTGCGGAGGGCCAATGTTTTTTTAAAAATGTTGCCCCCCAGCTGTAGATTACGAATATGACCTTAAAATTACTTTACACTCAATGGTTGTTGCACAAAAGTGTAAAGTATACGTGTTTTTTACTCTTTGCGTGTCCTTCAGCTTATCTAACTCAATTTTGGTTTCTGTGCAGTCCAATCGGTTCTATAATGTAGAGGGTTGCAAAATCTTAAATCGATTCTTTTTTCTTTCTTATAACGCAATATTTCTTGATCTGTGATCGTTTTAGTGTAAAGGGTTCGAGACGAAAAACGATATCTCTTCAACTACTCCGCTAAGTAGGCGGAACATGCTAATTATGCTTAAAAGGTGCCCTGACCTTAGCGTTACAGATCCCAGTTTATTTTGTTTTATACACCCAATATTGCGGTATTAGCACAAGTGTAAAGTTTACACCGAGAAGCATTTTTGCGCCCAGGGCGTCGTGGATAATGAATTTGTTTGTTGAGGTAAAAGAGGTGAACTTTGAATTATACCTACATCTATTTTCTAATGCCGATAGATAACTCCGTATTGCATATTTTTGATCAGATTTTTCGTATTTCAGAGGTATTTGACTCGTCTTAAATAAATAATTATTTTTATCATCATAAATGCACTATTCTTAAACTTCAGTAGAATGATGAATATCTTTCAAGACAGGATAATCAAGCTGAAATCTGCTGATATGTCGAGTTGGCGCGGTGGTTGACAACTCCGTTCTCGGATGCGGTATTAAACAAAGAATGATGGATTCGAATCTTCTGAATGCTGACTTTTTTCATTTTTTTTAATTCTCTTGGCAAAACCATGTACTTCATTTGACTCATATGTCTATTTAGGTTCTGCAGATAACAATTTTTCGTTTTTTGAATTTCGCCTCAGTTCTCGAATGGGAGTGTAAAGAGTGCGAAAATCTGGGTGCGAAAAGACACATTTTGGCCGAGTTTTCGACATGATTATGTCTGCCAACAACTCCAGTTATAGTTTTAGGAAATTTTTTCTGACAGAAATGTACTTCGGATCAAGGGCTATCTTGTGCTTACCAGAAAACTTTTCTACAATCAATACGCAGTTAGTACCAGGGCTTTGAACTTTACTCTCTAGTGGATGAGTAAAAAAACAGATTTTGTCCAAGATTTCTGTGCCAAAAGTTGGGGTTAATTAAATAAAATAGAAATAAAGTAACTCCTAATGGCTACACGTCGAGGCGAGCCGCGTTCAAAAAAACGTTATATTGAGTTGTTTATGGGGTGTAAAGTTCGAAATCTGAGGTGTAAAGTGGGCGAAAAAAACAGGTTTTCTCGTATTTTGATTGATAAATCATATCAAATATTTTGCGGAACATAAGTTTGGCACATACAAACCTACTACAATCAAAGGGCAAGAATCTGGCCCGAACCGAATTTATTTACATTCAATGGGCGTTAGGTTCAGATTTTTAAAGTTTACAATGTGGTGGACAGTGGAAAATACGTGTTTGTACATTTTTTGTTCGCCACGTTCTCTGTTCAGAAGTCGGGCGAGGTCGAATAGGATAAAAATAAAGTAAAATTCTAGTTTTTTTCCACGTAAAATCAGAATTGAGAATCTGACTGTTAGTATTCTCTACACTTAGTAGTTTTGTAAAGTTTGCCCAATTCATTTGTTGTTAACATGTAGTTTATACTACAAATTTATTTTACTACCAAATCTGAGCGTTAGTGTTCCTTACACTTGATATTTGCGTGAAATTTTGGAATTTTTGCCGAAAAACTTTGTTTTTTAATTTACCAACATCCCACCTTTTCAATTTTCTTAAAGTTTAAAATCTTTTACCATTCTCTTCATAATTTAATGGTAGGTTTAAACTTTAAGTTTCTCTTGGTTTACAACTCTCGCTTAGCAAGCTCATTTTACAAAACTTTTTCATAGTGATCAATCGCGTTTAGTTCGGAATTGGTGGACGGCCCTCATTTTATTACTCGGCTTAAATAATCCAAGTGACTGTCTTTTGATTATTTTCTTTATCGCAAATTCAAACACCCAAATTTCAATTTAAAAATCATAAAAATTATTTCATAATTTTTATGTAAGATGACTGGCTGGTTTAGAGCTCTTTTTTGTTGTTTTCACTGTTCATCATGCTCGTAGGAACCAGAAAAGAAATAGTTTTTCGCCATAGGTATTCTCTGGCGAAAACAAGTTAACAAAGCTTTTTGCGTTAATTATTATTTTGGTCCAAAATAGGTCAACTGACCTAGGGCAAAATTCCGGGGCTACTTAATTACTACTGCGTTAGGTTTTTAGGGCATAGCTGCCAACAGCTCCGTAAGTACGGACGAATTTAGGTCCGAGGAGTTTGAGACCGTAGTTATTGAGGGTCGTGTGGTTGAGTCCGGCGTTTCGCCCTAGCAACCTGACCAGCGCTAAGTGTAGCCAGGTACTTAAGTAAGTCCCGTAGGTACGTTATATGTCGTTTCCAAGTTAATTTAAATGTGGAACGACCTCTATAACTTACAGGACTGTTTAGAATGTAACATATATTTACTATAGCTAATAAAAAAATAGTAAACTTTATACTTCCGACAATCAAGAGCATATCTAACTCAGTTTTAAATTCTATGCAGTCTGATTGATTTCAAAAGGTAGACGGTTATAAAATCTAGGGAGTCTTTTTTTAAAACAATATTTTTTAAATTTAGAGGCAATTAATTTATGTTAAGAACAATATTGTTTTCTGCGTTCTTGGACTGCTGTCATTATTGTGGTATGTTACTGTATGTGTTTGCTGACTGATGCACTAAAATCATGCTAATTAAAAGTGGGGTACTAGCAAAGAAAAATGCTCCGATGGAACAAAAAAGATGAATATACTTGGAATTGTGGATTATTAAGGATGTAAAAGGAGGGGACTAGGAAGAATCTACCTAAAGTCGCAAAATCTGCTAAAAATCACACTTTCTCTAAGCAACGCAAAAAATCGAAGTATATTCTGCGGCCTCTAAAAAGTGTCTTTTTTAAATAATTTTCAAAATTTCAGATAATAAACGAAATCTATAATGTTTCCTTTTTTAAATTGCTGGCAAGTAGCAACACTGACTAGATTCGTATCCTGATTGAAAGAAAACTTAGTGGTATTGTATTTAAAGTTGTTTTATTTTGCTATGAGCATTATAGCAAGCAAAGCAGGGGCCGATTGATTAGTGCACACAATCGTTACGGGCATGCTAGTGTACCTACATTTAGTCTCGTTTCAAGTCAACTCACGCGTTTCCTACTGTTTTGAATCAACAATTCTTGCAATTGTTTTGGATGCATCGATGTTTGCTATTTCATTCAATTGGCTTAGAAAGACTGTTACTCGATATCATTTCCCATAGCTGCTGCATGAGCTAACGTGCTGCTTTTTCAATCATTTTTATGGTTAAATATTTATTCTAATGTGTTGACCGCAGAATATACTTCGATTTTTTGCGTTGCTTAGAGAAAGTGTGATTTTTAGCAGATTTTGCGACTTTAGGTAGATTCTTCCTAGTCCCCTCCTTTTACATCCTTAATAATCCACAATTCCAAGTATATTCATCTTTTTTGTTCCATCGGAGCATTTTTCTTTGCTAGTTATAGGATATTTATCTGTATCATGCCATTAATCTGGAGATGCGGACAGCGCAATTTAGCTATTAATAGCGCCAACCAGGGGAAGCGCGCACGTGAATGCCGGAAGCGCGCACGTGAATGCCCTTCTATATTCAGACGAGTGCGCGCACGCGTCAGTGCCGTTCTATATTCAGGCACGTGCGCGCTTCCGGCATTCACATGCGCGCTCTCCTTCTTGTTGACGCTATTAATAGCTAAATTGCGCCGTCCGCATCGCCAGATTAACGGCATGATACAGATAAATATCCCATAATAATAAAAAAGAGATGATAGCGCATTATAGACGAAACGCGGTGCGCTCGCGACGCATCATCTTATATAAATCTGGCGATTATACTGCGTCATGTTTCATGGCGAGCACTGTATGTGTATATCTAGCCCTTGCGAAAATATTCCTTTGAACGAAGCAGCAGATATTTGCATAAACGTAATTAGCAATGATAAAGCGAACGATTATAAATTCAATAATTGTTCACGCGATAACTTTGAAAAATTAAAAGAAAGTAGATGGGCTCGCAGAGAGACGGGCACAGCGTGGGAAATCTAATAGAGGTGGTGAAATTTTGAGGGGCCTTTTCCGGGACAAAAATGGTGGACGCACGTCTAAAAAATCATCTTTTGCTTTCCTTACGATGCTCGCTACCGCTCAGGAACGTAGAAACATGAAAAATTTCGAAAAAATAAAAAAGTCGAATAAATTTAATAAAATTTAGTAGAAAGAATTAGTATGGAGCTCGAAGCACTGAAAATTTGACACTTTCGAGCAAGTGGGAAAACGCAAAAACAGCACCTTTTCTACGAATTTTTCGGATAGTCACGAATTCTGGAGACTGAGAAAATTTTTGGAGTGAAAATTGGTGGAACCCCTAGAACCCTTCCCCAGATCATGTACAGGTTGCAATCGGACATGCAAATCATTGGAATTCTGGGGTGGGGAATTTCAAAGTGCCTTTCCTAGGCCCAAAAATGCGTGAGTACGCGCCAAAATACCGCTTTTCGGCGTTTCTGACGACGCCCAATCTTCTTACAGCGTGAAAACATAAAAAATTCCGAAAAGAAAGCAAAAGTCGAATAAATTGAACAAAATATAGTCAAAACATGAGTATGTGGCGCGGAGCGTCGAAAATTTGACACTTTTTGAGCAAATATAAGGCTAGAAACGCTTAAAAGCATCTTTTGAATTTTAAAAAATTTCAGGAACTTTTGAAAAATTTGGGATTCTAGGGAAACGGTGAAATAATTGCTTGGTGGGGGGGGGGCGGGGAAAAATTCGCGATGGAGGGGGCTGAAACAACCCATTAAGATCGTGTATGGTTGCAATGAGTAATCCACCCGCTCCAGTTCTAGCTGATATATGCAGACGCACAGGCATACTTAGGGGTATGGATGATATTCCACTACCAAGACTTTTGAGAAGCAAACCCCTCAGGCATTTTGGACCAAAATCGATTGCTTGAACAATGAAAAAACGTCAAATGACGTCTAACAGTGTAATTTCAAGTACATATACTTATTTTTCGAGCAGTAGACTAACCAATCGTTCACCCATGACAATTTTCTCCCATTATGTCGTGCTTATTTCATGTTACAGGTCATGCAATGGCCCTTATCGTTATTGTTTTCACGCAAATTTAACCAGATGTACATAAAAATTCATAAAGCATAGAATACAAACAGACGAATTAAGTATCAAAATTTGAAAAATTTGACATCAAATGGGTGAGAAAATTGCTCATTCACCCGCCCCCCCAAAGAAACTCGGTTTACCCCAACCAGAACTTTTGACTGCCATGTGCATGTATGCATGCTTGCAAATGATTATTAGGGTATGCAACCCTTGTCATTAATTATTTTCCATTAATCCAAAAGAAAAATAAATACCAATTGACTCCCAATTTTTTGGCCAAAAACGGACAAAAAATGGCCTAAGGATTCAATTTTTTCCAAAATCGGGACGAGGGGATCAAAAATCTCCTAGCTTTGGGGGTATGGGGGACGTCCGACTATAGTTGGGGGGATCCCCCCCCTATTACATGTATGGTATGTACAATTATGCAAATTAACCTGACAACTCTCGAGTGTACTTTTAATAAAACGGTGTAAAGTAGATAATGTTGGATGGATAAATAATGGCATTCGGTTTAATTTGCACCGCTGTACTTTACACTTTACATCGTGGTTTACACTTTACTTCGTGGCTGTTCATGTGATTCTTGTAGCGGGCGTAATAATGCACAAATCGGTTCAATTCGTACGTTTTCTTCGATTGTTCCTTGGCCTACAATTTAAATATTTGTGTAAACTAAGCGATTCGAAAATGAATAAAATGATTAAAATGTATGTGTATACTTTCTAAGAGATATAAAAACATAAACAAAACAAAACAGGGCCGAAATAAATTCAGAACAGGCACACCGTGATACCCTCTGTGAGTGAGTCAAACTCATCCCCTCAAACATATAACTTTGCACCTAAATAGTAAACTTTACACTTCGCATTATTCGACTAAAAATCGAATTGTCGAAGAACTTAAAACGCAATACAATATATAAAAGTAGCAATGTTAAAAAACTGTATTTTTATCACTTCGTACTACTCAACCATATTACTAGTCGCATAAAATTTTGGGAAATTCCGAAATTCTAAACGTATGTATGTAACGAAGAAATTCGGATACATATGATGGAAGCTCGCAGTGGCGGATCCAGGATTTTCCTAAGGGGGGGGGGCGGAACCCTGACTTGGGCGGAAAAATTAGTCGTTCTAACCCGAAAATCGCTAAAAATCGCTCAAAAATCCTTAATTGTACGCACGATTTTGGGCCAATGAGGGAGGGGGGGGCGGCCGCCCAACGTCACCTAAATCCGCCCCTGGAAGCTCGTCCCCTTCGCAAAGTAAAGTACATATTATATAGATTATTGCATTGAACACGCCCAAACGGCTTTAACAATCGATTTATCGTAGCAAATTATTAAAATAATTAAAATTAAATAATTATGTCATATGTACACGTTTGCTATAATATTAGTTCATTCAATTCGCAAAATGACACAATTAGCGTACTTTACACATTAAGTCCTAATTATTTCAAAGGCAGTGTAAACCTGTTCGTATTACGATGCAGCCAGCTCGTTAAAACTATTAATCAAATTATATTCTTAAGTTTTTATTGATTTTTAAATTAATAGATCAGTGATCGTACGGGGACCCCGACCCCCGAAAAACCCCGGCCTAAACCCCGACCCCCGACCGGGGGCATGATTTTTCGAGTCGGGGTTGAAGCTTTTTTCGGGGGTGAAATATAGCATTTTATTTGTTGGTACATAGAAGAATTGTATAAATAGCAAATAAATTCGGAACAAGGACAATTCATTCACCAGCAAAATTAATATGTTAAACTCGACACTCGCGATATTTCATAAAAAGTACGCCTGGTCGCCATGTTGTTATGACGTACATACATGTTCGCATATTTTCCATTATGAAGTGCGCCGAAATTACTGCGGAATCACAGGCGTAGCCGGGTGGGGAATGGAGGCACATGCCCCCCCGGGATTTTTCAGAAATTATGTTGATTTTTCTGGCGCAATATGTCCAGAACATTGAGTCTAAAAAGGCACTAACGTCAAAATTTTCCGGCGCTTCGCGCCGAGTCATTATTATTTATTGTTATACAGATCCAATGAATTTAAAAGCTTGAATCTGTTAAAATAATCCAGCACTTCGCAGCACTTTAGTGATTTAATGCACTATTAGTTCATTGAATGAAATTGCACATGCTTGTTGAACATAATAGTAAAAGTGCGAAAATGTTTGCGTACCAATTTGTCTATTCTCTGCTTTGTTTATCTTTCTTTACAAGGACACATAATTCTATTTAAAATGAAAGGAAAGGCCAAATTTTCTTGTGTTTTTGCGCATTTTCTGTTTTCTGAACTAGTTAATAAGAAGGCCACAAATGGGCCTGAGAATGGTAAGAACAAAATTCTCATTGATACATCTTTCAATGACTTATTGGTTGCGACTCGTTGCTGCGCTACATACTTAGCAGAGGTCGAAAAACGAATTTCAGCTCAGAAGTTTTGTGCAGTGTAGGTGTTCATCAATTTTAAGTTTTTTTTGGACTTAATTCAGAACCGAGATTTTGCCAATTTGCGAAAATTTAAACTTTACTAATCAAAAATTAGAGTGCTTTTTTACAAAATTTTCGGGGTTCTGCTCTGGACCTCGCTGGGAGCGCTTGAGCGCGCCACTCCAGACTCCCAGCCGTACAATCTCGTTCTACATGTTGAAAGAGATTTTTAGGAGGACAGAATAGGTAGAAGGATTAGGAATTTTTAAAAATTTTCGGCGCTTCGCGCCGCAATTAGTTTATCTGTTCTACATGATTTAAGCGGTATAAATTGAGTTTAAAGAGTAAAAACGTCAACATTTTCCTGCGCTTAGCACCGCCGATTATTGTCTTAGGGCAGTAAAATATGAATGAATTTCTTGATGCTTTGCGCCACTTATGATTTCCGAACTGTTTGTCAATAAGAAGGCGTAAATTATACATGAAAACGGTAAAAATTTCGAAAATTTTCGGCGCTACGCGCCATTGGCTCCTCTACAATCAGTGCGCCATAGAAAACCGTTATGAAAAAACTGTGGAAGAATACGAAAAAGCGAGAGCGATTAGTGATTAAAATTGAAAGTAATGCTAAATTGCTAAAACTGTGTTTGAACTTGGAATGAAAATAAAATGTTGAACATAACCAGCTTTATTAGTATGCTCTACAAACAAGTGAAATCGTTTTTATCCTTTTCAAATTGGTATGTAATCATGCAATGTTAATTGTTAATCTTCAACCCCGACCCCGACCCCGAAAACCGGGGTTTTTCATCCCCGACCCCGAACCCCGATCGGGGGCGAAAATCTGACCCCGTACGATCACTTTAATAGATAAATATTTATAAATCTAATTTTCGAGTTCGAAAAACTGAATAAAGAATGAAGTACTAAAAAGCTCGAGAGAACCAAAATTTCAAGTGAATTGTTTATCTTGTTTCAAATGAGGATTTAAATTATAGGGTTGAGATTAAAGAAATCGAATTTTATAATTCTGATTGTTTTACTACAATTTTCTTATTTTTCTCTTAATTTACAAAATTAATGTGACTTATTTTTTATTTACATAATTTAAATTTGAAATTAATATGTGTCTACCTCGACCGGAAGCAAAGCAGGAATATGCACTAATTATAAAAAAGCTCAGGGCCCAAACGTTTAAATTAAATTTATATATGTGATTATCATACATGCACAGTATGGGAATTCTGGGGGGAAGTGAAAACCTAAAGTGCCTTTTTTGGGCCCAAAAATGGCCGGTACGCGTTAAAAAACATCGTTTTTTGGCGTTTCTGACGATACTCTATCCTTCTAGAGCATGAAATCATGAAAAAATTTCGAAAAAAGTCGAATAAATTGACCAATGTATCGCTTAAAACATGAATATATGGCGCGAAGCGCCGAAAATTTGGCGATTTTGAGCAAATAGATAGCCAAAAACCCTTAAAAAGACACTTTTTCTACCAATTTTCAGGTAAGTTTAGGAAACTTTTTGAAAAATCGCCAATTCTGGGGAGGTGAACAATTTTTTGCGGGGGTGGAAAATGATTCTGCGGGGGGGGGGGGTGAAACCCCCAAACCTCCATAGATCATGTATGGTGATTATCAATAGATACCTTATAAATTCCATAAAAAATGAGCAATCATTCTATTTTTTCTGAAGTTTAAATACCTACTTGAACAAATTAAAAAATTAAAATTCACAATTGAAAAGTTTAAAAAATTCTTTATTTTTTATCAATGGGTTGCTTCTGTAATTATTTTTAATCCTGTTTTATGCGAATGTGCGCTAAATTCTATTGATTTCTACTCAATAATTTAGGTCTAAGTGTAAAATGCCGAAAAAATTAGAAACTTTATGGAAATTTCAGGAAATTTATAGGAAATAAAAAGTCATTGTGTCAAAATTTTGAGTTATTCACATATTTTGGACCGTTTATATTTTTTTGCTTATTTATTTCGGAAAATTTATCAGAAATAAAAAAGGTCCGTGCCAAAAATTTTGGCGCAGAGGCTGTCCAAATTTTTTTCTTTTTCTCGCCCTTTTCGTTAATTTTAGACGAGTTGTGCAAAAATTATTAACATACGAAAATTTAAGTTTTAAATTTCAAAAATTTAAATATATGTGAAAAATCTAAACTTCAGCTTATTATTTCCGGGGCATTTTTTTCAATTTGGACAAAGGCAACGTAATCTAAAAATTTAAAAATTTGAAACTGTTTAATGTTCAAATTATACCAAATTTAAATTCTACTTTAATCTAGTATTATCTTAAAATTCAATAACATTTATGAAACCAAAAAGTTTAATTGATTACCATTCTAAATTCAAATAATAACGTACAAGATATAACCAGTAATAGCAATAAAACGGCATGATTACATATGTAAATAAGTCCGAAAGTGTAAACTGTGGTTTAAACTAAAAATCTCACTTCGGCAATCGCCTGTTCGGTTTTTTCGTCGACTTTCCTAGAATCGTCGTAACGATTACACCGGAAATAGCCTCCCGTTTCCGTACTATGCTTTTTCCACGGACCCAAGCAAACCCAGCAAAAATCGTGTTTACACTAAAATATGAAATTTAATAATAATAATAATAATTAATAATAATATTAATAATAACAACAACAACAATAATAATAATAATAATAACAAATAAATATAATTAAAATTACTGAGATATCACCTTTACTAAAAATTAAGATCATATTCAGTTGAAGAATTTAACCTGCCTATAGTGAATACTTGTAAATCGTTTATGATTTCAATAGTAACTTTATTCTCTAATTTTTTAGCTTTCTAACTAAGCAAGTGATTGCTGAAATTAAGCGGACGATATTAAGAATATTATGGTGACATTGTACGAGAACCAGGGCCGTATTTGCATAGGGGGCGCCCCCCCCCCTTGGCCGGAAAACAAATCTTGAAGGTAAAATTATGCACGGAAAGATGGAAAAATTGCCTGTCTTAGACGTAAAATCTTCAAATTTTCAACGCTTGCGCCAAATACGATGCATTTCTCATAATTTTGGCTTAAGCTTGGAAAAAAATGAAAGTTTTCATAGCAATTCGAGTAAGAAGAAAATAGTTTTCGAAAAATTTGAATAATCGTCACAAAACGGCGCGAAGCGCCGAAAAATTTGACATTTTTACTTTCAAAATGCAATTTCTGACATTATAAAGATATAACAGAACACACAATTACTCACTCCGGAGCGAAGCGCTGAAAATTTTTGCGAATTTTATACCTTTTTTGCAGTTTTTGACTTCGCGTAGACAGACCCTACTCCGTAAAAGCTAAGCAAATCAACTGTGACTGAAAGTTATTAGCATACATAGGTGGGCAGCACCAAAATCTGGGGAGTGCAAGATTTTTAAAGGTCAAAAATGGTGGTATGGCGAAAAAACACCATTTTTCAACGTTTCTCATCGAGCACTATCCATTGGCATCAAACAATCGCGAGAAAAAAAATTTCAAAAATTAAATTCCGGGGGAGGGGTAGTTCGGTTTTGCGGGGGGGGGGGTATTCGGCCTTCGGGGGGTGCATAAACCCAAAACCCCCACCTACACGCCCACGTGTGGTTATAACTCGACACCATTCAACAATGATTGTTGTTACATAGGTGCACGTTTGTTTGCTTCACTGATTGAACTAAGTATCAATTCCATCAATTTTACAGTCTCAAAAGAATAAAATGCCTTAGTTGCTTGATAACTATAACGAATAGCCTCTAAAACGTTTTTTTCGTGATAATATTGCCTTTTTAAAGCATTTTAGTCCATTTGACCGCATTAATTCACTTTTAACACTAGCAAAATAACGAAATTGATCATTTTGGACGCTTTTTAAGTAAAAGTACATACATCCCGAAAAATTTTCAATTTTTACTGCTTTTGACCTCAAAAATGGTGCAAAAAACGTTCCGTCAGCTCAAAAATCGCCGTACAGTACCTGTCTGGCTGACCCTTCAGCGGAGGGGGGCATTACTCCCACTCATCCCCTATGTGCATGTGCGTCATTGCCCCTTTACTTATCGATTGTTTATTTATGCTCAACTTTACACTCGAATCGAACTCATCCTGCAATCTCCTATCTATACCAAACTTTAAACCAGAGTTGGCTTAATCCTTCAATCGCTCGCTTATTTATGAGTTTTGTATACCTTTTCAATTTATCAAAATATGTTTAATCTCGAATGCTTATATTTATACTCAACTTTGCACTCCACCTGGCTTCATACTACATACCTACACTGGTTTACACAACACTTTACATTCATTGCCCTTCTACTTCTCGATTGCCTATGTTAACTCAACTTTACACTCCAATTAAACGCATGCTTCAAACGCTAATTTACACCAAACTTTACACTCTTGTTAGTTCCACATTCCAATCGCTTTTTTATTTCAAAAATTTGTTTATTATTTTTTTAAATTTATCATAGATTTTTTATTCCTGAACAGTGTTTTTGCTTTGTACGAGGTCCCTTTGTACATGTACAGAGATAATCCCCAAAAGTCTTTGTACATGTTGTATATGCAAATTTTCGGGTACTACTATATGGTACAGTAGTGCTTTCTGTGTTGTAAAACACGGTTTTTTGACCGTTTGTAGAGTATTTTAGTCAGTTTCTGGGCTTCTGACGACAAAACAAAAAGTGTAAACTGTCTCAAAATGGCGCGAAAGGCCGAAAAATATGACATTTTTCCTTTCTAAAAGCAAATTTCGTCATTACAGAAACAAATAAAAAAGACAATTATTCGTTTCGGCGCGAAGCGTCGAAAATTTTAGGCGCCAAAATGCCCCAAAATAGTGCAAATGGCAGTTTGTCAGCTCTACCGAGACGCAGTGTGGCGGCAAGTTGCTTTTATCCCTATTCACTATTCCATCCCGAAAATAACCTACCGTATGCTAATATAATGGTTGAGTTCAATAGCGTGGCGATGGCTTTTTAAGTGTTGTCTAAAAATCGAATAAACGTCACAAATTTCCACACAGGCGTGATTAATTCGCATTGTCTTATCTGATAATTGCTCTCGTCGCCAAAGTAAACTTGGTGGCCAATCCAAAGGTCGCCCGTCAACTGCGCAAACACTCCTATTATTGTGCCGCTTTTATTGTCTCTTTGCGTACTTAGTAGATACCTGCGAATTTATTTCTCGCTGGCAGCTTGCCAAACCGGTTTAAACCGGCTCGATGGGTCTCTTGCGCTTAATTGCCGAAAATTTAAGACGTCTGACGATAAGGAACTGAATTCTCGAATGAGCTTTCCTCGCGAAATTAAAAAATATGCTTCATTAGTAGCTAACTAGGTCTATCAAATATTCGTATATACAACCAAAGAAACATGTTCCGATGGAGAACAAAAAGGACGAATACTCTACTAAGAATTAAACCTCCGCTAAAAAACGCAAAAAAATTCAATAATATTCTACGGCCTGCAGAATGGAGTTGCACATCCGACGTAAAAATGAATATGAATTATGATAGCTTATCACAAGACAAGAAGCGATCACTAATCAAACAACGACATCATGGGCATTCTTACGCTAGCATGGGACGCATTTATACCTGGGCGTGAGGGGTTAGGGGCACACCTGGGTGTGGGGGTCTGGGGGCATGCACTCCCTCAGAAACCAAGATACCCCCCCCAGAAATCAAAATACTCCCCCTGAATTCAATTTTTGAAAATTTTTTTTCGTTTTTTTCGCAATTTTTTGATGATAATGGATAGTGCGTGATGAGAAATGTCGAAAAATGGTGTTTTTATCGCCATACCACCATTTTTAAGGCCATTTTTTGACCTTTGAAAAAATTTTGCATCCCCCATTACAATAAACATTAGTGGATAGGCAAGCGAGCTCTATATAATGGTAAAGAAAAATTTTCAAAAATTTTCACTTTATTACACTGAAATAAAACAAATCCGACCTTAAAGCTGTCTGCGCAACTTAATTCACATCATTCAAATCGTCAAAAAATTCTGAATCTTTTGTCTTTGTATTTTAATCTTTGTGTTTTGCCAAAAAAAACGATGCCAAGTTTATCGCACCGAAGAAAATTTGATATTTTTCACATCTTTGTGTAATAACAAAGCTTAAACCAAAATTTTGACCATAAATATTGGTTTGACGCTAAAATGATTATTTCTGATGTAAAAATGCATACTTATTCTATTGGAATAATATATGAAATAGGCATTCTACATATTTCGCTTGATGCAAAGTGATCAAGAAATTATACTTTCGTAAAAAGATCGGCGAAAACGCCTAAAACAATACATTTCTTGGCCTTTTTTCCGGAAAATCTGGGAATTTTCGGGGAAGCAGAATTGATAACGGAGAGTCGCTTTCTATATCAAACTAATTACACTGTGAGGCATACTCAACGATGTAACGTTGTCGTATTTTTCAGTTGCGTAGCTGTGGGAAGATATGCTAGTCCATAGGTGAGCGGCACCAAAATTCTGGGGGTGCAATATTTTTCAAAGGTCAAAAAGTAGCCTTATAAATGATGGTATGGCTGAAAAACACAATTTTTCAACGTTTCTCATCTAGCACTATCCATTGGCACCAAAAAATTGCGAAAAAATTTCCAAAATTGAATTCTGGGGAAGTAATTTGGTTTTCAGGGGAGGAATTATTTTGGTTTTCGGGGTACATACCCCCAAACCCCCACGCTCAAGTGTAGACCAGTCTCCCCAAAATATTAAATTATATACAAATATTTGCAAGGGTTTTGAAGCGCATTTGAAAGATTGTTTGAATAGATTTTAGCACACTTTCGAATCAATAATCTCCAAGTAGATTTTAGCACACTTTCGAATTAAAAATCCCCGAGTATTCGGGCGCTTCGCGCAAGATTTTAATTTTTTTGTATAACTTTTATCTTCCGAACAGGCCAAATTTAAGTGAGAGACATTTTACCATATCCAAATTTTCTGACGCTCAGCGCAAAATTATTTATTTTTCGTACCTGTGGCTTATCTTTGCATATACCAGAATTGAGTAAAAGAAAATGAACATTTTTCTTGCGAAGTCAAATCTTAATAAATCATTTGAGTGACCATTTTACACAACATATTTTTTGAATATGATAAAAATCGATTTGAATTGTTTTTATTCATTTTTAAAATTATTATTTCTTCAATGCGTAGAGCTCGGTGAAAAACGCTAGAAAACTGTTATTTTTCTGTCTAAAAATAGCTGCTAAAATATTTGACTTCAAAATTTTAGCCCCTCCAATTCAGAACACCAGCTACGCTCCTAAATTTTTCCCTTCAAGAATAAGTAAAGTCGATTTTGACTCGGCTTAAGCTCAAGTCGCAAAATATTCATCATGTGTTTAGATAGGTGTACTAGTGTTGCAAAAGATTAGGAAAAAAGGTACAAATTTTCATTGCACCCAAACAATAATTTAAGTAGTGTAATCGACTTATCTGGAGTCAAAATGACTTTCGCATTCCTCGAAAAAACTTTTCCTTCTATCATTTCAGAAAACTATTTTTCCAGGGGCGCATGCATAGATGGGCAGCACAAAAACTCCGAGGGGTCGGTGGGTCGGGGGCTGCAAGATTTTTCAAAGGTCAAAGAATGGTCTTAAAAATGGTAGTATGGCGAAAACAACCATTTTTCAACGTTTCTCATCGATCAATATTCATCGGCATCAAAAAATTGCAAAAACAAATTTCAAAAATTAAATTCTGGGGAGCATTTTGGTTTCTTAGGGATGGGAGTATTCGGACTTTAGGGAGATGGTGCATACCACCCAAGCCTCCCTCCTCCCCCACGCCCACGTGTCGTGACAACGCTAAATATTCTGTGCGTTGTGTAGAGGTACCTATAGTTAGGCTAGGTTACCTACCCAATTCAAGTACCTATGCGTAGAAATATATAATTTAATTATGGTAGATCACTTTCAATCTGATTGATTAAAGCTAATGTTTTACTTTTACTCGATCTGGAATGCCCTGGAATTCAGCGCAGACGTTTAATTTCATGTGTGACCTTTACCTGAAATTCGTTTTTCAATATTTCGGGCTGTTTTCGGCTGATATTAAATAACTTGTCTGGTGACTTTTAAAATAGGAGTTTTTGTGGTAGGGGTGATCCACTGTGCTTAATAAAAAAACTTAGTCGGAACGCTTGAAACTTTAATCGCAATGTATAGACATATTTCATTGTTTTTATATGTATACATGTTTTAGTGTCAACTGCATCGTTTTTATTTAGTTTTACATTCGTCAGATAGCTGCTGTGGTAAACAATTCTCTCAAGATCAAAACCCGAAATTGACGTTATTCAAGAATTTTTTCTTTAGAAGAAAAAAATATTTATGTGCGATTTTGGAAGTTTTTTGAGTGTGTAAGTGATAGTAGGACCGTCGTGTGCTATTAAGAGATAAATTTGAATTAAATTTAATTAGTGTAATTAAGCTGAGCTTTCCGGATTATATGTTTTTATAATTATAAGTAAAAGAATTTTGAAAATAAAAACAAAACTAAAAGAATTAAAATTTTAAGATTTCAAATTTTGCTCATTTTTATCAAGTTATATTGACTTGGTTTTGAATTAATGATGAATTAGTTCCATGCTCACCTAAAAAATTTGAAATGAATTTTGAGAATTTCAAACTTTACGTGAGCTGTTTTTGCCTATAAGGTTTCACATTAGTCAACTTTTTTAGTTTAGAATTTCGAAGTCATCAATATAGTCTCTTTCATGAGCCTTTATTTTTTACTTATATAAATTCTAGCTGCCGCGATTGTTCGCTCTGGTGCGGAGGTCTCTGTGCTTCCAGCATTGCTGCTCCAAAGAATTTTGAATCAGAAAGGTTTGCATTCAAATATATATGAAAGGAGATCATTAAAGATGCAAATCATACTTGAGAACCTATTCTGAGCGTAAAACCCATTTCTAATCATCCATGTGGCATGGAAATTTTTAAGATAGATCTTCAAATATCATTTGTCAGTCATATTAGCTACTATCATACACGGGCAGTGAGTAGTGATCAGATTTTGGGGCCTTGGTGGTGTAAACCTGAGAAAAATTCCAGAAAAAATGCAAAAAAATCCAAGCCCTACCGTCTCCCCATCCGTCCATGTGTGGTCAATATTGGTTAGTGTGATCATTGCCACCTTATGACGGCAGCATCCGTAGTCTATTACTACCGGTTCCACCATTGGTGGGGTAGAGGTGCTCTTAGCAGACATTTCTGCGAATAATCAAAGCCTGAAAAGTCTGAAACCCCTTCTTCGATAATCAAAGCCTGAAAAGAATGATACCTCCTAAAACGACTTGACGGATCAACCTTGCCACCCTTCTGAGCGACGAAAGTCTTGTAAGAGACGCCGCATACTTTGATTTACTTGTGATCACTTGAAAAGAAGCATTTATTTATACCTGCAAATTGGCATTTACATTAAATACCATGCAGCACCTGAAGCAGCTTTTTCTATACCTAGAATTAATTTTGTAATTGGCTTTTTAGACATTGATTGAAAAGGAGCATTTTTCAGAATTTCTATTTATACCTGCAAAATAGCTGCGAGAGTATTTATATTAAACTATTTACACTATATATGATACAGCAACAATTTTTGTGATTGACTTTTAAGACATCTGTTGAAATGAAAAATTTTATGAATTTTTATTCATACCTGCAAACCCGCTATGAGAGTACTTACATTAAACTATTTACATTAAATACCACAAAAAACTTGAAGTAGCTTTTTCTATACCAAGAATTAATTTTGAAATTGACTTATAAGACATTTTTCGGTTGAAGCAGATGTAAACCCCCAAAAACAGCAATACCTGGGTAATTTGAGGTCGCTGATCGCGAAAATTATTATTTTGTCATGCAGGAGCTAAATTAAGATACTAGTCAGCTACTTGTTACAATTCAGACTTAAGTTCAGCTTAGTTATGTGCATTGTTAATGGTGCTAAGCACTGCCAGCATATAAGCTAAGCTTCAGCAGTGAAATGTAGCAAGTGAATCAAGCTGCACCCCTCGGCTTCAGCTTTAATTTTTTCTGGAACCATTATGAATCCCTAAAGCAATCTCCATTTAATAGCTGATTGCTAAAGCTTAGATAGCTGAGTTTACTTAAAACATTAGCTTAAAACGTAATTTTCCATCATCCATCACATTGTAAACTTCAAAAGTCTAAACCTAACTACCCATTGAGTGTAAAGCAATTCGGTTCGGGCCAGTTTGTAGCCTTTGAATCTTAATACATTTGTATGTTCTGAAGCAGCTTTTTCTATACCAAGAATTAATTTTGTAATTGGCTTCTCAGACTTCAGTTGAAAAAAAGCATTTTTCAGAATTTATATTTATACCTGCAATTCGGCTTTGATAATTTTTGTGATTGATTTTTAAGACATCAGTTGAAAAGAAGCATTTTAAGAATTTTTATTTATACCTGCAAACCCGCTATGAGAGTACTTATATTAAACTATTTACATTAAATACGATACAGCACCTGAAGAAGCTTTTCCTATACCAAGAATTAATTTTGGTAATTGGCTTTTGAGACATTGTCGGCTGGAGCAGATGTACACCCCCAAAAACCAGGGATAGCTGGATAATTTGAGGTCGGTGATCACGAAAATTGTATTATTTTCTCATGCAGGGCTAAATTAAGATATTATAGTCCGTTTCACATAACTTTGTGCATAAATTATAAGAATTTTCATCGACAGTAAGCCGAGGGTTACGATAATTATATATCAGATCAATGCTATGAGCGCAATCTGTCAGCTTACTGTCGGAGATAGTTTTAAAATTTATGACCGAAGTTGTGTGAAACGGACTATAGTTAGCTACTTGTTACAATTCAGACTTGTGTTCAGCTCATTTACGTACATTGATAATGGCGCTAGCACTGCCAGCACATAAGCTAAGCTTCAGCAGTGGAATGCAGCGAGTGAAGCAAGCTGCATCCCACTGCTAAGGCTTTAATATTTTTCTGGAACAATTATAAATCCTTAAGCAATTTCCATTTGGTAGCTAATCACTAAAGCTTAGATAACTCAGTTTACTTGAAACCTAAGCTCATGATGCCAGTGTCAGAAAGAAACAACATAAATAATTACTTATCTAACAATTGAGTAATTTGAGTTTACAGTGGGATGGCTTAGTCGATAATGCAATTAATATCAATGAGAAAGTTGTAAGTTCGAGCCTCAGTGACTCAAAGATATTCATAAAGAAAGCGATAATTGTGAAAGAAAATGGCTAAAATCTGGATGGAATCATAATCAGATAGAACCCACCCAATGCATAAGTAATCTTCATTTAGCTCATAGATAAAAAATAATGTAATATTCATGATCATGGTGACCTCAAATCACCTGGGAATCTCTAGTTTTCAGAAGGTCATACATCTGATCCAAGAATAACCATTTTTCCATTGCATACGTAGGTAAATACTTAAAAGTGACAAGAAATAAAGGAACTTATGTTAAATAAATGTTGCGTAAAGTACAAAGCGCAAGACATTGAAGATTGAAAATTTTGTTAGGACAGCTATTTTAAATAACACAACAAAACATCACTGATAAAATGGCATAAAGAGTAGGTAATCTGCATAAATAACTTGAAAATTGCAGAGATAGTTCTTACTTTTAATTCAAATATGTAGATACCTAATCTATGTAGCAGCTAGAGCGCATATGGTTTAAACAATAGACGATGCTGTTTCTACAACTATAAGAAACAATCATAATTTTACTTATAAAAATTAAAAAACTGTCATTTTTGCTAACTAGTGGTATAAATAAATGCTTCTTTTCAAGTGATCACAAGTAAATCAAAGTATGCGGCGTCTCTTACAAGACTTTCGTCGCTCAGAAGGGTGGCAAGGTTGATCCGTCAAGTCGTTTTAGGAGGTATCATTCTTTTCAGGCTTTGATTATCGAAGAAGGGGTTTCAGACTTTTCAGGCTTTGATTATTCGCAGAAATGTCTGCTAAGAGCACCTCTACCCCACCAATGGTGGAACCGGTACTAATATCAGGCTTTTTATTAGATAACCGATGGTCACTAAAAATATTCCCAATGTGTTTTCTAATTTTTTTTAAACTCAAAAGGTTGCATATGTGCACTTGCTCCTTGTTTGACAACAATTTCTTATTGATCAAGACGATGAATGGCCAACTCTATTTGTATGTGGAATATGCATATTGCACTTACACTTCAAAAATTTAGGTCATTAAGTATCTGAGACAGTTGACCCATTTATCTTAGGCTTAGCCCATGCGCTGTCACCAATGTGAATGCACATAAGTAAGACTAAGCCTAGGAAATATTTATAAAATCACTGGTTGTTAACAATGTCTTAGGCAAGCTCAGTATAATATAAATTGTCGGCGTATGAGCCAAACCCAGTTTCTATAAACCGGTTTAAGCCTGGCTTACAGTTGAGCGCGACTTAAGCCTGGCTTATCGGTTTTGTAAAGTGCGATTTAAGCCTCTCAAAATTCCGGGAAGGGGGTCCCGGCCATTTTTAGGATGGAGAATGCTCCATTTTTTATAGCCAAAACGGTCAAAAAAAGCGTAAAAACGGCCAAAAAACTCGATTTTTTGTAGAAATCGGGGGGGGGGGCCAAAAATTTTCTGGCTTTTGGGGGATGAGGGGACGTCCGACTTTGAGTGATGGATCCCCATCCCCCTCTGATATGTATGTTTAAGCCTGTCCTAAATCGGCAGCTCTGGATCATCCTGACTTCTGATCAGAGTTCGGACCAGGCTTAAGTCTGGCTTTAGCTTGACTAATTCGATTCGAATAAAAAAAACTCAGGAATGCTCAAAATACCGGTTTTTGCTGTCTTTTGATAAGCAGAATTATTTCTGATGCAGAAAAAGTAGAAAATTTCGAAACTTTCCAAGTTTTTTTCGGAAAAACTCGGAGAATTAATGCAAAAATTGACATTAAAATCGCCTAAAAACACTCGAGAAATCATTGTAGGAGCTAAATCTTTGTTCTGTACAAAAACTACTCTGTAGTGTAAAGTGTACAGAGGTGTAAAGTTGTGTAAAGTGTAAAGTGATGTAAAGTGTAAAGTGGTGTAAAGTGCAAAGTTGTGTAAAGTGCGAAGTAGTGTAAAGTATTAAGTGGTGTAAAGTCTTAAGTAGTGTACAGTATTGTAAACTACTGTAAAGTAGTGTTAAGTGTAAAGTGATGTACAGTAGTCTATTACCCCCCACCCCTCAGCCTGTCTATCCAACAGTGTGCTATGGTGTAAAGGACCTTCCTCCCCTAAATCCCTCTCTCATCCTAAGGCCTTTTTGTGAAAACTGTAAAGAAAAGTAGCCCCAACTTCATTCCCCCTTCTTATCCTATGTGTATCATATTCAGTGTTATGGACCTCTCTCCCCCAGGGCCCCTCTGGTTCTATGCTCGTGGGATTATTGGTGGGGCTGTTGGGACGGTGGGGCTGTTGAGACTGGTGGGACTGGTGGGGCTCTTGGGACGGGTGGGGCTGTTGGGACGGTGAGGCTGTTGGGACGGTGGGGCTGTTGGGACTGGTGGGGTTGTTGGGACAGGTATGGCTGTTGGGGTGTTTGGTGGGGCTGTTGGGACGGTGGGGCTGTTGGGACTGGTGGGGCTGTTGGGACGGGTGGGGCTGTTGGAATTTTGGTGGGGCTGTTGGGACGGTGGGGCTGTTGGGACTGGTGTGGACTGTTGGGACAGTGGAGCTTTTGGGATGGTGGGGCTGTTGGGATTGGTGGGGCTGTTGGGATTATTGGTGGGGCTGTTGGGATTGGTGGGGCTGTTGGGATTGGTGGGGCTATTGGTATTATTGGTGGGGCTGTTGGGACGGTGGGGCTGTTGGGACTGGTAGGGCTGTTTGGACGGGTGGGGCTGTTGGGATTATTGTGGGGCTGTTGGGATGGTGGGGCTGTTGGGACTGGTGGGGCTCTTGGGACGGGTGGGGCTGTTCGAATTTTAGGTGGGGCTGTTGGGACTGGTGGGGGTTGTTGGGACGGGTGGGGCTGTTGGGATTTTTGGTGGGGCTGTTGGGATTATTGGTGGGGCTGTTGGGACTGGTGGGGCTCTTGGAACTGGTGGGACTGTTGGGACGGATGGGGCTGTTGGGATTATTGGTTGGGGCTGTTGGGACAGTGGGGCTGTTGTGACTGGTGGGGGCTGTTGGGACGGGTGGGGCTGTTGGAATTTTTGGTGGGGCTGTTGGGACGGTGGGACTGTTGGGACTGGTGGGGTTGTTGGGACAGTGGGGCTTTTGGTATGGTGGGGCTGTTGGGACTGGTGGGGCTGTTGAACTGGTGATCAGTGGGGCATGTTGGGATGGTGGGGATGTTGGGATGATGGGGCTGTTGGGATTATTGGTGGGGCTGTTGGGACGGTGGGGCTGTTGGGACTGGTGGGGCTGTTGGGACGGGTGGGGCTGTTGGGATTATTTGGGGTCTGGTGGGGCTGTTGGCGTACGGGTGGGGCTGTTGGAATTTTCGGTGGGGCTGTTGGGACGGGTGGGGCTGTTGGGATTATTGGTGGGGCTGTTGGGACGGTGGGGCTGTTGGGACTGGTGGGGCTCTTGGGACGGGTGGGGCTGTTGGAATTTTTGGTGGGGCTGTTGGGACGGTGGGGCTGTTGGGACTGGTGGGGTTGTTGGGACGGGTGGGGCTGTTGGGATTTTTGGTGGGGCTGTTGGGATGGTGGGGGTTGTTGGGACGGGTGAGGCTGTTGGGATTTTTGGTGGGGCTGTTGGGACGGTGGGGCTGTTGGAATGGTGGGGCTGTTGGGACGGTGGGGCTGTTGGGATTGGTGGGGCTGTTGGGATTGGTGGGGCTGTTGGAATTATCTGGTGGGGCTGTTGGGACGGTGGGGCTCTTGGAACTGGTGGGGCTGTTGGGACGGGTGGGGCTGTTGGGACGTGTGGGGCTGTTGGAATTTTTGGTGGGGCTGTTGGGACTGGTGGGGGTTGTTGGGACAGGTGGGGCTTTTGGGATCGGTGGGGCTGTTGGGATGGTGGGGCTGTTGGGACTGGTGGGGCTGTTGGGATAGGTGGGGCTGTTGGGATTTTGGTGGGGCTGTTGGGACGGTGGGGCTGTTGGGATTGGTGGGACTGGTGGGGCTCTTGGGACGGGTGGGGCTGTTGGAATTTTTGGTGGGGCTGTTGGGACGATGGGGCTGTTGGGACTGGTGGGGGTTGTTGGGACGGGTGGGGCTGTTGGGATTTTTGGTGGGGCTGTTGGGACGGTGGGGCTGTTGGGACTGGTGGGGCTGTTGGGACGGGTGGGGCTGTTGGGACTGGTGGGGCTGTTGGGACGGGTGGGGCTGTTGGAATTTTTGGTGGGGCTGTTGGGACGGTGGGGCTGTTGGGACTGGTGTGGGCTGTTGGGACAGTGGGGCTTTTGGGATGGTGGGGCTGTTGGGATGGTGGGGCTGTTGGGATTGGTGGGGCTGTTGGGATTATTGGTGGGGCTGTTGAGATTGGTGGGGCTGTTGGGATGGGTGGGGCTGTTGGGATTAGTGGGGCTGTTAGTGTTATTGGTGGGACTGTTGGGACGGTGGGGCTGTTGGGACGGGTGGGGCTGTTGGGATTATTGGTGGGGCTGTTGGGACGGTGGGGCTGTTGGGACTGGTGGGGCTCTTGGGACGGGTGGGGCTGTTGGAATTTTCGGTGGGGCTGTTGGGATGGTGGGGCTGTTGGGACTTGTGGGGGTTGTTGGGACGGGTGGGGCTGTTGGGATTTTTGGTGGGGCTGTTGTGATGGTGGGGGTTGTTGGGACGAGTGGGGCTGTTGGGATTTTTGGTGGGGCTGTTGGGACGGTGGGGCTGTTGGAACTGGTGGGGCTGTTGGGACGGTGGGGCTGTTGGGACTGGTGGGGGTTGTTGAGACGAGTGGGGCTGTTGGGATTTTTGGTGGGGCTGTTGGGATGGTGGGGGCTGTTGGGACTGAGTGGGGCTGTTGGGATTGTGGTGGGGCTGTTGGGACTGGTGGGGCTGTTGGGACGGTTGGGCTGTTGGGATTGGTGGGTCTGTTTGGATTGGTGGGGCTGTTGGGATTGTTGGTGGGGCTGTTGGGACTGGTGGGGCTGTTGGGACTGGTGGGGCTGTTGGGACTAGTGGGGCTGTTGGGACGGGTGGGGCTGTTGGAACTTTTAGTGGGGGTTGTTGGGACGGGTGGGGCTGTTAGGATTTTTGGTGGGGCTGTCGGGACGGTGGGGCTGTTGGGATGGTGGGGCTGTTGGGATTGGTGGGGCTGTTGGGGTTTTTGGTGGGGCTGTAGGGATTGGTGGGGCTGTTGGGATTATTGGTGGGGCTGTTGGGATGGTGGGGCTGTTAGGACTGGTGGGGCTGTTGAGACATCACCCGCAAGTGCCTATTGCTTGAATCAGCCTCTTTTCTGGTGGATCTATTGATAGTGGGTCTTCCAGCAGTTTTTTCCGGTGGGTCTACCTTTTTACGTACCTAGCTTTTAATTAAATGCGCACTGAGTATCTGATACGCGCCGTTACAATCCTACCAACATAATACACGCGCTGATAATATAACACGGATACCTAAGGCACGCGAGTACCTATTGCTCGAATCAGCCTCTGTTTTTGGTGGGTCTATTGATAGTGGGTCTTCCAGCAGTTTTTTCTGGTGGGTCTACCTTTTATACGTACCTACCTGTTACATTAAATGCGCACTGAGTCGCTAATACGCGCCCTTGCACTGAAACTAACATAACACATGCGCTGATAACATAACACGGATACGTAATGCACACGAGTGCTTATTGCTTAAATCAGCCTCTATCAGACCGATTTCCCTGCGCTTAAATCAGCCTCTATTAGGCCTAATCGTCTCGTCCTACGTTATCGTCTTCAATGACGTTTAGCTTTTAAAGCTTAATAAATCTCTTAATACTCAACTTCAAAAGTAAAAAAAAGGTCTTTCGAGACAAAAACATTCTCTTTCTGATAGTATAAATTTTATTGCTATCCGGCCAAAATTGCGGAGAATAGTCGAACCTGGAGCAAAAACGCAGTAAAAAAAGGGTAAAAAATGCGAAAAATAAGGAACTATTGGTCAAATGCGGAAAGAAAAACGGCGGCATCATCTACATTAGGTACCCCATCTTTTAAAAAGAAACCATAAAAAAATACCTACTGGTTCAGGTGCTAGCTCTGACAGAAGAATTTGCTGACCTGGGCTAATATATAGAGACGCACGAAGTGCGCTTCCCCTTACCGTGACGTCACGCTAGACTTTAACACTACGTCACGGACGTCTTCTAAGAGGTGCGACGCACTTCCGTGCGTCTCACAATACAAAATCTTGTGCATTGAATGAATTTCCAGTATGCACTGGAAGTGAGTGGCTACGAAAGTAGTTTTCAAGCAGTCCTTAGAAATACAATTTTGCAGTACACTGGTCAATTGCTGCGCACAGTATCGTGATTGACGCTTCTCTTTATCTCTCTAAACCGGCTCTTCAATCGATTTATGTTGACTCTAAAATTCTGATCTATTCCCAGAGTAAAGTGATATCACAGTAGATCTCTACATATAAGTAGTACTTGCTTTTCTTCGATTACATTCACCAATGCATAAAAAGCATCCTTACATTTTGTATAACAAGGTACTCCTGCCCACAGGTGGACGGCATCAAAATTCTGGAAGGGAGTGGGTGCAAGATTTATCAAAGGTCCTTAAAATGGCCTAAAAAATAGCGGCATGGCGAAAAAACACCATTTTTCAACGTTTCTCACCGAGCACTAACCATTGGCATCAAAAAATTGCGAAAAATACAAAAAAAATTTCAAAAATTAAATTCTGGGGGGATTATTTTGATTTTTGGGGGGTATTTTGTTTCTGGGGTGCATACCCCAACCCCCTTCCTTAGGCCCAGGTATGCAGTCCTTGCCTTATCTACATTCACTAATTAGAGCGTACCTACATCTATTTTTATGGTGAATATAAAGGAGTTTGTGAAATAAATCTTGCGCCGCTGTTTTTCAGTGTTGCTTCACCAAAAGCAAATCTGAATAACATAATTTCTTTAAAAATTTATTAAAACGATCAAAATAACTTAAATTAATCTCTGAAAATAAATTTATCACTTTTTCTTAACCCCTTAATCTAACTATATTTCGTTGAATTAATTGCAATTTTTCTAACTTTGTTTCTAAATTTTTAACATTTTCATGTTCTAGATAGAACGAGCATTGTCAATAACGTCAAAAAACAATGTTTTTGACAAGAACTCCTCGTTTTTAGTCAAAAAAGCACTTTAAATAATTTGTACGGCTGACCCCCAGATTTTCCACAAACTTCTAATTTGTATTTATTTATCATGGGAATTGACGACTCTTTCGGTTTCGTTCACTTTTATTAGTCTACTTTACTAAGGAAGAATAGTTAGACACACTTCTGAGTGAACCTGCAATATTCGATCAAACACTTGAGGTAAACCCGGACACTTTGAGGTACCTTAAAGCGTCCAGTCGGACACTTTGAGGTATCGGACACTTTCGGGGGTGACACCGGCAGTTTCACGACCTGAACTCCAGTTCAAACGCCGATGACGGAATGTATTTATCTCACCAGGCAACATTGCCGATGACGAGTCATGCTGACCAGGTAATCATGCACTAATCGATTGAGCCCAATTCGCTCTCTTGGCGTTACATCAGATCGGCACTGCAGCTTGGGCCGTCGTATTTACGGCGATGCAAGCGGGTTAATCGATCGATTCAGTTAACCCGTACGTTTTATGTTCCAAATGGTCATAGAATTCGGCTGATCGCACCTTTGTACGACCACTGGTCCGGCTTTGTAAAAGCAACCAAACACTGATCAGTGGCGGGCCCTCGGGCCTGCCCGGTTTTCTGTGAGCTCTTACAGAAGGCAGGTTTAACATATGTAGCTTATGCAAGTCGATAGCAATTCGATAGCCCTTTTTCTCGTCTTTCACAGCACTAGTAGATAATTAGAACTTACTCATGTTCAGTGTTACTTCCGCATTAACAGAACGATTAAATATCAAATGTAGTGTTTTTCCCTGGTTAAAAATCAAAAAATCTAGATGCATAGATAAGTTTTCGTTTTCCCCCGCTTTTTTTGTTATAATTCCGTGTGATGCATTACCAGAAACACTAAAATTGGTGGTTTTTCTCGCAGAAACATCAATTTGTCGGTCTTTTTTAAACCTCTAATTATTTTTAAACCCTCAGACTCCTCTATGAGCCACGTAGGCTTAACCTGACTTAGCATGTCAGTTCCATGATTAAAAAAGGAGGGTATATCCAAATGATTTTACTGAATCTAGAAACTGACTAAAATATTATATGCCACAAAGTTATTTACAAAATAACTTAATTCGCAGATTCTCGTCAATTTCAAGTGCGTATGCCGGAAGTGTAATGTTCTGAGACATATTTGCAGAATCTGGCAATTACTCGCAACGTTGTCGAACTAGCTTTGTAAAATTTATATTCTTTTCTGTTTCCCCAGTGTTTATGATCCTAAATTCCCTACATATCTTAGGTTGCGCATTAGCGCGTACCTGTAATATACTAGGATACCCCAATATATGAGCCCTCTATAGCTATTTCGGGACATATCTAGGAGGCGCGGCTTTTTAGAAGATAGGTTATAAAAAAACTCGATGTGGCTTTTTTTCCATATTTTTACACTCAACACCGAGTTTGTAATGAGCGTGTAAAGTTTTGGCAGTAAGGTTAATTTCGCATAAGTTCTTGGAGGGAAGTGTAAAGCATGTAAAAATCAGCGGATGTACAGAGTAGATTCCGGTCGAGTTTTTGACTTTTTATGTCTGCCTAATTCTATCTGTAAGAGTCCCCCAGAAACCTATTTACAAAAAGTACTACGCTTAAAGGGATACAAGAGAAACTTATCCGCACTTGTGTTAACTCATGAATTTATTTTTCGAAATGCGTTTTTCACTATATTATCCGAATGTTCACTAAAAATTCAGTGTAATGAACGGCGAATCGTTTCGGCCTCCGGCGAACACAAAGTCAAGTTCTACGCGTGTACATCGTTAAAAAATTCCACGAATGCGTGAAATGTTTTTGTCAAATTTCCTTCTGCGCAAAGTGTGTTGCAAAAATGAACGGAATAGGTTCGGCGTTCCGAATTAAGTTCACGCACCTCAACATTTAGCGTGTGTACAGTAATCAATCTTGATCCTTTATTTTCGAATGTTCCTAATATTAAACTTTATACAATGATGTCGAAGTTAAATACACGGTCTCGCAACGAATCACAAATGAACTAAAACCATTAATTTTTTATCCGCCTAAAAATAAAACGGCGGAATTAATGCATGCACAACTTAGATACATTATGTACCACATATGTAACGGAATTTTACGATTCGGTATTCAGTTGTTGATAGAATCGAATATTTCTTACGCATTCATAATTTTTTATACAGTAAATCGAAGTTTACACTACACGGCAGGATGACGTCATGGCTAATTGCCAAGTCGCATTCCATTGCAATCAATTAACAAATAATAATTAACCGACGAAACCATTCGAAAGTTCGCACACTTAGATTTGGGATGATCAGAAAAAGATTTAGACATGGTCCAACCTAAGCGTTTTACTTGTTTACGACAATTTTACTCAGCCCTGCTTTATTAAATCCGCCTCAACGTGGGTGCACGCATTGATGAACTTTATCGATATGCGAAACGTCACAATAATCTTTAAATTATTGTCAATAACTTCCATTGTTGTATTGAATTGTTTTTGCCGAGGCTTAGCTGGCCAAAGCGAACAAGTAAGGTAAAGGTTTTTTTACTTCGAACTATATTTCGGCATATAAATTTTTTAAGTTTTTTTGTTTTTTTTTCAATATAGCTCTTTTGTACTTTATAGTTTTAAACTTCCGCCCGATTGGTTGTATCCAAGAACCAAACTTATGCAAAGCTGTCTTGTTTTCATTTCGATAAAAGTATTTGTTGTGTGAGAGAGAAAAATTAAGGCATTTACTTTTTTGGCCCTTCATTCGTACCCTCCCCCGGAATGTCTTGCTTTACCGCATGTAAAGCACAAATAAACCGCAACGAATCCCGCAGTTATTTTAACATTTAAGAATTTTTATTTATTTTTTTCCAAACGACTTGAATGAATATTTTAGTTTTCTTTTTTAAATTATTATTCAGTGAAACATAACATTGCATTTATTATGCCTTAAAATATATCTAGGAGAGTATTGCATGAGTCTGAGTAGAACTTCAAATGACTATTATCATTAAATTGTGTGCTAAACAGGTATTTCGAGTGACATTGCCATTACGCATGAGCGTTTGGGGTTTAGTCACCTATTGATTCTCGAAATTCGAATTTTTAGCAATTTTTAGCGATATCGCTAAAAATTGCTCTATATTAGACCCGGCCAGTATTAAGTCGCTGCGCATGTACGATGACATCTGGTCGGTTCTGTAAATCTGCTCTTAACCTGTTAGTCATGGTGGATCCTGTAAATTTGATAAATTTGCAAAATCATGATGAGTGAACACAATTATCTTCATAGCAATCAAAATTTTATCGTAACTTTAACTGGAAAAGTTTACTTTGATTAGATATGACGAATCAAATAAAATTTACAACTAAAGATTAGCAGAGGTACATAGGTGCGGCATTCAGAAAAAATTCAAGAAAGTAAAAAGTAAAAAAGTATGAAGCTGAAATTTATTTCAGGGAAAAAGCAGGAGCTTAGTTCTACGAAGCGTTAGTTTTTCTTCGAAAAGTGAACAAATTTAAATCATCTATTCATAGGATGAAAAAGTCTTACGAAAAACCAGATTGTGCACCCTTTCTAAATTTGAACTCAACTCAAAAGACACGAAAGCTACATATGGTTAATTAAATTGGCCTCCAAAAGTTTAGAAGTACGAATATTTTTACATGCGCTCTCTAAAGGAAGAAATTGACGGTTCCTGAAGCGCATATTTTAAAAGAATGCCTTCTGAACTGCCCATGTTTGAATGAATACGTGGTGAATAATACATTATATTTTCTGACGCCATGGAATTGTTTATTTTCCGTATTGCTTTTCTTTGCGATATAATTGTACCACAATCAAATATTTTGACTTTGAAACAAAAAGAAATTTTAAAAATATTGAAATTTTTTAACAACTTGTCACCGAGGTCGGCATTGGATATAATGTTGAGAATTCATACGGTCATATTATTTGCAGTTGAAACGAACATCCTGACTTTGTTTCTCTGTCGTAAAATTATCATTCCATTGTCTCGCAAGTCCCGTTATTTACTATTAATTTTACTCTTCGACGTGTATTTATTTATCTATTTATTTATTTACTATATTAATTATTTATTTCTGTTTATTTCTACTTTTTCCCTCTGTGAAATCTATGAGAAATTTTTGAAATTTTCGAAATATCAGACTCTTACGATGCCCAGAACCCGCTAAGAAATGCTCAAAAATCCAGTTTTTACGCCCATCTACTAGTAATTTCTTAGATATTTTATTACAAAATTTTGGTGTACCCAAATCAGAAGCCCATGCTTTGTTCCTAGTAGTGAGAACAGCGAGCTATTCAGATCGAGATTCTTATGGTTATGCTACACTATAATCCATATTACACCAATTATTATTTAAATTTTATATAAATTACAATTTATTATACAAATTTTAATTTGCCAATTACAATGAAACTATTATACTCTGTACTTTTGTAGTAAAATTTTTGAATGCGCGATATCGTTGACGGATTTTTCAAGGAAATATAAAATTTTAGTCCACTTTTACAGTACTTGGCCAGACTGAGAAGGCAGTCATCTAATCCAACTGTGGTCCAAAGAGCTTTGATCAGCCTAGTCGGTTACAAACAAGTCAGGAGTAATTCGCATTTGGGTCAAACATCGATCTCTTTAACTTACAGCTTCAGACTGAGGTGAGCAAAATGATTCGTTGAAAAACGACTGCATATGCTCCCGAAATATGGGGGTCCCTCTTTGATATTTTTTTTGGTTCGACTCACTTCATAAATGAATCTATCGCTTAACATCATCGCGAAAGTCACAGAAGGAACTCAATTATTAGCAAAACCCGAATTTTTGAAAATTCAATAAAAATTATTGTAAACAATTAGAAAATTTGAAAAAATCAATAAAAATGAATTATTAAAGAAACTGAAACAAGAGGTAACATATTATCAAACTTTATTTTTCTTCTACACCGAAGAACCGCTAAAGTGACATAAATTTGACTTCAATACCTACATCAAAGTACGACCGGGCGGCGTGAAATGTTATATATATTATATATATATATATATATATATATATATATATATATATATATATATATATATATATATATATATATATATATATATATATATATATATATATATATATATATATATATATATATATATATATATATATATATATATATATATATATATATATATATATATATATATATATATATATATATTATAAACATCGACGAACATCAGTTTTCCTGTTCCAGGAAAGGTGACGTTTGTTTAAAAATGAATTTATAGGGCCAAAAAAGTATTTTATTTCATTTTTGACTTTCAGAAGATGCCCAGGCCAGGCCTTCAGAATTAGGACTTTGCCCTTTGGATCAATTGATGAGATAAGTTGAGTCAAGTTCACCTGAAAACAGACATAATTGCTAAAATATCCTTGAAACCATTTTTAATTCACAGTTTTTAGCGAAGGTCTAGCTTTTGTTCCAAATTTTTTTCGTTTTTTATCCGTTTTTTAGTCTTATTTTTGCCTGATTCACCCCAGAAAATTTACTAATTTTTTCATTCTGTTGGGAAGGGTCTGGCTGATTCTCGAATCCGCTCCATAAGTAAAAGTCTGCAATGAATAACAAATAGACGTCGAAGGGAAGTTAAGAGGTGAAGGGGGATTGATAACCCCAGAATCCGACAGACTTCCCACAATCGAATTTTTGGCACGCTATTTGGATTTCCGCCAGTTTTACACCACTCAGACTAACATGATGCGGCTGCTGCCCACTTGTGGTAGAAACCCGTCGTTTCTACACAAAATATTTTATTTCTGTTTTATGTAATTTATATTCTGTTTAGATGGTACGAGCCTTTGATGTGGAACGATGATTTGGGTGAAAGCGAAAACGCTCTTAATACTGAAAATGGTCGAAAGTACGACATACAATGTTGGGTGGATGCTCCGGGTCAAGAGGGCCGTTGGATTATTAATATGCAGGTGTTATAATTGTACGTGTCTTCATTTAAATATTTTTTTAAAGGTTTTATACGTACGATTGGATTCAATGTGTTTAGAAAAGAAGTACTAAGAGGCGCCTGTAGTACAGAATGAGATTGCGATTATTTTAAATATCCTTTTGTATGCTACTTATCTGATTTATAAATAACTACTTATTTGGTTGTTTAACTATATTTGATTTGTTTGACTTATTTGAGAATAAGAACTCTTCGGAAATGCCTTTTAGCCTTAAATTAGTATCGCGGGAATTCTAAAAGTTCTGAAGTTTTATAGGTCAAAATGTTTCAAAAATTGCCAGTAAGTGCGAAAAATTCCATTTTTCGTCGTTTTTTAGCAGGCTGTATCCATTGATATTACGAAATCGCAAAAACATCATTTAGAAATGTAATGCTAGGTATCTTTCTCATTGGAGTGGTGCAGTCAGACGTCAGACCCCATGCGTTTGCGTGTTCGAGACATTTGCATGCGCGCACGTATAATTAAAATCGCAACGTGGTAATCCTGTTTACCAGCTTTGAAAAATTTACTTTGTGAATTAAGACGCTGATTCATGAAAACGTAAATTTTTCGATCTTTTTAGAATTTCTCCCAAGTCTTTTTTCCTAGGATGTACATATGTGTGGAAACAATTTTGAAAAATTTACTTAAAATTTTAAATTAAAATTTAGAAAAAAATTGCTAAAAAATTTGAAAAACAATTCACTAAAAAAATTGAAAAAATTAAAAAAATTTCAGAAAAAGTGACTTATTGGCGCAACACATGAATAATTGACTCCACAAAGCCGAACAATTTAAATAAAATGCACGATAGTTTATATTGTTTTGAAAAATAGAAAATTAATCGGCATATGCAACGATTTGAGAGGACGGGCAGCAACCGAATTCTTGGGGTCCGGTGGGGTAAAATCGCTAAAAAAGGGCACCAAAATTGAAAAAAATGTCTGGAAGGGAGATGAGCTAAAAGTAGGTCATCTCGCAAATCCGTCATGCGTTTACGTCTGTGGTCTGAGTCCTCAGAAACCGAAGACACTGTATTAATAGTAGTAGGATGTCACCAGTACGACAAAAAAGCGAAATAGGATATTATAGAGAAAACAAGGGGAAAAAATTAAAATGGATAATTAGATAAATGAAAATGATAATAATAAATAAGCAAATAAAAAAGGAAGTCATAGATAGAAGCGCAGCATGCTATCAGTATGAAAAAGACAAAAAGACGCGAGAAATTTTTTTACTTTTTTGCTGTAAAGAATACTTAGTTTCTTATTCTAATGACGCCATCAAATCAATTATTTTGGCAGGTCAGCGGATCTTACACCGGATACGGCGAGTCGCTGCAATTTCCGCCCGATATGGACGTTTCGATGACGTGTCGCGTGCGGGCCGTGAATAGGCGCCACGAAGCGGGGCCGTGGCGTCCGACCAATCGCGTCAGGATTCAAGAGGTGCCGGTCTTCTTGCCAGGGGTGGAATCGGTCGACGTCAGGGCTCTGAGCGACCAAGAACTCTTGAATATTTGGGACAAGGCGTTCAAGGCGTCGGTGGCCCAATCGGCCGAAGACCGATTCCGGCAAAAGCAGGAAATCACTAGGGACGATCCGACGCGTGACACGAATGATTAAGTTTTTGGCCCTTTAACGGGCGGCGTCTAAATCCTGGAGGGTCTGAAAGAGGGGTCTTAAAAATTTCCACGGCAGAAAAATGTCAATAAAAAATTGGTGGGACGAGATAATTTTTTATCGAGCTTCATCGATTGACATAAAAAATCGCGAAAAAAGACGATCGATTTTTCACTTTTTTCAATCATTTTCTCAAAAATTTTCCCCACAAAACTTAATTGTAGTCTTATCCGTGGACGTGCATAAGACACGAATTCTGTGAACGCCAGCCGTTTTTCGGGCATAAAAGCGCTATATTTATGTACGCTCAAAAGTACTTTACAAAACATCTATTTTCGATTTATTTTTAAATATGACCGTAAAAGTGTTTGAAGCACTCAGTAAAATTAGAACATATGCAAATATCTGGGATACTATTTACTGGCGCAGAACGATGCTAAAGTGATACCAATCTCAGGCCGAGTAGTTTCCTGCTTTATTTCTACTGAAAATTCAGAATTAAGTGAGACGCAAATTTTGAAATTTCTTTTTTGACTCAGCTAGTCACCAGTTGGGGCATAAAGCTCCCAAAAATGCGCAGGGTTGCGATTACGAAAATCCTCTATACTCAAGTCACATGCAACCCTCCACTCATCGACCTTTTTCATGGTCATAATCTCCAAAAATCAAAAACCTCCGTAAATCGGAATGGTCGCCTGAAATTGGAACTTTAGATTTTTTTGCAATTTCGATTTCGATGGAAAGCTTTGTCAAATAGAAGCTTTTGTCCTTAATGTCAAGTTTTTGTTATTTTCCAAACACGCATTTTCGATCAAACTTTTCGCTCTAATGGCGATGCTTATTTACGAGTGCAACTCGATTGATCAAATGACAAGGGAGCAAATCGAAAAAATCTGTGTTTTGCGATTTGCTACAAAATTGAATTTAAGCTTCAAACTGCGGCTGAACGTGGCTCGTTTATGGAGTTTTGATCAACTTGCGGCAAATAGTCAATAAAATACTTTCGAAACTGCATGTTTTTGCATTTTTCTTGTATAGTTTGTTGCAGCTAGTGCATTAATTAAATTTGTTTGTACGGCTTCTGAGCAGATATGATAGTGGGGCGGTTAAGGGGTGTAGACCTTCAAGTCGAAAAATGCAACTTTTCTTATAAAAAGTTAGGCGAAATGAAGAACGCTGAACATGGATGAAAATGGAAAAGTGTCAGCCAGATTTGCTTCAAGAAGTTGGCCTCAAACGGTAGAATGACGTAGTCGTTTAAGAATTTACGCCAGTTTTTTGAGTAATTTTGGCCCCAAGAAATCAAATTTCGCCCCCCCTCTATCAGGCCTGCTGACCCCAGCAGAGCGGTCATTTGTGCAATTGTGCTCCTAGCTTATATGGGGACGGGTCTTTGCTTGGGCGTTGCCAAAAATTTTCTATTTAAGAGTCAAAAAAATTCGATGTTGATGAAGAACATCAGTTTTTGGAATCGAATAACTACGAAAAACTTAAAAAATGGGATTACAAGAGGCTGATTCGGTGAAAAAATCCATTATTGTATTAAATATCCCTCACGCTATCCTATATTTTCAACAGTTGAGGATTGTCGAGTAGCATCATTTTAATATATTCAATACCTTTCGATTATTTCTGGAGAAATTATAATATAAAAATAGTTATGTACTGCATTTAGGGTCGGCATGCATACAATAAAAATAAATCGTACAATTGATTTATTGTAAAACGTAATTTATTTATGAATTCTATCTTAGTCACTTTAAAAAGTAACTGACCATGTCGAAATCAGTAAATTGTTACCAGTGATTACCAAAATGATGTTTTTTCCAATCAGGGTTTGCGTGATTATCAAAAAAATATGCAAATTTTTTAAGACACATCACTCTATAAAGGGCCTGAATGTTCTTAATGATGTAAACACCCTCACGACTACGCGTTCGAATTAAAATCGAAAATCTTTCGACCATTTCCAATATGCAACTAAAGATCAGATCGAATTTCCTTGATTAGCGGAACAAAATTTTTTGTAAATTCTATTTTTCTTTATCTCTAGCTAAACAGCTAGTGGTAAAATTTGATTCGTTTAATTTAAAGGATTGAAAAAAAATTAGAATTAATTCTTAGATCATTGTATTTGAATGAGCGTCATGAAAAAATCGTTTGAACTCCAGATGTGATTTTTTAGCAGACTCTATCTTTTGAATTTTTCGCCATATTTTAACCATCCAGACCCTTGAGAATCCGGTCGCTGATGAATTCAAAAAGTTATAGGGAATGATATATAAACGACGCTAGCATTTACTAAGCTAAATATAAAATTTACGGTTTTCCCTAAATTAGTCCACACGGATTATGTTACGAAAAGTGACCTAACAAAACATTTACACGAGTTAAAAAACAACAGCAAGGTTTATGGATGTACATAAGTTTGAATGAATGAGGTAAGAGCGTCAAAATTATTGCACGATGTAAAAAACAGGTATATAAATAACACATAATTGCAAGGAAATATTTCGAAGCAATCTAAAACTGAAATATGGCTTATGCATAATTATCATAATAAATAATGTCAATCGTGTTAAATCCAAAGTAAGCGCGACCCCATCCCTGATTCTTTATCAAACTACACAATTTTTGACTTTACACGATGACTGACAATATCTGAGCATCCATAAAGGATTCCTCGTGCACTCGCCCACAGAGGCCCAATACCGACAATAAAGGTTGCCGTCCCTGCAAGCTGAGAAAAAAAACATTTCACAATTTCGCTCGAATCATAAAATCACTCTAAAAAAATTATATTTTTAAAACAAAAAAAAATTCGTCAATCAAAAATTGCGCATTTCCAAATGCTCTTCGAAAAATGTATCCTTGCAGTGCTAACGGTTAAAAGAAACAAAAAAATAAGAATTTTAAAAAGATACCTATATGCATACGTGGGTAGCACCAAAATTCTGTAAGGAGAGGAAAAGTGTATGATTTTTTAAAAGGTCAAAAAGATGTTAAAAAGGATGGTATGGTGAAAAACACCGTTTTTCAACGTTTTTTATCGAGCACTATCCATTAAGATTGAAAAAACTTGCGGAAAACACAAAGAAAATTCAAAAATTGAATTCTAGAGGGGAGTATTTCGGTTTCTGGGGGGATATCCAGCCTTCTGGAGGTGCATACCCCATAAACCTCCTCAGCCCACTCCCAGGTGTGCCTATATGTACCTGCTAACAGTGGCGGATGTAGGATTTACCTAAGGGGTGGGTATCCCAACTTTTCCAAAAACAGTCAAAAACAGGCCCAAAAAATTGCCCTTAACGCGTGAAATAGCGTTTTTTCCGTGTTTTACATTGTATACTTTAACATAAAATCACTTTTGACGCAATATTTTCTCTAAAAATTTTAAAATTTTCGATTTTGTGCAAGAAAATCATTAAATTTCTTTTACTTCAACAAAAATCTGACGTGAAGCGCCGGAAAATATAGGAAGCAATTTTTACTGCTTGATTTTCTGTATTTACAGCATTTGATGCGTAACATCGAAATTTTTAATATAAAAATAGAAGAACATCTATGCAAAACATAGCTGTTCCTGCTATTAAAATTTATTTGAAACCTACAGAAAATGACTGCCAGATCGCCAAGAAAGTAAATAAATGTCATTAATTCGAGAAATTATGGCCACTGACGGCCAAAAATCATTGCAAATTTCAAACCCATTCTTCATTTCGCCAAATATTTGTGGCCAATGAGGAGGGGGCGGCCGCTCGCCGCTCCGCCGCTCCCCTCCTTTAAAGCCGCCCTTGCATGCTAATGACTTTGGCCCCCACGTGTCACATCGAAAGAATTTAGTTTTGAACAATGTGTGAAAATGACGGGAAGTATGACATTTATTGCGCTTAAATATAAATCAGATACATTCTAGTGCAAATTACCTGTGCTTTGAGGAATTCGACCGTAGTGTCCATCTAGTACAGACGTCTGCTAAAAACGAAATAAATACAATCCTATTTGAATAATTACGAGTACATTACAATCATACATATGAATTCAGATTGCTTATGATAACATGTTTGGTGTTATGTGAAGTCGCAAATAGCACCTTATGTTAACTGAAGGTTAGGGATAATAAAAATAATAATAATAATAATAATAATAATAATATTAATAATAATAATAATAATAATAATAATAATAATAATAATAATGATAAAATGATAATAATAATAATAATAATAATAATAATATTAATAATAATAATAATAATAATAATTATAATAATAATAATAACAATAATAATAATAATAATAATAATGATAATAATAATAATAATAATAATAATAATAATAATAATAATAATAATAATAATAATAATAATAATAATAATAATAATAATAATTACACTATTAATATTAATATCTAATAATAATAAAAATATTTTACTATAATAATTGTTATTTTGTTGCCATGCTTCAATAATGCATGCAATGAATAATAACCTTTGTGTTCCGATACGGCTGACGAGTTCGATGAGATTGGTTCCGAAATACTGATTTGCATTTTGAAGCTAAAAACAACAGTAAATAGATGAATTTTTGACGCTTTAATCAGTCTGCCACATTATCATAAAATTTTTTATCAAAATTCTATTGGAATATCGCCTTAGATACCTATGTGCTTCCTAATATTGAGTACCTACTTTTATCAAATCCGTTTTTCCACAGCTGTTCCGTTCTTTACAATGACGTTGAGAAAAACAGAAAAAGTGTAGTATTCAGACGAATTATTCAGGAAATCATGACCATACATGGGGGCAACCAATGTCTGAGGGATCTGATGATGGATAAATAGCAAAGAAAGTACCAGAAAATAAAGTTTCGGGGTTTGAACGAAGAAGTTTATGCTATTCATATTGATAACGACACATTACAACGAATTCAAGGGACAGATAAATAAAAGATTTATTGCGAAAATTACTTAAATTTTTATATAATAAAACTGGAAGAATTTGGAAAATCTAAAAAAGATTTCTAGATTTATAGAAAAAATTTTATACGAAAAAACAAGCAAGAAAACGCTGGTTCGAGCTATCTATGCCAACACGCATTTTTGGAGGTTTTAGACAACTGTTTACTCTAATGATTCAAAAGCACGTGGTGAAGATTTTTTGTTTAAGAGTTGTTTTATTTAAGAATTAACGCGGAAAGTTTAAGACTTTTTGCCTAAAGTGAAACTAAGGTAGAGCACTAAAGATTCGGGTATCAGAGAAAGCAAGGTAAAATGTATACAAAAATGCGAAGTAAAACGAAACAAAGAAAACTCGGAAGATTTGAAACCAAAAGATGATATTAATATAAAAAATAGGAGGATTTTTCTTACGGCATAATCCATCTTGGCATTTCTTTGGGCACGAATCGCATCTCGGACCAAAGGCATACGGGCGCCATGGATAATTTCCCCTTGAAAAGATAATGATTATACGCGTATTTCCGATATTTTTAAAAAATCCACTAATGCAAAATTTATTTTTGTATAATTAACGATACCTACCCAGGACCGTAATGACAAACGAGCATGTGACCCGGATAGACCATGCCACGGTCGTTAATTTTGTCACAATAAGCGGCCGAACAGCCAACAGCACACGTTTCGGCCCACACTATCTAAAAAACAAATTGCAGTAAAAAATGATAGCGTCTTATTGTAATCACGCAGACAGAAACGAAATTAATTCTGGAAGGTCCGACGGGGCAAAAATTGCCAAAAGTTGCACCTAAATTCAATTTTTAGAGTCTGTCGATTTAGGGGAGGGTCCGCAAATTCTGGGGTAGGGTGACTGACCCCCGGAACGCCACGCCCATGTGTGATTGTAATCCTTGAAAGTTTTGAAAATCAGAACCAGAACAGGAAGCCTTCTTGTCGAGAAAAATAATCACATATAATCTACATTAGCTGTCAAATAAATTAGTTGAATCCATATTCAAATTCTGAAAGGATTCAATACTTGACGTTCAAATCATTTTTAAGGCCATTTTTGACCTTTGAAAAATCTTGCACCCCATCCCCAGAACTGTGGTGCCGCCCACCTATGGTCCCGACCTCATCTTTTCTAAAAAAATTATGTAATAAGCACGACTCGAATATTCATTGATCGATTTTCGTAAGGTGTGGTTTTAGCCAGAAATTAGAAATATTCCGACTTATATCAAAACAGTGGGTTCAAGTCGGGCTTCAGTCAGATTCAAGCCTTTTAAATTCTTAAAAAAATATAAAGACTGTTTAAGCCTGATTCTTTTGCAGAAAGTTTATGGAAAAGTTTATCACTCTATAGAAAGCTTTTAGAAATAAGGTTTGTGCCGGAATAAAGCTTGGCTCAATTCAGTCTTTTATGTAAACTCGTTAAGCCTGACTTATGTCAGGATTATGTTTCAGGCCAGGATTACTTTAAAGAAACCAGACCGATAACTTGAAATTTTATTATAATTAAATAAGTTAGTCTTGGAATTCACGAATGACGCGCAAAGCACATTGCGACCTGTAATAATAGATGCTTATCATGGCCGGTCATGGGTCAATTTGGTCTGCTGATTACTAAAATGGGGCCAAAACCACCAAAAAATAAAGCAAACAAAAAGAAATGGTGCTAAAACTGCACTTTTTTGTCGAATTCAAGCTTTCGATGATTAGGTTTAAAATTTTTAATGACTTTTTATTATATCATAAAAAGTTTTCTTTTCTAATTTGCGGATCTGACCCCAAACCATCGTTTACACTATGTTTCTTTTGGCATTAGTCGCCCACTGCATACAGTCAATGACGTCAAAGTGAATTATCCGCATAGAGAGTTGTCAAAGATATGCATTCATTCAATAAAATCCGTTTAGAAATATAATTCTTATCTGCCTATTCTTGCCGTGTTGCAAAAAAAACATTTTTTGACATCCGTCTTTTCCATCCGAATGTTTCTGTTTTTCACTTATAGATTATAATGTTGCCTTCAAAAAAACTTTTATTAGTTGCTCTCTCCTTTGAGGTTCAACTTAGATTTTTATTCTATCTGAATTGGCTTTTATTATATTTTAATTTATAGTTTTCCTTATATTAATAATAATAGAAATTCGTGTTTTAAATCGTAAATAGGTCAATTTTGCATTGCAGAAAACGCCATGTGGAAATTAAATAATTTGATGATATATTCCGCATTTGATGCTCAGAGGAGCAATATTCTGGAATTTCAGTTTCTATAAAAAGAAAAACTTTCAAATTATTTAGTTTTAGAGAAATAAAAGTATTTTCCTTTTAGTCAGGCCACTACTCTTTCTCGGCCACTTCATTTATGCCAATGTTATATTAGCGTGATAGAATTTTGAAATTCCGCTATATTTTAACGTCAGAATTGCAATTTTGAATCTAATTAAATTTTTTTTATTTCAATGTAAATTAGACTAAAATTTTTTTACCGTCTTCAATACTAAGACTTGCACCAAATTTGTTTTGAGATTAGAGATATAAAAGATAGGAAGAAATTGAAATAAAAATAAAGATAAAAATAATTCAAAAACGTAGGAAAAACCTGAGTATAATGACCGCACATCTGATTTCGCTGACACGTGTTCGTTTTATAATCGTAAAACGGTCGTTCGTCGTACAAATTTCGGATAAAGAGTCTCAAATCGTACGGCAGCCTGTGTTCGTTGCGCCACCAGAGGCTCTCACCAATTGACCGAAATCCGGCCCTGTTCGTTCTAAAATATCCCGGACTATGCTGCGCCAAACACCAGCTGGCCACTCGTTTCGATATGTCGGCCAGAATTTTGATCCCATACCTCTCAAAAAAGGTCATACGTCTTATGAGGATCCAAGATTCTCGATAGATACTGCTAGCACTATGGTGGGAGATTTGGGCTTCGTCCTTCAAAAGCTAGGAGACCATTCAAAAATTTGGCCCGACTCGCTTTTTTTACTATTTTAGATCCATTTATAAATTCAAATAAAATATCCCCCAATTTTGAAGAGCTCGATGAAAGATGTTTGAAAATAGCGTAGAACCTGCGTTAATTTATAGGTTCTAGTGAATTTGAGGCGGTTGTTGAGAATACTGCTGATTTTTATTTATGAGCCTGTATAGTTTGCCCGTTTCTCAGCAAATTTTCCATCTTTTCATTTTATGGTTCTAGGCTAACCCAAAATAATTCTTATTCCAACGTGCGTGTCGCCGGATCGGTTCCACCCTTCATTCTGCCCTCCTTTGAATTATTTCCAAAACGATCTGCACTGATCTGGGCTAATGCATTGCAGAAATGCTAACTCTTTTTTCGCTGAAAAAAAATTTAAAATTAAATCAGAGACTCTGCTAACAATGCAAGATTTTTTACGCAGCCGAAAATGGCGATTTTAGAATTTTTTATACATCAAATTCTTTAGAATTTTTGTTGTCTTCTGTTGTTTGTTAGAAAAAAAATAAAAATTAATAAAAAATTATTGAAAATTAAAAATTATTCATCTTTTTAAAATCTCACCATTTTTTGCATATTGGTTGCAGGCTCTTGCGCTCTTAGTCGATTATGCTCGTCGACGACTGTTTTTAATCTGATGATCGTTGAAGTCGTACAGCCAGTGATAACCTAAAATTGATGGCAATGTACGTAATAACTAGAAGCCCCACCTTTACACATTTCAAAATTCTCCTGAAAAATTCTATTGTTACAAGACGATTATAAAATTTAGAATAAAAAAGTAAAGGTAAATAAAATAAGACCAAAAAATATATATGAGTAATATTTTATAAACAATCATACCCAAAAAAGTTTGCCTGAAAAAACTTGACAAACCTTTTTCACATAGTAGATCAGACGCTTACTAGAACTACATTTTCCGAAAAATCGCTCCAACCAATTATCATTAGAAAAAATACGGTTGGATCGTTCAAAGAAAGACTCCCTTAATTTGTAATAAAGCGTTTTTCTAAAAATTAAATAGTTTTCATTTCTCATTTTTCTCAAAATGTACCAGTGGATGTTGTTTTCCAATTTTTTCATAAATTTATCAAATTTTTAATTTCGATTTCGTCAAATTTAGCGCTTTTTCTCGTTGGGAATAAATTAAGCAATCCTATAAAGTGCCTATCATAACTAACTACCTTTGCACTCGTTAATTGAGAATAAAATATAGATTAGTGCGACTGGCATGGCCAAAATAACCCAACTGCCGAGACCACCGGCTTCGCTGAGTGTTCGCCTGATGTGCGGCCTTAAACCAAATGGAAATAATTTCAAAAAAGGGTCCGATTTCTAAAAATAAGATCAAGCCGTGAAGATGATGATGATAGAAAATCAAATACACGCCAATCCCGTCAAGTGCATGTCGCGTTGTTCCCGTTTCTAATTTTGGCTTTACGCCGCTTTTCTTGTATTTGCGACCTACGCACAACCGTTCTTAACCCAAAATGATTGATTGTTCAACATTTTTTCGAAACATGTACTAAAATCATACATCAAAGGTGAGAATTTGAAAGGCTAAACGATATTAAGTGGTCATATTTAGCCCGATCACTAGTCTCTGAACCACGCCTAAAAAGGCATACAAAATGTCCTTCCCCCTTTTAGTTCAATGCGCATAAGTAAATTCGATCTTTACAAGTAATTAATCGCAATAAACAACTTATAAAATATTTAAAAAAAGAAAATCACCTAATATCTAACTCGATGCACCTTTTGTACGTCACTTCTACTTATACTAGTCACTTTGTTAGTCGCGAGGCGGCCGACTTCGCCATTGAGTTTCTAAAATCCGATTGGGGTGCATTTCCGCAGCATAGGTCACTTCCGCCGCATAGTTCATTTCTGCCGCATAGGTCACTTCCGCCGCATAGTTCACTTCCGCCGCATAGTACAGTTCCGCCACATATTACGGAATAATTACTATATGGCCAATCGATTTGCCAAAGTGAGGGGGGCGGACCCAACATAAAATGGTCTTATTTCTTGTAAACTTCGCTGAGATAGTCGGTAAAACTGCATTTTTCCTTCATTCTTCAACACAAGGTCATAAAATAGGTACTTTTCAATAATTTTCTACTATATTGGCTGTAAAAGTGTCATCTTAAGCCAAATTTAAGGTAAATTATGGTAAATAATTCTCACGATGCGAACCACCAACATTTTAAAGACTTTCTTACATAACAATGCAATTTTCTCACCAGACAAATTCGAACTAGCTTCAATACTCGTACATTTAGTCTCACCAATACGAATATATACGGGGTTCAGTCACACCCCACTTATCCTCATACTTTTCTGTGTTCTATATTCATGTGTGATTGTAGCTGTTAAAAAGAATTTATGAAAATCTGGTGCATGGAAGTGCTCATTCGTCTTAAATGACAACACTATGCAACAAAACAATGAACTATTATTAAGACACTTATTCGATGACTAATAAAACATCGTTTTCAATTAATAACAGCAAACTAATTCGCGTTGTTAGCATCAAATTTTTCGACAAAGAAAAGCTCATTTGATATTCAATTTTTAACAGTGGATGCGTGGTGAAATTTTGCCTTATCTCATTTATTGATTGAAGTTTACAGGATGACCCAGAAAGGAACTACTTATCCAACGCTGAATAATATGGCTTTTTGACTATCATATAGCTACCTAATAACTGAACTCAGTTAACTAAGTCGAACATATGTAATATTTTTAAGTAAATTTTTTTTACATTTTGTAGTCGGACATTTTATTTTTTAAGTAAAAAACTTTTATTACATTTTGTTTAATTAAACGGAAACCCGTATAAGTTCTATGTTTCAAATGCTAAGTTACTCTGCTCTAAAATGCACTTTGTGTTTAATAACGATAGCGACTGTTCCGTACTACTATGCGGCGGAAATGAACTATGCGGCGGAAGTGAACTATGTGGCGGAAGTGACCTATGCGGCAGAAGTGACCTATGCGGCGGAAGTGCATCCGACCCTAAAATCCGCTTCTAGATTTGAATATTCTACTTTCAACATTAAAAGTGCTTCGAAATGATAACGAGTGAAAACTGGATGTTTTTGGAAAATTCGAAAAATGTCTGAGAATTGGAAGAAGTGAAAAACGCTCATCAGATTTGCAAGCCTTTTGAAATTCTCGATTCGATTCAGTCGATTAAATAATTGCAAATTCTAGCTCACGACGAATGCCTAAATAATTTTAGTTGTTTGCGAAACAAAGTTGTGATTTGCGAATAACAATAAGAATTAGAAATAAAATTAGATGAAAATATGAAAATCAAAGTAAAAAACAAAATAAAAATACTGCGAAAGTCGCAAAGAAAAAAAACGGAAAGAAAAACAAAAGCGAAAACCACAAAGCCTACAAACCTACCTAAGCCTACCTAATTCAAAGGGATATCTAAATATGCGATTAAAATTGGGTTAATCCTACCCAACATTCAAATACGTGTAAATATGAGCATAGCGGTTATTCAAGAAACTGCCTGTACAATGAAGGCGCGAAAAATGCTTTCCATGTTAAGGATAGGATTCAAATACCGTAGCTTCAAGAAATATGTAAATTTTGTAGCATTCTTGCAAGGAATTAAACGACTAAAAATTTAAGGTCAATATTCTTAAAGGTCGTTGCTTTCTAACTTTTCTAGATTCTGATTCCTTTGAAAAGTGACGCTGTACGATTGAAACTATGGCGTAAGTTTTCACTGATTCCTCCAGCGTCGTGAAAATTGTTTCGATCGAACCACTCGCCGACACAATATGGTTCAAAGGTAAGCACTAATACGCGACTAAGGAGCGCAGATGCACAATATAGCTTATCTGAAGGGGGTAGGTCAGCTAGTCTAGGGGGCTCAAGATCATGGTATACGTGCTCATAGAGCGATTTGAAAAAAACTTTCAATTTCCATCCATTTTTCGCTTTCATTTTGCCTCATTTTCTCCACAAAATTATTCATTTTTCTCATTCTGAGGTAGACCTAGATAACCAAACCCACCGTGCATGTCTGAGGAGCACAGCCTGGCCGATAAGGGGGTTGGGTGTCTAGAAAGCTTTCTCGAGGGAAAATGACCTCGAAAACTGATATAGGTGCTAAATGTTAAAACTACACAATTCCGCAGCTTCCAGTCAATTTAGCACACTTGAAGAAAATATTTAATTTTACACCCAGTTTCGTCCTTCATTTTGCCCCCATTTTCTTATAGAAAATTCCCCGTTTTTCCATATTAGGGCATAGTCTCCTTTAACTGCATTCGCCACGTGCATGTCTGTTTACTGCAACTAATGTGCCAAACGTAGCTATGTATTTAAGTGCCAAAATGTATTCGCAAAAAATGTCAAACTTCCTTCGCACGCAAAGACTATATAGCGCGTATATACATCGTCACATTTATTCTATTCGATGAAAATCACTTGATTTAAAGCATCGATCGTGAATATCAAATACAACGAAGTAGAGCATGGCCGAGGGTATTCCTAAAATTTTTTCGGCCCTTTAGCATTCTTGAGGTCGACGCCATATTTCTTTTTCTCTTCCATGTGTTTAGCTTCAGCGCTCTCCCTCAAATGCTTCATTGCGCTTTGCTCCGAATGAGCAAACCGGATGATTTTGAGTCATTTGAGCCTCTGAACGTCTTTCTGTCTAAATTTCACATAATTCCTTTGCGCTTTGCGCCTGCTCTTGGTCAGATTTAAGGAATCTGAGCACTTTTTTGCATAAGATATCTAAGAATCGCGAAATTTTTTCAAAAAATTTTTGCACTGCGAATTAGTTTGGCTAATAGCCAATGAGAAAAAGGTCAACCTGCAAGTAATTTCGGGTTGTTCGGCTTTTATTCGACTGTTTTGAAAAAAATAAGGTACTGCCCATATGTTTGCATAGTATGTTAATTCTTAGGTGGAGAGGGACAAATCCAAATAATTTTTAAAAAGTGCCTTTTTGGGCCAAAAAACGACAGGAACCCGTCAAAAACATTGTTTTTTGACGTTCGGAAAAGTCTCCTTCTTTCTAGGGCATAAAAACGCAACGAAATTGAAAAAAATTAGTAACTTCAATAAAATATATCAAAAAATTGTGTATATGGCGCGAAGCGCCTAAAAGTCGAGACTTTCAAGCAAAAAATGAGCTAATACTGCTTAAAAAACGTACGCTTTTTACAATGTTTGAGAAAAATCGACAATTCTGTGGGGGAAGGGTCAGAGCCATTTTTGCGGAGGGTCAGTTACCATTCTGATGGGGGGTCTGGCCCCAATCCCTGCCTCCAAGTACACGAATGGTACCAACGCCCCTCAAAAATCTTAGATCCCCTAACACGACATTTTAAGTCACCCTGACACGATATATATATATATATATATATATATATATATATATATATATATATATATATATATATATATATATATATATATATATATATATATATATATATATAATTATTAGTGAGAGGAAATCATTTCTTCCTTTTCGTATTGTAATCAAAGCCGCACATTTCGACCAGCGATTCGACGTCGTCGTGAGATTTGGCGTCCGACGACACGTCGCGTCGAGCGGGCTTCTTCCGGTTACTCGGCGTCACTAGCGACGATTCGTCGGTTTGGATCGCCCTTGGCCTATAGCGCGACCTGGCCGCCCATTTAGTCTTCAAGCCTTTTTTTCGCTTGCCGCTCGACGCCCAATACAGAGCACGGGACGAGAGGGGTAATTTCTTTAGCATTCGATCTAAAAAAATTGATAATGGTACCACGATGACGCAAAAGGCAGGCACGTGTCCCTGGGGGGAATAAGGGGAGGGGGTTCGACCCCCCAAAATTCAGAAAAATAGGTTTTTTTAAACGTCATTTTGTGCTATTTTCTGCTTTTTTGAGCTCCAGCTCCCCGCCCCTAAAATTGGTGTTGGTCCCTTAAAATAGGACGGACAGTTACGTGCCTGGCGCAAGCGAGGGAGGGTCAGGGGCATACAAGAGCAGGCGGCCGAATTACGAGGGTCTAGGCGGGTAAAAACAGAACAGCTTCAGATGATGACGTCCAAGAAAAGTAAAATCAAATATACGAAATTTGTATTAAGAAAATATATGGGCCAAGGCAGCTATATTTAATCCTAATTTGTCGGCGTAACTTTTGACCTTAATAATTTATCCTGCTTCCTAATAATGGTTACTCATTACAACAGCAGGTTGGCAGTGTCCTTATATTCTAAATCATTTGTGTGGTACAATGAATGATATTCACATAAGCTCATCCCCAAAGACAATGACGTACTCGAGGTGACCGATCTGATGTGATAGAGGGTTTACTGTACGTAGGCAGTGCCTGAATATGGTAAGGGGATTCAAAAATTTACGTCGGCAAAAATTGTCCAAAAATTGATAGCATGTACCGAGAACACCATTTTACCATTTTATGTTCCTCATCGAGCTCTACTGGCAACAATAAAAACGCAAAAAAGTGAAAATTTTAACGTTTAACTCTGATGATGCTTTCTGGATTTTATGGATCAGATTAAATTCCTTTACTCACAGTTCCATTTTAATAATTTCATTAATTTTTTCATTAAAAATATCCTTTCTTTCTGCCCGAAAATGACTATGCTAGTATAAGCAGCATATGATGTCGATTGCTGCTCTATTTTCTACTTAATATATTTTCGCGAATCACGCACTTTCATAAGCAATCAGTCAGAAAAGTTAAGTGATCCTGATTTTTAATCTGGACGCTCCTAGTAAGGACAAATTATGAGTCAATTCACAGAGGCTCCGTAAAATAAATCGAAAATATCGGAGATTGTAAAATCATGATTGAGAAATTTAAAAAAATATAAAGAATAGGAGCAAAAACTTTCATTCCTCACTTGGTTTTGAGAAGAACACGTAAAAGTGTAAAGTTCACCCTAAATTCTTTATTTTACTAACTTATTTCGGCGTCAACTTCTCGGTCCTCATCGGCCATCGGCAGAGCCGCGTCGCCTCCCAATTGGCCGGCCAAATATTCCCCCTCGACCATGGCGTCCAGTAGGTCGAATAAGCTTTCAACTTGTTGTTGAATTAAAGCTAATAAAGCCGAAACGAGGGCTATACCGATAAGAGCAAAGACAAAGCCTAAAAGAAAAAATGCACTTGGCTCAGTCTGTATTAATGCTAATATAATGAATGACCAACGGCAACAGTCAAAGGAAAAATGAATGAACATCAGCTAAAAATTAAAAAGAAAATAAAATCTTTAAATACAGAATGTACGAAAATACAACGTAAATAAACAACAAAAAATAAAAATAGTGCACTTCGATAAGGCATGCATTAGGATACACATCAGTTATAAGAAGGCCAACAGTATCAGTCATGGTGGCGTTGGGATCTGGATCATACCGGCAGTGAGTAAATTTTGGGGTTTAGATTGAGCCAGAGTTTAAAAAATCGCTCAAAATTTAATTCTTGGAAATCCATCGAATTTTTCGGACGGTCTGCTAGATTTTCGGGCGAAGTCAAACCCCTTCCCACTCCCACGCGTAGTCTAGACCATACGTCGGCAGCACTCAAATTCTGGACGGGGGAGGGGTAGGGGATGCATGATTTTTCAAAGGTCAACAAATAACTTTAAAAATAGTGATATGGCGTACAAAACACCATTTTCTACGTTTCTCATCGAGTACTATTCAATGGCATCAAAAAATTGCGGAAAAAATTTCAAAAATTGAATTCTGGGGGGCTATTTCGGTTTCTGGGGGAGTATTTTTGTTTTTCGAAGGGGGGTTGCATTCCCCCAACCCCACGCCCAGGTGTGGTCTGGACTTCCCAAAAGCAGGAAGACCTCACAAGAGTACGTAAGATCCCTGACTTGAATTGTTTATAGATTTTTCGTCTTTCTTTGATGCCAATAGATATAGTTCAATGAGGAAAGTAAGAAAATGTGCTTTTGGCCCCTACAATAAGTTTTCAGCATTTGTTTGAGCCTTGAAACTTTTTTAGCCCCTCTCGAGAATCTAGACGCTGCTTAGGTATGGTGCCCATACTTTAAATCTGTAAATATTTCTGGATTATCGGCTACTTATTAGGCAGTAATTTGTAAGACGGTATTTTATAAAGTGATTTATGTTTTTATTGCACGCGTCTATATTTTATTATTTGTGTTTATAGAGATATCTTCCACATACACCTCAAAAAAATAACGTAAATTCAGTCTAGGAAGAATATTTGTGCTACTTAAAACGTTGTCATTTGCTTCAACTCACTTGTCTTTCACTAAATTAAAATTTCGTTAATTTGCGTACAATACTATGTCAAAAATGGCATGATAAAAGCTCGGTTAATTGAACGATTAAAAAAAGCCTAATTACGCGTTTTAGCAAAATACATCGGGTGTCTAATTTTGTTTTGATAACAAAAATAAGTTAGGTCTAGTTTAACTGAATATTAAAATGAATCGGTATACGAAAATATAAAAAAACGGAAAATAATAAAGACGTGTAACAATCGTAAATCAACGCGTCTTAATGTCTCATTGATAATTGCGAATGTCATACTTCAATCAAATTATTTCAACAGCAGTAATTAGCCATTTTAATAAAAAAACTGGATCTGGACTTTACAAAAACCCAAACTCTCAAAGCCCATAAGCTAGTGTATACGTCTTCTTAAAATTTATTAGATTGCGCAAGAAAGCATTAAATTCAAAATATGTTAAAAAATGTTTATTTTAAAGACGAAAAAAACTTATAAAGAAACGCACTAATCTTAATTTAGAAGGAGCAAAAATATAAAAATGTTGTGAAATTTGTATGATTTCGCTAATTTTGAAGCCGCAAGGAACTGAAAAAGGTAAAAGTGTTAATGAAGCAAGCGAACGTAGTAAATCCATAATGTTGCAAAGACAAAGTAAATCAATGAGAATTCTTTCAATAAATACGTATTTCCATTTGCTGATTGCTTCCTAAAAAATTCAAACATAATGATAATGAAATATAAACACTATAAACAAACAAAAAAATACCAAAATAAATTCAATAATGAACCCTGGTCATATGAGAGAAATTAAAAAAGTGAAAACTGTATGAATAAATAAAACGGTAGAATTTTAAATGTGAAACTAAAACTAAGGAAACTCAATGTATCTTTCTTACTTGAACAAATTACAAAGCAAATTTTAATAAATAAGGATGCTTCCTAGTAGATTTCCAGATACTTTCGTCGCGATTCTCAGACAGAAAAATTCACAGAACTTAAGAGCTTGGGTCAAATTTCATAAAAGTAAGATTGAAGGGTAATCCATCATTAAATTTTAAAATTACAAATAATATTTCCTACACAATATGACAGTGGCTCTCGTGTGATCGGGTACCATATCTCCCAGACCAATCGTAGTAAAGGTCATCAGTGTAAAGTAGGCCGAGGACGCGTAATCCCACTTTTCGACAATTGCCAAGACCAGGGCCGTGAGAGCGACCCAAAATACGACCGCGAATAGAACGAACGAGGTAGGTAAGGTCAAAATGTCCAAATTTCGATCTTCGTCCAAATTCAGCATCGTTTGATCGTCCCGCAATAATTTCTGGCCCAATTCTCCACCGCCGACCGGCTTTAGGACCCGACGGCGCTTGGAGCAACAAACCCTCAAGCGCCTCCATATGCAAATGAGGCACGATGAGATTAAGAAGCCCAGTTGAAGCAAACTGGCGAATGTGAGAGGTATTCCGATCAGAGCGTATATTACGGTAATCAGCCGACCCAGCGGCGTCTCAGGGTATAAATTACCGTAACCAATCGTGGTGTAAAGGGTCATCGAGTAATAAAGGCTACCCAATAGGGTCCATTTCAAGGGGCCTTGATCCGTGTCTAGTCCCAAAGCCCGTTGGAACCGGATTAGTTCCACGTGGACCCATTGGTCCCTGATTCGATCGTCGGCGTACGTACGGAAGATCAGGCCGAGTCGTTGGGCGACCCTGTTCCGAATTTCGGTCAAATTTTGATTCAAAGACTCGCGTTTTTCCAATTCGTGGTTCGATTCTAATACATTGAAGACGAACGCCCCAATTATGCTATAAATCAATAAAAGTACTAATGGTATCAGTCGTTTGCCGTGTTGGGCAAAACACGGCCGATCCTTCGATGACCCGGTCATCGTTCAAAACTTGAAATTTGATGCAATTCGGTTCGAGAGGGCCAAACTTTCTGCCAAAAGTTTTTCGGCGTGCAAGCAAGTAACATAGCGCGCTATACTTTGTTCTATAAAGTATAGTAATTAGCTTATTGCGCCAAAAAAGTTGCCAACGGCGTTAAAATAGGGGCATTTTTCAAAGCCCATCTATAATGCCATAACGTTTTATGTTTTACTTTTATAGCCAGTACCCGCTGAACATACTAGATGATAAGAAAACGAACGGCTGTTCCCAGAACGTCAATACATTCGAGTTTATAATGTTTTGCCAAAAAGCCTTAAATGGTGGAAGCAACTAACGTTAGATGAATTAGCATTTATGCTGCAATATGAAAATTTGGGCTCTTTCCAGTAGCTGCTATGTGTAATGATTTTTGCCGAACCAGAAGTCATTATTCTCTTTTAACAAATACTGGAAAAAGGTAGCGATGCATGACGTCCAAAAGACTTCCGGAAGTATCATTTTCCCTCCTACGAAATTACACACTTTTAATGGCTCAAACGTTCGCTTGAAAAGCGATATTTTCAAAGATACTAAAATAGCAACTGATGTCGTAAATATAGCAATAAGTAAGTACGCACGTTTTGCCAAATTTTATTAAGTAACCGGAGGAAATAGAGGCAACTACTTCACTCAAATTATAAGCAAACAAACGGTTAAAATTTCCTCAGATTGGTACAAAACGCATTGAGTGTATTCGAATGAACACGTACAACGGATGTGAATGAAAATTTGGCATCCGACCGGTTTCGAATAATAACGAATGGTCCTATTGACAGATAAAATTTCGGCAGCACGCACTTTTTTGCATATTGTCCAGTTTGACCATTTCATTTCGCAATCGTGGCGTGTACAACACACACAGAGTAAACAAATCGGCGAATAAATTGCTGAATGGACGTGCAGACGACACGGTGTATGTCGAGACTCTGTTTACGATAGCATGCTAATGCGTGAAGCTAATTATGTAAATAAGCATATGCTGCAAACGTGTCCGCTATATTGTGAATATTTTGGCAAATCGCCAAGACTATCTGACCCGAATTTCTGATTACCAATCAAGCGAGAGCGAAATCGCAGGAGGAGATATGTAGGTTTGCAGCTATTTCGATAAGCGTCAACAAGCTTATCTGTACTATTTTCTGGATTTTCCGGTATTCCGTTCGCTCCAATTTTTTAGGTCTGTTTTTATAAAACTTATTTTTCTAGTATCAGGTCTACGGCCACTAGCATGTACGTATATCCGAAAAAATTTTTAGCAGCTAAACTAATCTAACACATGCGCAATAAAAGCATCGTACCAAAAACTAAATGAATAAGAAGAAAAATTGACACAAAATTGATGTTCTAGACAAAATGAGTTTTGGGGCAAAAGTAGTCAGAAGTCATTTACGGAAAAATTAAGCTTTAAGATTGGCTAGAAGAGGAACACGTAAAATGAAAGGAAGAAACTGAAAAACAATGAAATGAAGAGCTAAGTTTAAAAGATGAAAGAGAAAAAGAAAAATAGATAAGAAGGAAACACGAAGAAAAATACGGAAAAATGAAAACAGGAAATTCAGACAAAATTGTAGAAAAATGTGTACAACCATATTCAAAAGTCATTCTATTGTTGTCCCACTGAAAATTTACGAGTTCAACCATTTCTAAAAGAACTTTTTTTGACTCCTTTTGCATTTATAAAATGTTGTTGGAGCACGCCCCAAGACATCTCAGCAATGAAATTGCAGTTTATCATTTGAATTGTAAAATTATAAATATACCTTAAATAACAAGTTTATGTGCCTAACCTACCTAACCTACGCTGTTGGCATTGGCGGATCTAGGATTTTCCTAAGGGGGAGGGAGCGGTACCCCTAAGGGGGGGCGGAACCCTGACTTGGGCGGAAAAATTAGCCTTTTTAACCCTAATATCGCTAAAAACTCGTTCGAAAATGCTTAATTTTGCGCACTATTTATTTTTTTTTCTTTTTTTTTGTGTTTTGAGATGAAAACTTACAGCTGACAAAATTGCCTGTAGATGATTAGATCCGCTGCACCATATCTTGTTACAGTCATTGCATATCGCGACCAACCTGTAAAATCATCAGTTAGTGAACTTTGGTTTGAACAAAATGACGGGTAGAACTGGTATAAATGATAGAATGAATCTGAAACAAAAGTATTCCACAGTTTCTAGTCAATCCGAAACACTTTAGAAGAAAGCTATCTGTTTCCACTCTTTTTGCCTCATTTTCTCCAAAAAATTAATCATTTTTCATTTTATGGATCTATATCACATGCGAATGTAATATATATTTAATTTAATGATTTATATTTAATTTAATTACACTAACCCCTCCCAGAATTTGTTCGCTGCTCATGTATGATCTAGATCCATTTGCAATAAATAAGTGTGAAAAAACGAAAAATTTTCGAAGGCTAAATTAAGCACCCTATCGAATTGTTAGGCCCAGACTGCCTCACGACCATGTTTGGCCACAAAGGAAGTTAAAATTTGTATATCTGAGGGCGTTATTTTTACATCGCGTAAAGAAAGGAAAACAATAATCTGTCACAATCTGCTCAAATATGCTATTACGTACAATACTAGTACTTTTCAGTTAAAGCTTATGTTCTCCAACATTGCGCATAATTCGAAATTTTTAATACTACTGATACAATACCGCAGTAACGGTTATAAAAATCTGAATAATCCGACTATTACAGAAAAAAATTCCAAAAAACGTCAAAAGAATTGAATAAGGCTGATTTCCGTTCGAAAAATGCTGAGCAGCGCTGGCTGCGCGACAAAAACATTTGATGAATATCAATCCATGAACGTGTTGATAGAAAGCATAATCAGAAAAGATAGTGTTATCTGTTATCTTTTTAGAAAGATAAAGATTTTAATCAGATAAAGTTATATTTAGGGTCATTATCATATGTGATCTTGCAAGAATATCCTGATCTTTTACAACACTAATTTCAAGCTCAAGACAATGTCCGATTCAACTACGTAGATTTGTGTTTGTGTATTTGCAAGAGCAGAAAACTCTCATCTTTTTGATCGTTTCTCATCAAGCATTAATCCATTACATCCATGAATCGCGGGAAGATACGAAAAACATTATCAGAAAAGTTGCAATATCTGGGGGGCATGATTTAGGAGTAAGACTTATGATTTCTAATCAGTCCAGAATCCCCACGCCCATGTAGTGGTCACGATACGAGCAATGAAAGAAGTCGAACTAGGTACTCTAGTTCGATGCTTTAAAATTATGCCAGAAAATAGCTTTAATTTTCCTAACTCGATCTACAAACATTCAATCAGCAAACTGTTTTTGTTTACTCAACATCGATTTTAGCTGATCGTTGTTCGAGATTGAATTAATCCGATATTTTGTTCAGTTGTAGGAAATAATGCCAAAATAAGAATTAATAGGCCGGGTGAGCAAATTTTAAATCTCAAATTTTTAGGTAAGCAAATGATAATAATTCGAGCATCGTCGTATGATAGTAATTCGAGCCGAGAGCGGTACATTATAATTAGTGGATAAAACAATGTTATACTAGCTTAAGTGATCAGCACGAATAGATCATTTTTTTATGTTTTAAAACCGACTGAAACTAAAACTTATTATTTAGTGTTTGCTGTGCTTCCAATTCTAACGAAATAGATAACACGTGCACTGTAAAAAATCGTAAAATGGCGCCCATTTCGGGAATAAATAAAAAAGACACTGAAAAACTGAAGGCGTCTTTCATATGTCCTAAACATATTAAAAGGAGCGGAAACTCTTGAGGCGGAATTAGCAAAGAAATTTTAAATTCTACTTAATCATCTAGTCTAGCTTATTAGTGAATAAATAGTTTGAGACACTTTTTCTATCGAACTCGGGAATAGAACACACACTTCTGATCACTTTTCGCTGCATAATGCAAACTTTTTAAATTCTGAACATTTTCTATCAGGCGTCATTTTAATCGCCGATTAGTCAATTTAGATACTATAAGTACTTTGCGTATTTATTAAATTACTTAATTTTTTTCAAATTTATTTTAAATCGCAGTTGTTGACTACTATAACTTGTTTATTTGATGCCGCTACTTAAATTCTTTTGATTCATTTTTTGACTTCTTCACTTCACCGATTCCTACATTGTTTCGATATTTACAAGTTTTTCGAAGATTTTGTTAAGCAAATGCACCAATTAATAGCTATTTATCATTTACATCTATCAAATTTGTTTTATCGATTCACAAACCGACTATTTTTTATTTTATTTATTTATTTATTGCATTTATTTTGCACATTTATTTATTTCTTATTGATCTACTCAATAAGTCATCAGTTAATTATTTTTTAAAATTCATTCATTTATTAGCTGTACGAACTTTAAATACTTTAATAAAAATTACTTGTTTATGACTTACTTATAAATTAAAAAAATACTTGTTTATGACTTAGTCATAATAGAATGACTTCGCAATTCTCGTATTATAACAATAGCAATTAATGTCCGATCTTAATGTCTAATGTTCAAAGATAATTTAAAAAATGTTGAACATTAGAGGAAAAATTTAAGAATACTTGAATAATTTCTAGAAATAATTATTCATCATCATCAAGGCAGACTGCAAAAAACAGTACAGTCCGTAAAATCAGACAATTTGACAATTATATTACTGAAGCGGAGGGTATTCTAATATTAAATACACTCAGAAAAATTCTGAATACACAAAATGTTGAAGTGGGAAAAGCTGAATATTATCAGCGTACTTAGTACACAAATGATGGCAAAAGTCAAACATATTGAAGAATTTCGAAAAAAAAATCAGCATGAGATTGCGAGTGTTGAGTTATCACAGACAAAATTGTCGGCTAAAGAAGCATAGGCAATCTGAACCAGCTAGAAAAAAATTTTCGCACCGAGATTTGGACAAACCAGGGCCATAGCTCTCAGGAATTCAAGGTTTTAGGAGCTATAAGTGAAGTGGGTTGCAGATGTCAGAATGACTTCATTTGTAGGCTACGATCACTGTGCACAGTTAGGAGTAGAAACCTATTTTCTAGAAGTATTTGCACTATGAGCTACTGAACTCCTAGACATATGCAGCTGGGCCTAGATCTTTTGAAGATCTAGATCTAAATGAGTTTGAAAAATTTGGACGAAACCGACCAGTACAAGAAGATACATCTGAAAATAATTCTCAAACGAATAGAAACTAACCCCAATGAACCCGGCTGAGATTTCTGACCTCACCCTGAATCATTTTATTGAAAATACAAGTGGTGAATAATAAAAGAATTTTAAATTCATGTGAGCTGACCTCTTTGACCTCGGCTAGTATGTATGACCCGCCCCACAACTCAGTATTCCAGAAATGCCTCACATAGGGAATGCCCAAATTTAAAAATACTCACTGGCTTTCAATTACATAATCCAACAGGTCAGGTATACATTACATATTGTTCTATAAAAAAATTAAGATACTAATGAATTTCTGATCCTAAAAAATCGATAAATAATTAACTGTCTCATACTCACAACCTAAAATTGGGTAGATTCCATTTTGAGACAGTAGTAAAGCCATGAGGCTTATTCGCTCGAAATAAACAGACAAAATAATTATTTCTTAAAATACTTTGCATGAATACAATTAATTAATTCACGAAATGATTCAATTTGTGTCTAAGCTGTCGTTAGTTGACGTTCATTCTAGATTTGTTTGCATTTTCCGCTCTTCTATGCTTTTTACTTATTTATTACGGAAACTGTTTCTAAGGAATTGTTTTTGGAATTAAAGAAAGTAAGATCCATTTGTTTCAATTTAGTTCAACAATTAGTATTTTCATCAACCTAACTAAGTCGATTTGTATTAAATTTGGTAATAATGGCAGAAGAATATCTATTCCGAAAAAACAACTGTCTGACACTCCACAGTCATTCGCTTTTTTAAACGAGGTATTTTACTCAATTTTTATATAAAGAAATATATTTTTTGGACAATTTTTGTACGATTTGATCTTTTATTAATTTTTAATCAATTTCCAACGAAATATTGACTACGCCTCTATTCACCTAACATTCGGCAATGTTGTCTGGGAGAGTGAAATCGCAGCGGGGAGCTACGGATCAGTGGAAATTGTCTACTTTTGGTGTTAAACCCGTGGGGTTGATGTTGTTGTGAAACATATTCAAAATGAATATATTGCGCAGAAGTGAGCAAGAGCCCGAGTAGTCGGTTAGTACTACACACGCGTGTCAGGGCGGAAAGATCCGGGAGACCGGTGGTGCGGGTAAAATTTTGCTCACTGAGTAACATGGTTGGCAGGTTGCCACGTTACAAAATGGTTGACTTATTTTTCATTCAGACGGTTCAACATATGTATGACAATGTCAACGACTTGGAAATGAACTAAATGGCTTCAATTTTGGATGAGCTGGCATTTTTCCATGGGCGTGAAAAGGCCATTCATTGATTACGTAAACATAACAATAAGCAAATCAAAATTAAAACGATTTTGTCATACCTCCCAAAGAAGGAAGATTTTTTAAAGTGGACGGTAGAAGAGATAGACAAAATTCAGGAGAGGGTCTTAAATGCTTCCTACCTACTTATACCAGATATACATTTGCAATGCAAATTACGAAAAATTCGATGATTTAAAGGGCAACAGCGTGCGTCAGTTTCTGAAAAACATTTATTTTTCGAACAAAACAGTCGTTAGGAATCAATGCCTTCTATTCGGTTTCACGACAGAAATGATATATCTTCTGTGTCAGATAAAAAAGCTAGAGTTGGGCGAGTTAGAAAACGAGGGCAAAGGTAAGTAAGACGGATATGATCATAGATGCACAGCGTTGTTGATCTGAAGGGAGTCAGCCGGCCTGGAGGTCAAAAATTGAGCTTTTTCAGGTTAAAGTGACCCCAAAAATTGGTATAAACGCTAAAACCACGTTATTACACAGTCTTTCGTCAATTTTAAGCACTTTTGAAGAAAATTTATAGTTTTCACCCGTTTTTGTCCTTAATTTTGTCTCAGTTTTCTCAAACAGTTTTTCATTTTTCCATTCTGGGAGATGGGGATCTCTAGACCTCCACCCTCTACTTGCAATATCCATTTGCATAATTTGCTAAATTATAATACAATGAAACAAAGTGTAGTCAGAAAAACAAAAGTGATACAACATTTAAATAACCAATCACTAAAAAACGTAATGCAGTAAACTCTCTCGGGTGCCGAATCAGATAAACGAAAATTCGGTATTTTATTATATTTTAAATGTGCCAGACAATCACTAGCATTTTCTTGGCCTGCAAAACATGTGACATGGCAGTCACGCACCTGATTCAATTAGGCAAATTTATTATTAAAAGTTTTCTTTACACGAGTCTTCAGATTTATTGGCCATGACTACATAAGAATAAAGAGCATACAAAATTTTTATGCAAAATTCTCATTGCTTGATTTTGTTTGAGCTCGGTATATCATGTGGAATAACAAACATAACTTGACAAAATTTTTAAACGTCATTACGTAATAATAAAAGAGAGGAATAACAGAATATTAAAAGTATATATTAGAAATAATATATCTAAAATCAGCAATAAAATATTGACAAGATAGGAAACAATGAGCATATGAAAAAATACATACGAAAATCTAAGATTGACGTGTGAAATGAACAGAAATTGTATTGCAAAAAACTAGTCAATGCGACTAGCTATTACACCAAATGTATGCATGTACTTAATATAAAAGCTTAGAAATTAAAGCGACACACAAGAGTGATTAAAATGTAAATAAAAAACATAAAGTACAAGATTTCGAAAGTCTTATTTCGGCACAAGAATTGCGTAAAATAGGAAAAAGCATGAAAAGTAAACATCAGGTTAAACGGAACATAAGCGATATAAGAAAATTCGTATAATCTATGAATTTACAAGCAGAATAGTTCAGCAGAACAGTCCAGGCTTTAAATATGGATTAGGCCGTCTTAAGGTAAAATGATGAAAAAATGATCTACGTTTAATTCGTCAATCATTAGAATCAGTTAAGTCAACTGATTTTTAGAATTTCAATAAATAAAAAATTAAGCAGGGTACCCTATTGGGATGAATAATCAGCAATCGAAGCGGAACATTATTGTTCCATTTAAAAAATTTATTAGATATTCACAACATCACGCAAGAAGTACAGTCTTTAAATAATTATCCATTTATTCGCTCATCGAAAAATTCAGTGAAATTATACCCTAGTCATTATTATTAGCATCGTTTCTACTCAAGCTAATACAACGAAAATTTTGAGTACGTCACATTAAGTCATCATCTGTAAAAAATAACTACGTGAATTAGATATTTTATTTCAATAATTTCTGGACCGACACAGGTAGGCGAATAATCAAAGCCGCAAATCATGCAGTATATTACGTGGATGAAACCCGAGTTTGATATACTCGAAAGCCGAGTTTGATATACTTTATTATGGCGTCTATTAAGTTTTGAGGGGTCCTCTGGAATCTCTAAATCAGGAATTTTTGGGAAATCTGGAAGATCAAAGTCCGAAAATGACTTGAAAATTAAAGTTTTCCCTCAAAAGTGCTTAAAATTGATCAGAAACTGTAGAATGACGTAGTTTAAAGCTATTCTAGCTTTAGCACTAGTTTTTCAGGTCAATTCAGCCTAAAGGCGCTCAATTTTTGACTCCTAAAGATAGAGGACAGCAGCAGGTTCATGTGTGGTTTGGAAGGGTGTCGCTGTTAGCCCAGTAGAGTTGACATGAAAAAGAATGAATATGAATTTTCTAGGAACTTCAAGCTGTTGTCATATCGACTTATCTTGAAAGTATTTCATTTATTGATACAATTTGCTGACTTTTAAAATCTAGAAATACTATTTTTGCGACCTATATATAGCCTGTGTGCAAAACAGATTGTGTGTTTCTTACAAAGGCCCATTGAATAAGAGTGACGTTGATACGTAAGATACTTTGTCCACGGATTTTCTCATTTTCCGGCGCATTCCGCCGAACTTTTGCATTATGATTTCAGTAAAATTGCGCTTGCGTGTTTTTTCATTAAAAACTTTAATTATAAATTAATAAAATCATAAATAAATTAATCAATGCACAATGTGAATGGTTTATTTTTTGTTCAAACATATAAGTAGGATTCCTTGAAACGACTGTTTGCCAATTTTTAATACACTCAGGGTGGAACGTTGAAAATGACTGCGTAATAAATTTTTTATTTTTCTGTTTTTCAATGAACATTCAAAAAATTACCATGAATACTAAACATGTTTTTTTGAGTTGTACTCTTTTGAATAGGATATTAGCGAATGGTTTAGTTCTTAATGTAGCCAAATTCAGCGTACTGAAAGAAAGGTATGAAATTTATGCGAAATCAATACTGAAAATAGTTAATATACGGCTCCGATAGTTTAGCTCTAAAAATGTCAGTATTGAAAAATAAAATCAAGTGAAAAAAGTATGATTTCATCGCATAAACAGCTAATAATTTGTAGACGTGTCAATTTCTCAAAAAAGTATAATGAAGCTTAAAACGTACTAGGTTCTTCGATTGAAATAATGTTTTGAAATCCTTTTATGAGGATAAGTCAGGCTCAATACATTTTCTTAAAATAATTTAGCGAATACTAATTTAATTAGCATGAAACTCGATGATTAGCAAGTTTGAATGTAAAATTTCTTAAAATTACAAAATCAATTCATTTGTGCATTGATAATTGTTCAAAAGACTAGAGTTTAAGTGAAATCAAAAAATTGCCCGGTAAGTCTTTTCGTTTGAAATATTTAAACGTGCTAAATTGCAGCACTACAATCATGTAAGGTTAAAAATTAAAAAAAAATTAGCACAAGACATTAAAAGATTTAGCGACCAAGAATAACTAATTACTTAAAAAAAACTTTTCCATTAATTAATTGACGAGCCAGCTCGCTTGTTTATAACTTAATTTATTTTATTTCGATAAAAATCAAGATTTTGGATTAGTAATGAATCATTTTATTTCAACACACTCCTTCAACGAAAATTTACTGAATTCATATAAAACGTGACTAAGGAGCTCGATTAGCGAACTCCGGAAGTCTGCTGACTTTTTCAAGTGAATAGTCTTGTGAAACAATCGGAAATTAAATGCGATTGACGCAGTTCTAAAATCGATTTGATCAAATTGCATAATTTTTGATAGATAAAAATTTAGGAAGGGACAGGGACTGGTGATGAAATAGCAACCGAAGTCAAATGCGATGTTATAGGACGTAGCATTTGTGTAATTTTCCGGTCGCGCCAGGAAATTGCTCTAATTTTCTCGATCCGCAAAACACATTAATTCGACCAATAAATTATACTCCTCTAATTACTCGAGACTGATTTCATCTAGTTTTATTGTCGTTTGATTGCTTATTTATACAAAACTTTGCATGGCTTATTCGGACATCGGGTTTGATTTTGAGTCTGATCGCACGAATATAGAAAACCGCGAAATCATTACATCAGATACGATTTGAATATTTGGATTCGAGTAACTTTTCGCATGGTGAAAAAATAAGCACTTAATAATAATTGAAACTGCAGATTTTTAAGTAAAGGTGCATAAATTCATAGCGCACGAATTATGCGAATAACTCGAATAGACTGTTAGAAAAAACGTTAAGGACTATCCAATTTGATATCAAAATTTTATTAGCCAAACATGAACTATGGTTTCTAATGTTCGTAGTATAAATGCACCGAAAAAATAATAATAAAAAGCAAAAATTGAGTTAAAAGTATATACGAATAGTAACGCGCATAGACATAACAGGCGGTAAAAATTTGCAAGGCTTCATGTTGAGACATTGACAGCAGCCAAATTGCATTATCTAAATTTTGTTAAATTGACAAATCAAAAAATAGCATGCAAATATTCGATTAAGGGAAGTGTACCGATTCTTCTAAGCTCTGCCTAATACTCCCGGAGGGCTAACCCCCTACCATCAGACTGCCTGATTACGTATCTCCTATGTCCACTTGCGATTACGTAATGTAAAGTTTACCTAACAAAAAAATTGAAAAGCGATATAAAATAAATTTTTTTGCAAGCAAAGGTAGTAGCAAAAAGACTAAAAATTATAATAGCGTTGCAAAGCGGTTCTTAAAGAGAAGACGTTACAGATAAATGCGCAAAAAAAACATGTAATATAAGCAAATCCTAACTACAAACATAAAAAACTTTGAAATTGCTGTAGATAGCAGATAAATAACAAAACTGAAAAAGATTTTTAATGCGTAAAAATGCCAGCAGATAACAATAGAAGATTAAAAAGGTGATAGAATAAAAAAATTGTCACAAAAATCACCGAACTTGCCGCACAAAAGAGTTTGCGAAGCACTAAATGAAAAAGTATCAGTCCTACTTCTGCAAATAATCTTTTCGAGTTGATCAATCAAACTGGCGCAATTATGTTTTACGCACATTATTTATATTGAAGAATCTAGTCGCTCCTCGTTTTTTAGGAACGACTTAGGAATAAAATTAATTAATTAGTAATTAATCAAGATTTATTTATAGATTTTGTCTTATTTTCTATTTACTTTTATTTTTTCGTTTTTATCAAAATTTTTCGTCCTTAAAAAAATATAGCAATGTTAGAAGGATTCATAAAAGAGATAAATAATCATTTAAAACCAGTGCATGCGACTGTCTTAAATGTTTTACAGGCTTCGGATACGACAGCCAGCATAATATGAATGCCAACAATAAAGCGATAATAAAAACGGTCAAAATTTACGGAACAATGTTGACGTGAGATATATTCGTATATTGCACATGTAAAAAAATTTATACTCGGTTCAAAGAACTGATTAACGCATTAAAGCACAGATTACTTGAGAACAAAAATAGCAGGAAAATTCGAAAAAATTGAAAGCGTAAAAGGTGATGCAAAAAACACATAAGTTATAAATCGAAAACATTAAAAAGACTTTGCGTAGAATGGCGCTATAAGTAAATAAAATGGAAAAATTATGCCCAATAACTAAAAATGAATTTCAGATCCAAACATATTGGAAAAACGAGTAGAAACTGACAGAAAAGATAAAATAGATAAGGTTTTGTAGGATAGAAAAAATGAGTGGACAAAATGGTGGACGATCTAAATGATTTGATAATAGGAACAAAGATGATAAATTTTGATTTGAGAAAGAGCGATAGGTGATGCCGAAATCGGTGCTCTAAAATACTGCGTCACCACACATGGGCGTGGGGGGAGTTTGGGGAGTATGCATCCCCCAGAAGTAAAAATACCCCCCCCCCAGAAATCAAAATACCGCCCCCCAGAATTTAAATTTTGAAATTTGTTTTGCTTTTTTAGCGATTTTTTGATGCCATTGGATAGTGTTCGATGAGAAACGTCGAAAAATGGTGTTTTTCGCCAAACGACCACTTTTAATACCATTTTTTGAACTTTGAAAATTTTTACATCCCTCCCAGAATTTCGGTGCTGCCCACCTATGTGCGTCACCATTGTTTTTCAATTAATGCTAGAAAGTTGCCGGAATTTTTATGATCTGTCAAAGTTAGGGTTTTACTCACTTAAGACGGACTTGAACAGAATTCATCTATCGTTGTCTATTTACTTGTTTAAAATTTTGCGTGGCTTCTTTAAACTTCATATTTCAAATTATAGTACAATCGCATAAATAAGGCAAAACTCAAGAATAAATTACATCAGAAACACAATGCTCTCGTTTGACGAGAGTAATTTTTGGGTTAATCATAACCGTCAGTGCATTAATTAGGGAAGCAGACTATTCTTATAACGTTAAACCTACATAGTTTTGAAGTTGAAGTCGACAGCATTTAAAATCATCGTTGATTTACAATGCTTGCGACATAGATACAAGCATTATACATGAAAAATCGTTAAAATGTGTCCAATTACTAATAATGCTAAAAAGTGAAATTATCTTAGCTGCACATTTGTTTTCTATCACTTGGACGCGTCAATATTTCTTCTCGACGTTTTTCTACACATACATAATTGATATACTCGTAATTTTGTGTGAAATCGATTTAATATCCGTAATTAAATTTGCGCCCTTTTTCGACGACTCGTCAGACAGCGAAAAACACACTTGGCACAAAACAGCTTATCGCATTTTTGGACCTAATAAACCTGTATCTTTCATGTTAAGCCTTTCACATTCATTCGCAAAAGATATCACGAATCTGAATAGTTTGTGTGAATAAATCAAACGGTGAATGATTAAGCGTCCAAAATTTACAACAAATTTATATTTCAAGTTAGATCATTCGTTTTGTAGTTTTATTAATGCAATTATTTGATACACTCTATTACTATACTGACTTCAGTCATAAAAATCGGCGTAAAATGTTGTTGGTTTTTTAGCTTCTCCGATTAAAAAGTGAGACGTGCATAGTATTCTGAAAATAAAAGTTGTCCTAAGATATACACTACGCACTCGGACGCGTTTGTTTTAATTTAACAACTCAGATCTAGAGATGTAAAGTTTGAAATTTTGCTTAAAAATCGTTTTTTTCCACCTTTTCGTTTGAAATCTTTTCCAATTATTAATAGAATTGTGCGGTCTATTAAAAAATAAAGTACGTTTTAACCGCTTTCGGTCGCCTTTTTTACACATGGTGTAAAGTTACAACTCTGAGGTAAGAAAAGACGTTTTTGCCAAGGTTTTGTCTGTCAGCGTCTTCCGACATAAGTAGGGGCGCATCATGTTGTTTATTATGACTCTACATTCACATTATCGATACACGATGGGTTCGCATTACGTGATTAGCATCTCTTGTAAAATTATGATGTTGTAATGTTGATAATAACAAGATAAGAAACGCAGCATTTTTAAATCGTGCAATTTCCTCTAATTTGATTGATTGTCATCCTGATTATTCTAATGGCAAGTTTAGGTCACATATGGTCAAATGCCTTAATTTTTAAACCCGCAGAATCCAGAAGAATTTGCTGAGTCCGCCAAAATTAAATTTTATAATAATCTATTGTTTTTCAATTTTGTATTTCAGCGAATAAGCTCGATGAGACACGTCGGAAATTTGTGTTTTCCCAAATATAAATTCTTGGCATTTTCAACGTATAACCATTTCTGGACATCCCTCCCTTGGAACCCCAAACTTTGGGCGCTGCCCATATATGGCTTCGCTCGAGTATATCGAGACGACTCAGTTTTCCAGAATTCACGTTACTTCTTAAATTCGATGTGTCAATCATGACTAATGAATGCCATGAATAAACGGCGGACAATAAATCTAAGCTGGAAAATAATTTTTTTGGACAACATATGCTACACGAATGAAGTAAGATGACGTAAGAACATCTATGAAGAAAGCCCGTGTTGGCAAAATTTCGGTTTTGGAGTCATTCTTACGCCTATGTTTCAACTTAATCCGCAGGTTTACTTATTTTCGGTACTAAATATTTTGCCGTTTGAACGCTTCCAGCAAATTCGCTTCAATAAATGTCTTATTTATTTATTTTGACAGTCTTAATTTTTGCCGCTAGTACTTATTGCGTGGCCGATGAAACCGACCCCGGAGCCTGGGGCATCCGAGACGACAGAAACTCTGAGCTCGAGAATAAAGTGACTAAGTTGAAGCAGCAGGCCTTACGAATTTTGGGACTCAAAGGCGCACACGATTTAAACAATGTAAGTAAATACAGTAAACCAAAAAAAGGTTGTCTGTGGGAGTGAGGATCGCTCTTTAAACGTGCACGTCTGATTTTTTCTATCAATATGTTATTTTATTATTTTTTAAATTTCATTATTTTTCATTTTTAGTTTTCATTGTAAGCAGTCATTAAGCCGGAGGTTTGAAAGCATAGATGCACAGCATAGCCGTTCTGGGGTGAGGGAGTTAGCCGATCTGGGCAGGGAAGTGGTCAAAAATTGAGTTTTTTAGGCAAAAAATGACCTCAAAAACCTAATATAGATGGTAAAATAGAGTCCGTTCACGTTATTAAACTGTTTCTGATAAATTTCAAGCACTTTCAAAGAAACTTTGTAGTTTTCATTCATTTTGGCCATTATTTTATCTCATTTGTCCTACAGAATGCCCTATTTTTTCATTCTGGGGGTCCAGACCGCCAACCCACCATGTGTATGTCTGTTTGAGAGTCTAGATCACATGAGCACACGTGAGATAAGTTTATTGGAAAAATATACAATTTTCTAAGGTCAAATAGCGTCCTAAATAAATGAAAATAAAAAGTTTTCTGCAAAAGTGCTGAAAACTGATAAATAGCCAAATGGCAAACATATTTTTTTCACACTTTGTTGTTTTCACTTTAGGGGCTTATTTTGGCTCATTAAAGATGCTTGGCTGACCCTTCAGACCGGATCCTTCCCTAGATTGACCATGCTTGTGCATCTTAATCCTAGAGAGTGAGAAAAAGGAATATTTGTAAAAAACTCATATTTCTAAAGGACCGATTTGATTAATTTGTTTCGGTTTGGGTTTTTATTTATGATTGGTCATCAGGAATTAAAACCGTGTTTTAAATACAATGGCAGCTTATACTTAAAATGGGTCTTACTATAATATTTCTCGAAAGTTTTAATGGTTTTGATTTTAGGTCGAGATTTTTACATGCAGCATGTTTTTGAACACTTACAAATTTTTTGATAAAATATTAAAATGTGGTAAGTCTTTATAGTCATTTATTTCGTATTTATTTTTGTTCTTTCATACGATTTAAATATGAAAAGCTTGCGCAAAACTTATCTATAAGCTAATTCAGAGCGGAATTATGGATAAAGTTTTAAACTTTTAATAAAATATAAAGTTAATTGTATTTGAAATAACAATTATAGTTTCATACGTACTACATATAAACGTAACACATATAAATTAAGGAAAGTATAAATTGTTGATTTAATTTTTGGCGCTTAAGTTTATTGAATTTCAAACGTTTTTAAATACATTTTTATAACACTATGTTGTTATTAGAAGAAAATAATGTCAGAGTATATCATACATAAAATTTTGAAAAAAATGTTAATTACAAATTAATTATTGAAGTTTTTGCAGTAAATTTCTTCACTTTGTCATTCTGGATCAAACTCTTATAGGCAAACTGGCCTTTTGGATCATGTTTAGTCTGACGTTACCGATAAAATTTTAAGCTGTATTTATTCATGCAATTTTGACTGATTTAATCTTTAGGATTGCGCTTTTAACAGACTCTACATAAATTTTTTTGAATCCTAACTCTCTATTTTACTAAACGAAACAACAAAGTATAGTTAATCGTAATATAATCTCTATACTATGCCAGAGTTAAGGGCAAACTTTGACTATCACAGTCTTTGTTTACACTGTTTTGCAGCTTAATCGCTTGCAAAAGATAAAGCTAATGCTAGTAATCAGCAGCTGCATTATCGGATCACTTAGACTTTTTAGGTTCGTGTCGAGTCAGCAGGGACGAAATGGGACGATATTCAAATGACGGATGATTTGGCATCTGATCTGGCAAACAGCTTTGATACAGAACAAAAGGAGTTGGAAGCTGCAAAACAAAGTAAAATCGAGAAAAAATTTAAAAATAGAATAACTATTTTAGCATTTATTAGAATTTAGATTTTTTAAATTTTTTAAGCGTGTTAGCTTCTACAATAATATAGATTGCTGAATTGGACAAAAATTAAGTCAGCACAAAATTGACTGAGCCAGAAATTATCTACGTTCTTTGAGATAAATTTAGAAATGTTTCTTCGTCTCAACACTCATTTTCTATGAATTTTCGTAAGCTTACAGAGACAGCAAGCAGAGTCGGCGAGTGTTTAGGATTCTGGAATAGGTCTGCCGAATCGACGAGCGTACAACCGAAGCGTCAGACTGTTCCATGCCATTATGTGCTTTAAAGCATATGTTTTGCCTCTAAAGTTTTCAATTTTTCAAGCAATTTTTGAATCACAAATATAACTTTTGGTGCAGATTTATTTGTATCTTTTTTGTCTTTATTTTGTTTCGTTATTTTGAAATCAATAATAACTTTTAAATCACTTGCCGAACAGGCACAGGAGATGACACTGATATTGATCGTCCGCGAGCGACAGCACCCGATTTTAACATGATACCGTACGCGAAATGGGATTCGATGCCAATCAAATATTCGATAAGCTTAGTACAAAGTAAGCATATGTTGTCTATAATTAAACAATTCTACATAAAGAATTCGCTTGTTTTTTACTGAGCGATTCACCAAGAATTATTTATTTTTGCTCCCTTTCTTGTCTATAGGGTAACACATTTTAGGTCATACATACGGCAGCTCGGAATTTAGAGTGGGGTAATTGACAATTTCTAGGATGGGAGAGAGAGGTAAATGAGCTTCCTCGGCCAAATAGCATGATAACATATTTGAATCATAAATGGGCAGCTACCAAATTCTATGTGTGTCTGGGTGGTGGAAAAGCTGCAAAATTTCCGAAAAACATACCAAAATTCAATTCTAGTGGTCCATCGATTTTTCGGGTCTACAGGCGTCTCGAGGAGATTAAACTCCTACGCTCATGTTTACTGTAACTCACTAAGAGTCACAAATATGGTCCTAATCAAGGGAAGAGGTAAAAGTTTCTAACTTTGGGGAATCAGGGTCGACCGACTTTGATTAAGGGGTGCCCGGTTCCTTGTTACATGTATTTTTGTTTTGTATCTTTTATTTCAGTGTTACTAATATTTTTACATTTACTTTTATTATTGCATGTATTTTTATTTTTAAAAAATACTTTTACATATATTTTTTATTTGTATATTCATTTTAACATAGATTTGTATTTACATATATTTATATCTTACATATATTTTTATATTGCTTTTTTATTTTTACATATATTTATATTTTTGGCACTTCTGTTAGCTTACAATCTATGCTGAGAAGTATAATATTCGAAAATGCATTGACTAATCCTACAGCTTGCATTAAAAACTGTGTATCTTGGTGAACGTCTTAGGGCACAAACAGCTTAAATTTTTCGTCGTTCAAGAGGCATGATTAATTAATTTCGGCTAATGTTTATCCGCTTAAATTTGTGTTTCCGTTCCAAGCTAGCAGTTATTTTACTCTTTGACGTCACAGGCATGCCTTACCGACACCTTATGAAAATTAATTATTCTTAAAACGCAGTTTTTTACAATTTTGCCTTTTTTGGCTTAGTAAGCTACAAACATGATTATCCTGGCTCGAAGTAGATAAAACAAAATGCATGAAATAATTGTCACGATTCTTAACACGAAAACTACAGGTACTGTGCTGCCTATCACATTAATTTACGTCCGGAAATATACGAAGCTAGAAAAATATTAAAGTAATGGTACGGATGGCAAAAAATTTCCTAAATTTCTCTTGATTTCAAGCACAGCATTCCGAAACTTAAACAAGTTATTGTCTTTTTAGCATTCATTTGAGTGAATTAGTCAAAATGCGAAACGGAATAGTCGAGACATATTGGTAACTATCAAACTGAAAATGCTCCGATGGAACAAAAAGGACGAATATAATTGGAACTACGCATCATTTAGGACATAAACGGATGGGACAAGGAAAATTTATCTATGTATGCCTGTAAATGGATGAGCCGACATTAGAGCGCCGACATTAGAGCGCACGACATTAGAGTGCAGCGGCATTAGAGCGCAGCCATAATAGATGTTTTTCACATAACTTTACAAAACTTTTATGCTGATAAATGAAACAATTAGTCGGTTAAAGCTTGACGGACAAAATGAGCATGCCTTTGAAAAAAGTCCTACTGTATCTTACACTCGAGACTATTTGCACCGACGCTTTCTATTATAACGGGTCAAACTTAAGTACCTACGCATAAATGTCTCGTTATCAGGTAGCGATAAATGCATACGGTCTCTTTTGTTTTGTGAAGCAATGAACGAGACTTTTGAATTCTTTTTTAACTTTCTGGCTGGGTTGTACACTGGTTGAATCAGTGGATGTACAAAAGTGGAAAATTTGACTTCTTTACTTACCTTTGGAAAAAGGACAGTAACTTTTGAAGCAGTAGGGTTTGTGTAACGCCATTATACCCTTTTCACTTATTTTCTTGGATCTAGTACACAATTGCCCCCCAGCGTTTTTTAGCCAATTCATAGCTATAAGACTATTGTACTAATCTGGCGAAATTGATTAATTTATGGTGTAAATTTATTGCTTTACACTCACAGTTCACGACGTACTAACGACATCTAAAATTGTAAACGATTCGGGGTGGGTTTCAAACAGTATTTTTAAAATTTCACCAACATTCCGCTATAAAGTAAGTTTAAAAAAGTTTTCAAAAATG
>JAVLUZ010000438.1:0-104717 GCA_036768485.1 Mermis nigrescens
TCGATATTAGACAAGTCAAAGTTGTTTAAACCAAGATCATGCAGTTTTGACGCTGTTTCATGGTGCAAACCATTTTTTTGAAAAACGAATATTTATTGTGATGGGTCCTTACTTGGGGAACCCCGGTTCCAGCACTTTGGACCACCTTCAGGGCGAAGAAACCTCCGACGGATCCGTATGCACAGTAATTGACGTTTCCCATTTTACCGATCGTTTCCGTTTCCGGCTTTTGCCCACGGTTCCCGAATTTTTACACCTTTCCTCGAATGGATTTTTCTCATTATCGCGAGTGCCGTGCTAACCAAAATTTTCAGGCCTTCGTCCAGCCAGTCGTATGGAAAATAAAACCCGTTCGCGCCGCACAGCACATTTCCTGTGAGCTAAAATGCAGATTCAGCCAATCAGCATAGCGAAGAGAGCGCCGGCTATTCGACCACACATGGGCGTGAAAGTTTTACACTCAACAGAATACGAAACCCCAAAAATCAAAAACCCTCGGAAACGAGTTTCGGCGCTATTTTTGGCAATTTTGCCCTATCAGATCCCCAGAATTTGGCTGCTGCCTACATATGTATGGATCTGCTCCAACTGTCACGTTGAAAGAAAATTTCAACCGCGGCTGCTTCGGCGCTGAAAAAGAAATGCGATCTGATCCGTCGAACGATCTTTTTTCGCACTAGTACTTTTCTTTAGGATCAGTAAAAAACAAAATTATTTGGCGCCGAGTATTCATTTTCTGTATTGGTTTCCTTTTTAAAGCGCACAAATTAAACACAAAGACAGAAACTATAGTGTTTCATTTATCTGAGAGCTTTTTAAGTAAATGTTTGCTGAGGCTACAGTAACCCCATCTCGCTTATTTACTGTAGTTCGCTAGATCTCACTGTACATAGTTATACGTAGCAGTGAAGGGATTTTCAATAACAGTCTTGCCACATAATTTATTCTCGTCTTCTAGCAGATTAATCAACTTACAGATAAAAACCGTGCATTAAGCTTATCCTAAGTTGACACTTTAAACACAATAGACTAAAATATTAAGAAACGCCGCGAACTCCCTCATAGCTCAATGGTAAAACGTCTGCTTGTCGTGTCGAAGAAACCGGGTTCGATTCCATCCGATAGCTTTTTATTTAGCGCACTTACTGTAGTATGTCCCAGTACTGATTAAATGCCTAAATTAAATTTATTAGGCGGATTAGTGCATTAAAAATGGAAGAATTCCAGCCACTCGCTCTCACTGAGCTGATCTACCGAATTACAGTAATTCGTCTTGTTTCGCTTACTGTAGCCCTTAAAAGAATTGACTGAAAAGCTTTCCAATAAATGAAACAGACTATAAGAAATAAGTCGTCGACTGAATCATAACACTTATGCAGATGGTTTAAAAGATAAATTTCTTGTATATCAATAGAAACAAAGTGAAAAGTTTTGGAATTTTCTAAAAAATTTTCCTTATCAGATAGACGCTCAAAAATGCCAATATTTTTGCCCACCTCCAAATGGTTCTCGAGATATTTGACCACAAAATTTCCGCCCCCCCGAAATAAAATCGAATACGCGCCTGCGTTTTATCACGTGAAATCGACTCTAAACGTATTAATTAGGTAAGTGCATTCCAAAAATTTTGCCCATTCCCCTTAAATCCTAAATAAGACTCTATGTACGTGTAACTTTGACTTTTCCCTGCAGAATTTCACAGGAAGGCGTTTGTTTCTGAATTTAGCCGAACAATACACAAACGAAACAACGCAGAGAAATATATCAATATTCGGACGCACAAAAATAACTATTCAAAGTGTAGGTAAGCCTAGGTTGTACCTAATACCACACCTGGGCGTGGGGGTTAGGGGGTATGCACCCCCAGAAACCAAAATACCCCCCCAGAATTCAATTTTTGAAAATTTTTTTTCGTTTTTTTCGCAATTTTTTGATGCCAATGGATAGTGCTTGATGAGAAACGTCGAAAAATGGTGTTTTTATCGCCATACCACCATTTTTAAGGCCATTTTTCGACCTTCAAAAAAATCTTGCACCCCCCCCCAGAATTTTCTTGCTGCCCACGTATGCCTAATACCTATTATTATTCGGAAAAAGCGATATGCAAAGAGGATTGAAAAGTCGACGAAATGCATATGCATAATGCATAAGACCATGCGTAACATTATAGACAATCATCTACGCATCGATATAATCGATTAAACTGTATGAAAATCATAAGGAACAAATTATAATACAGAAATACAAGAAATGTAAAGACGTGAAAAGTCGGCGCGAAGTACATGTACAACCACAAATAGGCGTGGGGTAAGAAACCCCTAGAATCCAGGAGACCTTCAAAATAGAATCTTTGGCATTTTTTGGTACATATTTTGCCAGTTTTACACCACCTAGACCCCCAGAATTCAGCTGCTATTTATCTATGTGTACCAGGGGTCAGTGGCGGATCCAGGATTTTCCTAGGGGGAAGGGGGCGGAACCACATTTAGGCGTGGGGGGTTTGGGGGGTATGCACCCCCAAATCAAAATACTCCCCCCCAGAATTCAAATTTTGAAAAATATGTTTTGCTTTTTTGGCGATTTTTTGATGCCATTGGATAGTGCTCGATGAGAAACGTCGAAAAATGGTGTTCTTTTCGCCTTACGACCACTTTTAAGACCATTTTTTCACCTTTGAAAATTTTTTCACCCCCCCCCCCACCCAGAATTTTGGTGCTGCCCACCTATGGGCGGAGCCCTGACTTGGGCGGAAAAATTATCCGTTTTAACCCGAAAATCGCAAAATCGCTCAAAATCCTTGATTTTGCGCACTATTTTGGGCCAATGGGGGGATGTGGCGGCCGCTACCCCCCCCGCCTAAATCCGTCCCTGCTAAGGCCGGGCCGAGAGAACACCAATTTTCAGCCAAAAATAGCAAAAAACACCTTAAGATGACCAAAAAAACGCAAGTTTCTTTCGTAAAATCCCGAAAATGGGGGGTCGAAAATTTTTCGACTTTGGAGGGACGATCAACTATAGCTGGAGAGGGATCCCCCATCCCCTTGTTACGCGTCTGGTTGTTAGCCTTTTCTCAGCCACTACAAATTTCAATTCAAAATTTTTACACGTTGCTTTAAAAAGTGAAATATTATCATAGTGTATGGAAGTGTGGAAGTGGAAGGTGTACTGCAACCATATACTCGCCCCCAAACATTCTATTTTTGGAAATTTATGCAGCTTATTCACGATTTTTCGATGACACTAGGCAGATAAAAACCCTTGCATGCAAGTATGATGGTTGATGACGGCTGCTATACTACTCCTACTTATCTTAATAAGGCTATTAATTAATTAGGTTTGAACTTTCTGGGCTTTTCAATCGCACCTTTTTGCGAAATGAGATCACAATTTTGAATTTTCTTATCTTCTAATGCCGATGTGACAATTTTTCAGACATTCAAAGATAATGCTTTATTTTTCTATTGCAAACTTCGCTTACGCATGCTTATGCTACAGTAAAATTGCTTAATTTTGGCATTGAAGCATCTAGGATTTACAGCATGAGAATTCTGGGGGAAGGCAGGCCAAAAAGTTTCTTAGAGAGTGCCTTTTTGGGCTAAAAAACTATGGATAAACGTCAAAAACACTGTTTTTGACGTTTCAGACAATGCTCGTTCTTTCTAAAACATAAAAACGTAAAAAAATTTCAAAAAAATTGAATAAATTGAGTAAATTGAACAAAATATGGTCAAAAAATGTGTATATGGCGCGAAGCGCCGAAACGCTCAAAAAGACACACTTTTAACAACTTTTGCAAAAAATCGATAATTTTGGGAGGGGTCGCATCGCAGCCATTTTGCGGGGGTCAGTTGCCATTCTCGAGGGGGTGTCAACCCCCACCCAGAACACGTCTGCTAACGAGGCCGAATTCAAAATTCCTGCACGAAGATAGATTAAGCAATTGATCAGAGTCAGGCATGAACGAAGCGGATGATCAGAAATCAGTCTTACTGACAGTTTGAACAGTAAATTTTTTGCATGAGCTGAAAAATTAGAAACAACGTTTTTCGAAAACCTCTTCAACGCATTTTTGAGCACTTTTCAATGCATTTTGAGAACTTTTCAAGAAGTGCTCAAAATTCCATTATTTTTGCCTTCACCCTATTATTTGCATACTTTCTTATGCGCTAATGAAAGCCTCTTGCGCAGATGCTCTCCTCTGGCCATCAGCGGCCGCGCACATAGGGTGGCGCTAGAAAAATCCGCTGGGGAGTAAAAAATCTCACGTCTTTGACGACCAAATTAGGATGGGACATCCCTCTATCCCTCTGTTTGTTATGCAGGGACGTAACAAGGATTTTATTTGGGGGAGATGTTAAAAAAATTTTGATTTCAGATATCTCGAGAACCATTAGGAGATATGTAAGTAAAAATAAAAGCATTTCCAAGCGTATCTTAGCGAGCTCTATGCAATGATGAAGAAAAATTGCAATCAAAAATTTCACAAGTTTTTACTTTTTTTTTCATACTCATATGAAACATATCTATCATTTAAACTAGCTATATAACCATACGTGGGCAGAACCAAAATTCTGGAGGGAGGGGGTGTAAGATTTTCAAAGGTCAAAAAATAGCCTTAAAAATGGTGATATGGCGAAAAAAACACCATTTTTTCAACGTTGTACAACTAACTGATTTATCATCCTTTAATCGACCAAGATTTTTAATCTTTGTATCGCCGGAAAATTTTTAGTTTACTAGCTAAAAAGTAAACTAAAGACCTGTTTTGGTTTTTTTCCTTCACCCCCTTGCATTTTTTTCATACTGGTTCCATCCTGGGGGAGGTCAAAAGACCCTACTGACCCCCCGGTTACGTCCATGTTATGTACAGGTATCATACATAGATATGGTAGTAGAGGTGGCCAGAGGGGGTGAAATTTAAAAATGGTCATACTGCAAATTGTGATCATTGATTTTTCTACAAGGTTTCTTTGTGCATGTAAAAAGACGGTCCTAAAAGTAAATATATACATACATTCTGTACATGTAAATTTTAGGGTACCTACATAGTACATGGCACGTTAGCACACCCTTATTAGTGAAGCTTAGCCAATTTATGGGTTTTTAGAGATTAAAGATACAAAAATTTATCAATAAAGTGCGAAGAATCGGAAAATTTTGATATTTTTACAGTTTTCGATAGAATTTAGGGTTTTTTCGCAATGAGCTTAAAAATTGTCTTGCAGCACTTTTTTGTTATTTCAAAACCGCCTGACAGTACATACCTGATTTTCGAAAACCTCAGGTAGGGGTAATACCCCTCTCTCCCTCTATGCCCATGCGTGACCGGTATGGTAGGTCGGTATCAGTTAGATACTTACTACCACACATGAGCAGCAACCAAATTGTGGGAAGAAGAGTCCGATGGGGCCAAATTGCCAAAAATAGCTCAATTCTGGGGTCTATCGATTTTAGGGTTTTGCCAGATTCTGGGGGTTCGTCGGATTCTGGGGGTCCAGCCACCCAAGCCCAAGTGTGCTTAATACCCGAAACAACGTAAATAAAAAAATAAAAAAATGAGTCAGCCAACGGTGATGTAGTCGTTCGCGGCTGGCGGAAAAGCGCCGTTGTCGTCGGGTTCGATTATAATCGAGTCGTCGCTTTCGTGCTCTTTGCCGTTATTGGTAATTTCGGCCGTTTCTGCGCCATCGTTCGATTCAATCGCGTTTAAATCGATCGAAATCGTCTCTGGCTTCTGATCCGCGACGCCGTTCAATTTCTGATCCGCAAGTCGAGGCGGCGCGGCGTTAGAATCGGCGGCGCTTATTACTGTAGCTTTTTGAAAAACGCGACAATCCGCTCGATTCGCCGCGACAGCGGCTTCGATCGCGTCGTCGATGCGATCGAGTCTAATTGAGGCGTCGGTGACGTCATTTTGGTGAATATTGGGCGGAAAAAATTCGTAGGCGGCCGGGCCGCGTAATCGCGGTGATCGTGCACCGTCGACGATACGCCGTCGCGCGACTCGCTCGCATTCGTCGCCGGGAGGATCTTTACCGCGTCGCGCGACTTTTGCAAATGATGCGCGATCGAACGCTCCAACGTCAGAATATTGACGTCGGCGACGGCAGCGGCGGCGGCGTTTTCCGATTGGTGGCCCGGATCGAATACCGAGTTGCTCGGCTGATAAAATTGGACCATCCTCATTAACATATTGCGAAGACGCAAAATTTGACCCTCGTACTTTTCGCGAACGTACTTCTTATTATCTTCGATGATCTGAAAGTGCGATTTTATGAGTAAACAATTTTTTAAAAGGAAAACAATTCAATTTTAATTCAATTTTTTACAGTTCCTGTCAGGTGAAGGGCGATGTAAAATTACAGTAATCCATTGACACGTTCTGGGGGGGTGCAAGATTTTTTTCAAAGGTCAAAAAATGGCCTTAAAAATGGTAATATGGCTAAAAAACACCATTTTTTAACGTTTCCCATCGAACACTATCCATTGGCAGCAAAAAATTGCGAAAAAAACAAAAAATTGCAAAAATTGAATTCTAGGGGGTATTTTGGTTTCTGGGGATTGCATACCCCACAAACACCCCACGTCCAGGTATGATTGACACCCGATGCGCAAGTCCAAGCGACAGAAATTGCCAGATTTTTTCGTGGGGGGTCCAGATTTCTATGCCCATGCAGGGGCGTACGCAGGTTTTTTTAAAGGTCTTAAATTGGTGACCCTACATTTCGGAATATGTTCGCCGGGGCGCAAGATAAAATGAATTTTCTGACGTTTCCGAAGTTGCAATATCCATTAAGCCCAAAAAATTCGAACTTTTAGAAAAAATTATTTGCTCTTTGAGCTATGAAAAACGACGCTTTTTTGGCCGCGCTTGAGCCAAACATATAGTAAATAACGGTCCTAGGGCGCGAAGCGCCGATAAATTTTTCGAGATTTTTCGGAAAAAATGCAAATTTTCATTGTTTTCCACGCATTATCTTACCTTTCAAAACTATTTTTGGGCTCAGGAAGGACGACAATCGCCTCCGTCCCCTGCGTACGCCCACGTGTGGTTTCTATACCTCTATAATAAGGCATAATAAATGAAAAATGGACAAAAATACAAAAGCTGCTTCATATCGACCAGAAGCTGCCAATCATGATAACATGCGCAACGCGACAAATCAATGGCATCACGTTTGAAATTTTCTGTCAAGCTCCGGTGTTTATTCAAAAAATCTCAAGTCAAACTTTTCCAAAAGCATTTTCATGACAACCAATCTTAGGCGATTTCAAGATCATTCTAAATTTATGGAGTTTGGTTTTGACATAGGCGGCAATCAAGTTCTGGGGTTCGTACCATAGGTGGGCGCCACCAAAGTTCTCGGGGAGGGGGGGGGTGCAAAATTTTTCGAAGGTCAAAAATGGCCTTGAAAATGATGGAATGGCTAAAAAACACCATTTTCCAACGTTTCTCATCGAGCACTATCTATTGGCATCAAAAAATTGCGATAAAACAAAAAATTTTCAATAACTGAATTCTGAGGGGGGGGGGTATGGACCCCACGCCCATGTATGGTCCGTACATGCAAAGGCTCAAAATTTTGAGAGGGGATCCCGGCCATTATTAGTCAGGGATGTGAATGACCCTTGGTTTTTGGCTTAAAATGACAAATAAGCATTTAAAAACGGCTAAAAAGTACAAGGTCTTGCCAAAAATCGGGGGATAGGGAGGAGGCCAAAATTTTTTTCCGTCAGGTGCATTAAATTTGAATTTAAATTTGAAATCAGCTGGCTATTCATGTAGAATTAATTAATTAATTAATTCACAAATAGAATTCTATTCCAAGTGTGGTTCCGCCCGATCATTCATTAAATAATGAATTCAAAAGCCGAATCCGCTTAAGCATCTTTAGAGATCGCGCAGTCAGAAAAACTCGTTAAACATTTTTTCTAAAGAAACTGAAGGTTTAACAAAAAATTGTATAAAAAGTTGAAAAAATTCAAGATTCAGAACGAAACTCCAAAAACTGCAAATAAATAATTATATAAGACAAAGTTAATAATTAAAATTTTTACTCAAAAATGGCCAAAATTCAAAGTCAAGCTGTGTTCGTACCTTTGCAAATTCCGCTTCGCACGCCCTGGCGAATTCGTTCAAATTAACGGCCAGCAAATCGTCCATTTCCATCGAGCGAACGCCTTCGGCGGAAAATTTCGAATTTTTTGGCGCAAAAAATGCCATCAACTGGCGTAATTTGTCCACGGCTATGGAATTTTTACGCGCTAAATTATCGACCGTCTTCGAATCCTCTTTTTGACCCTTGTTTAAAGTTTTGTCTTCTTTAATACCCGCGTCCTGTAAGAATAAATGCAAATCTAAAGAGTAAATAAATGTAAATATGTAAATAAATTAATCAAACTAATCAATTGAAAATTAAATAAACATGATAAGACAATGTCAATTTAACTATGCAGAATTTCAATTCGATTAAATTTTAAATTTAATTAAACCGCCAGAATTCGATTGTTTTAAGCTTTTTTTGCCCATTCGCCTTATGAGTTTTTAACTTTGACTTACATTATACTTAGTAAATTTATATAGCATTTGCACATCAAATTTTTTTGGTGAATGATTATTTTTAATGTAAAGTATAGATAGATGCAGTAAATTTATTAAATTAAAATAATTAACAATATTAAATAGATTATTAATTAATAAAAGAACACCTGGTTAATTATGTAGTTAGACGTAAACTTCAATGTCAACTAGGATGTTTTTCATCCTATTTTACACCGTAATATTCACTTTAAACCACCAAATTATATATATGCAGCTTTTATCCATATGCACACACAAATTTCTATTGTGAACCATTTTTGGTGAAGAGCTTAGCCAGCTATTTTTAGGAGGTGGATTGATGGAACGAATCATCTGACAGATACTTTTTAATTTACACTCACGCATGTATATATATCGCTTAAATTCTATAAATTAAAAATCAAAAATGTTCAAAGGTCAAAAATAAACCAAAAATGATAGTGGGAGCATGAATGCCTTTTTCGACATTTCATATCAAGCTCTATCCATCCACTGGTATTCAAAAATCGCGAACAAATGAAGAAAATTTGACGCTTCAATTCTGGAGGTCCCTCGGATTCGGGGAGAAGTTTTGGATTCTGGGGTCCACACCTCCAGTCCAGACTGTAGGTGGGCGGCACCAAAATTCTGTGGGGGGACAAGATCTTTCAAAGATCAAAAAATGGCCTTAAAAATGGTGGTATGGCAAAAAACACCATTTTTCAACGTTTCTCATCGAGCACTATCCATTAGCCTTTAAAAATTGCGAAAAAAACGGAAAAAATTTCAAAAATTGAATTATGGGTGGGATAATTTGGTTTCTGGCGGGGGGGGGGTATTTCGGTTTCTCGGGGGATGCATACCCCCAACCCCCATGCCCAAGTGTGGTCCAGACCATTCAGACCATTCATACCTTTGTATGCTTACACTGTTTTAGAACGCGTATTAATGAATCGTGATTTACATATTTTCAACCCGTTTAAAAGGCGTTTGCGCTCAGTAATTTGAAATAAACCAATGGAAAACTTTCCAATATCAAAGCTCATTATGCTTCTGATTAAAAAGTGTAACCAGCGATTAATTAAGTACCCAACTTATTAATAAAAAATTAAAATTGACTAATTTGAGTGATAAATCAAATGAGACGTTGAAAACATCGTTTCTTATTCACAAAAAGTTCAAATTCAAACTTTATTTCTTTTCGAAACACGAAAATTTACTTAAAAAATCGATTTTTCTAATTTTCTTCATTTTTTAGTCATTTCGAATATTCTTTTTTTCCTTTTTACTACCTACAATTCCCGCATCAGTTTATATTCAACACAAATAATGGATATATACCTTCAATTCTGTACTTAAAACGTCGCGAACCCTTTGCATGCGCTCAGCCAATTGATCGCAACAGGCGAAGGTCAAAGCGTAAGTGACATATAAGTCGTCCTGTAAAAATATTTTTCACGAATCGAATATACTGTAGCAAAGAATCAGTAGAATAAGTGGAATATTAAAAAAATATCAATTCAAATTAGAATAAATGAAAATTAAATATTAAAAATTTAAAAAATGTTAAATAATTGAAAAATATCAATTTAAATTAAAATAAATAAAATAAAATAAATGTTAAATACTTAAAATATATCAAATCAATCAACGAATCAGTCAAACATGTTACACGAAACTGTAGCAACCTAGTTCCTCTCTGATGACCTCGTCTATTTATGATTTTTCGATTTTTTTTCTTCTCTTTCGTCTTCTACGTTTTTTTTCTTCTTCTTCTTTTTTGTTTTTTTCTTCTTTTTTCCTTATGTTTTTGATGTAAATTTTCGTTTTATAATCCTGCCTACTTTTTCTGTTTCATTTAGACTTTTGCGCCTCATAAAACATGTAATCTCTCATAATATAATTATTTTTAGGTACACTTGTGCTATTTTACGTGTCCTTTTTGTTTCTTCCTTACTAATAGCATGATTCACGCACCTCTATATCTGTCTTTCTTTCTTCTTTTTTAATATTTGCTTGGTTATTTATTTATTTATTTATTTTATTTTATTTATTTTTTCTCTTTCTCCTCATTATTTCTTTTTGCTTCTTTCTCGTATTGATGACTTCTTACTATGCCCGAAAATGGGAAAGTCAGTCGGCTTACAATTTTTGCTTTAATCTTATGCATTTAGCTCATGTACAAACAAAATTTTAATGCGCGCGGCTGAAAAATTGGTGTAATCAGGCAATTTTGCGGACTTTAGTCTGATTTTTCGACTGAAAATCGAAAAGGAATCTTATTTTAGATTTAGGAACGAAACGATCGATTTTCTGATCATCATAAAATTTAAAAAAAACTTGTGTGTTGATCACAGGCTGACGATAAAGACCAATTTTGGGAGAAAATGCAGAAAAGAACTGCAAAAATCAATTTTTTCGAAAAATTTGAGGGAATAGGAAAACCTATCTAATCAACGTTTCAAGAATGACGGCGGTATTTTTAAGAGGTAAAAAACCCAATTTTGTAGGGACTCTGTAAGATTATGAGGGCTCTTCTATCCTTACCAAATTCCCACGTCAGTGCATGGAAGCAAGGCTAAATTTGATAAAATCGTTGATTAAAAAAGATAGATTCACGATTTGAGAAAATATAAAAAGTGGCGCGCTGCCTTAATTAGTAGGTTTCCAAGAAGGGAGGTAGAAGAGATTATTTTGTAGTGATTCCACATATGCATGTCGTGTCAAGATCGCAGAAAAGAGCAGACACGTATTTCTGGGGGAATGGGGGGGTTCGGACCCCCTCTAAATTCAGAAAAATCGGAAAAATATGACTTTTTAAACGTTATTTTGTGCCATTTTTGGCTTTTTGGGCTTAATATCCCAAAAATTGGTGTTGGTCCCCCTGAATAGGACGGCCAGCTACGTGCCTGGAAAAGAGGTAAAATGCTTCTCGCGAAAATAAGCTGGAATTGTGTTGCACACAGGCAAGACTCTAAATTTTTTAAGGCGTCCAGAATCTCATACAAACTGTTGATCGACTTAGTTTTTTGGCATAAACGTAACGATTCAAAATCATAGGAGGGGAAAGAATAGACAGCCATTTCGGGGTAATATTTTAATAGAATTATTTTTTTGTCTAAAATAACAAAAATCATTCAAAAAATAAACTAAAACCCACATTTTTTGGCTAAAATCGGGATAGTCACATAAGAGATCGTATTTTGTTTAGCCGATTTTGGATAAAGTATCCCCAAACTCATCAGCGTTATGCTTTTTGACAATTTTATTGTTGAAAAAAGCGATTTTCGAGTTCGTATTTCTTCGGTGACGTCAAAATTTTTTCGGGTATCCTCAGACTGAATCTACCGACTGGACTGGCTATCCTCAGACCAGCCGCACTCTGCGCCAAACATTTATCAACCCGAAATGTTGGGCGGGAGTGAGGTAAATGGAATTCCAATTTTTTGGTCAAAAATAGCAATTTAACAGGCTAAGAATAGCTTGAAACGCAAGTTATTGTCCAAAAATTGGCAAGGGGTTAAAATGTCAGGTTGGTGGGGGAAGGGAGACGACTGATTTTGAGTACAGTGTTCCCTCCAAAGCCTCTCTTATAACAGCTCCTTCAAAGTTCCTCTTAATAGCTTAAACATTTGGTATTTGGTACGATGGAGTGGGCATACATGATCTTGGGGGAGGGGTTTCAACCCCTCCCCTCCAAAAAATTTTTCACCCCCCCCCAAAATTTTTTTCACTCCACCCAGAATTAGCGATTTTTTTGAAGTTCCCAAAAGTTTTCTAAAAATTTGTAGAAAAGATGTTTTTTAAATCGTTTTTAGCTATCTAATTGCTCAGAACGCCCAATTTTTCCGCGCTTCGCGCCATTATACTCATGTTTTGACTACAATTTGTTCAATTTGTTCCGACTCTTTTGATTTTTTGCGAATTTTTTTGTTTTCATGCTCTAATAAAGATAAAACATCGTCAGAAAGGCTGAAAAACGATGTTTTTGACGCGTACCTACCATTTTTGAACCCAAAAAGGCACTTTACAATTTCAACCCCCCCAGAATTCCCATGCTGTGCATGTATAATGGCCGGCCATTTTAGGAGGCGAGTTGAATGACCTTCAATTTTTGGCCAAAACTGGCAAAAAGAACCTAAAAAATGGCCAATAACCGAACTTTTTTCCCAAAAACGGGGCAGGAAAATACGGTCAAAGGGTATGGAAACAGACGATCGAATTTGGGCAGGGGATCCCCAATCTCCTGTTACGCGATTGTGCCCCTGAAAAAAGTAACGCACTTCGCCGGCGAACCGCTTCAAGTCATCGCCGGAGAAAGCCGGTATCTCCAGCATACAGTCGGCGTCGGGGTTAACGTCGTCGTCATCGTCGTCGACGCTCGACGCCGGCTGTCGGCTTTCCGCTTCGGTCGCGTGACCGTTGACGGCTGCGACGGCTCGATTAACCGATTTACGTTTGGACGAACTGCCGCCGCCGTCGGCCGAACGGCGCCCTTTGCCATCGTCGGACCTCGGCGGCGACGTCGCCGCCGGCGAGTCGTCGTCGTTGGCGGCGGTTTGTACGAAAAATTGGTTGGCTTTTTCGCCCGGCGCGATCGTCTCAGCTGCGTCGTCGCGCGTTTAGCGGGCGACGTCGAAGGTTCCGGCTTCTTGGCGTCGGAAGACGGCGCGAAATCCCTCGCGAATTTCTTGCCGCGCTTCAAATTAGCTAAGGAGGCGCGTCGTCCGGATTCGTTTGACGTCGACGTCGGCGCCGCCGCGTGGTTAACTTTTTTGCTCGACGACGACTTGCGGCGATTCGACGACGGCGTTGCGGGCGGCTTGACTGACGGTGGCGACAGTTTGAGATATTTAGTGGCCGCCGGCGTGGTCGTCGGCGTTGTCGCCACCGCTGCCGACGGCCGCTTCAGCGTGCGTTTGCGTAAAATTTCGGCAGCGCTCTCACGCCGCGGTCGCGCGGGTCCGGCGGTCGATACGGCCGCCGGCGGCGGTTTCACGTTATTCAGCTTGGCGGCGCGATAAGGCGGCGTCCAGTCTGAAAATTTATTTATCGAAATCGGTCTTTTTATTTAATTCGTCAAATCTTATTCGTTTTGAATAAATTAAAATACTTTAATGAGCTTATTTTCCATACCTCACGCAATTATTTGTTCGCAAATATTCATTAATATTAAAACCAATGCTTTATTCGGAATGAACGCAAGGATAAAATGTCACAAGGGAAAAACAGCAGAATATAAAACACAAAATGTCCTGGACACCAGTTTTGTTTTTTTGTACAAGGTCCGTTTGTACATGTACAAAGACGGTCCCAAAAGTCTTTGTACATTTTGTACATACAAATTTTTGGGTACTATGATATGATACAGTAGCGATTTTAGTGTGGTAAAACCAGAGTTGTTCGACTTTTGGTAGTGTATTTTAGCTAATTTCTGGGTCTCTAAGGTCAAAAAGCACTAAGAATCGTCTTAAAACGGCGCGATGCACCGAAAAATTTGGCATTTTTCCTTTTGAAATGCAATTCTTGCCATTATACAGATATATAGGACATACAATTACTCATTTCGCAAATTTCAGACCTTTTTTGCAATTTTTTTCTTCCCAAAAATCTTTGTACATGTACAAGGACGGTTCTGAAAAGTCTTTGTACATCGAGAAAAATCTTTGCCGAGTACAAAAACAGTGCTGGGCACACAGGCAAACAGATGATTGCGCTCACGTGTGCCCCTTCAAAAAATTACTGAAATCAACCTTTTTCAAATTTCTCTTAAATGTCTCAACATTTGGAGAATTTCGAATAAATTTTGGAAGATCGTTCAAAATTCTAGCTGATCCAATAGGAAAACAACTTTTTACGATCACAAAACTGATAAAAATCTTAAGAAGGTAAGAGATTATTATGAATAATATTATATGTAACAATTAGATCAAATTTAAATTCTACGGAGTTCAAGCTTCTCTAAATTTAAGGCTTCTAGCCTTTCATCATATGAAAGTTCAGTATATCCAAATAGCCTTTTAGTAAATTTCCGCTGCACCCGTTCTGTTGATATCAGAAAGCAAATGAGGTACCATACAGTTAGCGCATACTCCACTATAGGCTGAATATAATTCTCAAAAGCAAGATTAATACATCACTTGGTTTACTCAATCAACAGTATGAACCATACATAGTCTTGATGGGGTTTGGGGTTTCAACCATCTGCGAAATTCTTTTCATTCGGTTCCGGAATTTTCGACTGCCCGAAAATCGCGGAAAAATGTCTTAAGCATTTTTAGCAACCATTTAGTTCAAGGGCGCTAATTGTTCTACACAGCCATTTCAGGCTGTATTTAGATGAGTTTTTATTCGGACTTTTTATTTGTTTATCATCTGGGAGCAGTGTTTTTTTTTGTACAAGGTCCGTTTGTACATGTACAAAGATGGTCCCCAAAAGTCTTTGTACATTTTGCACATGCAAATTTTTGTGTACTATAATATAGTACAGTAGCGATTTTAGTGTGGTAAAACAGGGTTTTCGATCTTAGGTAGTGTATTTTAGCTAATTTCTGGGTTTATGACGCTAAAAATTACTAAAAATTATCTGAAAACGGCGCGAAGCGCCGAAAAATATTGACATTTTTCCATTCTAAATGCAAATTCTGCCATTTGAAAGATATATAGGACAAATAATTTATCAGTTCGGCGCGAAGCGCCGAAAATTTTGGGAATTTTACACCTTTTTACACTTTTTGTCTTCCTAAAAATCTTTGTACATTTTGTACACACAAAATTTTTGGGTACAATAATATGGTACAGCAGCGATTTTAGTATCGTAAAAACAGAGTTTTTCGACTTTTCGTAGTGTGTTTTAGCTAATTTCTGGGTCTCTAAGGGCAAAAATCACTAAGAATCGTCTTAAAATGGCGCGAAGCGCCGAAAAATTTGACATTTTTACTTTTGAAATGCAATTTCTGCCATTATAAAGATATATAGAACACATAATTACTCATTTCGGCGCGAAGCGCCGAAATTTCTTCGAATTATAGACCTTTTTTGCAATTTTTGTCTTCCCAAAATCTTTGTACATGTACAAAGACGGTCCCGAAAAGTCTTTGTACATCGGGAAAAATCTTTGCCGAATACAAAAAAAACCGTGTCTGGGAGAAAAGCGCGTTCGGAAACGACAAAAAATGATTGGTTGTTGAATAATAGTTTTAGTGTGATTATTCTAAGGTGTTTTTTGAAGCGTATCGATCGTTTTGAGCCCAAAAAGGCAAATCAAGAAACTTTTTCGGTTCCACCCCCTCCCCAGAATTTCCATGCTCTTGTGCATGATGCTTTGAACACGCATGCTCGCAAGCACACACACACACACGCATACATACATACATATACATACATACATACATACATACATACATACATACATACATACATACATACATACATACATACATACATACATACATACACACACGCACGCACGCACGCACGCACACACACAGTGACTATGTTGTGCTTTTACTAACCCTTGCAGCGTTTATTGTATTACTGTATATAATTTCTGTTCGTACGGTTTATTAATTTTTATACTAACCCCTCTTAACTTCATTGTTAAGCGCCCTTTCTCTTCATGGCGCGAACCGATTTTCTCTGATAAAAAAACACACACACACAAACACACACACACGCACACACACACACACGAGTTTAGTATGATGAACGCTAATTAAAATCTACGAACATCCTTGCAGTTTATTTATTCTTTCCATGAATAATGGGTCCGCCACATTACGCAGCATGTAAATAGGCTTGTAAATAGTTTGAATAATGAAGTACATACCTACATAAAAGAAATATAACAAATATGAATCCACAGCGTGAGAAATCTTTGCACATGATAGCTTGAGGATAAAACATAATCCTACCAATCAGTAATCCCTGACAAGCAAAATGAGAAATATGATTAATTTAATCAAATATAACAATGACGAAGAAAATTTTGGACTATTCTTTAACATAATAAAAAATTGATTAAAATATAAAATTTATTATTTATTTTCGGAAATGTGAGTTTGAAAGTTCAAAAGACAGCTTTTTTTAGAATTTTTTCAAATTTTCGAATTTTAAAATTTTGATTCTAAACATTTGAAGAATTCTCCATCTTTCTCTCCAAGTTTTATTCGTGGAAACCCAGATCCAGACGCATGACTGATTGAGTATACGGTGCAGCATCAGCTTACGAATGCTGGCGAAGTCCGCCAACGGACCGTCGTTGTCACCGCCTTTTGGAATTTTGCCGCCAACGGCCGGTTGTCCCCCGTTCAGTCGACGCGTCGTCGTCAACAGCGTCGGCGTCATTTTTTTGTCGTCGACGTTGTCGTCGTTTTCTTCCGCGAAACAGTCGGTCAGCCAGCGCGCCAAGTCGGCGTCACCAACGTCATCGTCGTCGGTGACGTCATTTCGCTCCAACGCCGCAGCCTCTTTCCCTTCGTCCTCCTCTTGTTGTTCCTGACTGTCGCTACTAACGCCGTCGTCGATCCCTTCTACTTTAGCGTCGCCGACGACGTCGTTAGCGTTTGTCGCTTTCGGGTCGTTTTTGGCGATGTCAACGTAATCGATTTTTTTCGTCGACTTACGATACAAGCCCAAATGATGACCACCGGCCGACGTATGCAAGTATAATTGTTTATGGTCGGGCTGCATCGAATCCCGATGCAATATTTTCTCGCGTTCCTTCGCATGGTCCAAATTATATTGCGCGCACAAATCGCTAAAGTCCTGCAGGATAAAGAAATCCGTTTAAATCTTCCGAATTGTGCATCGAATTTTTTATTTTGCTTCATTGACTGCGCATTACAACGCCACGGTCTATTCCATTTCACCCTATTCTTCAGGGAATGTAAATATTGTTCATGTTAAAAAGGTGTATACATAGATAGGTGCGAGTATGACACCCACGATATTTCGCGAATGTCTAAATTTCTTTGTTGTTATGTAAGCGAAAATGGATCGTTTGCAATGAAGCAAGCTGCATGTAGTGTGTGCTTTTCAATAAGTACATACCTACGTATAATAATTCAATAAGTATGTAGGTATAATAGTTTTGTTTACTATATACATATATGTACATAATGCATAAAAATATCAGTGAGCTATATATTTTTATATAACTTTTCATTATAAATATTAAGCAGCGACCGTGGGAAAAATTACATAAGTACAGTATGTTTTTCTCACTAAGTGCATGAATTCGCTCGAAAAACTAACTTCCTTATTACAGTACCAACCACTAGATTTTTTATTTGCTCGAGGGAGTACGTAGCGAATTTTTCTGATAGGTCGCCGGTCGATCGATGAAGAAATGAATTAGCCGAGCGAATGCATGCTTTAGTTAAAACATAGACTATAATCGCTCCCTACTCCATCGCGCAACAAAGAAATCGAGTGTTACAGTAATAAGACATTTGCTTCTAGGCGTGATTTCATGCATCCGGTTCAAAAGTACCATATTTCATCGTTGATTTCAACTGACAGCGCTTCAGGATCGCGCAGTAATGTCAAATTATAACGCCTAAGTCAAAAAGATACGGTTTCACAAGTTAGTTCTGATAAGGAATCCTTTCAAACAAACGAGCGCGTGGGAAAGCTTTTGTACATAAAACATAGGCTACATATTTATTTAGCAGCACAAAAATGCGCTGGCACAGATGTCAGTGCATATAATACAATCATTTTGCGGTTAGAAACAAGGATAATAGTCAAACAACCCTACCAAATTTACTCTCGTTTCGTTTCGTTGCAAGTGCTTCATGCGTATGGTAATTTCGATCAGGTACGACGATAATGTTTAGTTTAACTCGAGCGGGTTTTACTGTAACTGTGTTACGAGCGAGGACAAAATCGAGTATGTGTTCAAACGATTATTTCGACAAGAAAAATGAATGCATATGATATAAACATACAAAACATGTGCGTTAAATTAACAATATGAATCGTCTATACATTCAAATTAATATCGAGAAAAACTGTTGGCGCTCAGAAAAAATTATGCAACATGAATAAGGAAACTTCAACGAAGATTTGCCTGCAGTACACATTAGAAAATGATTCTCACTTAATCGACTTATTTGCACTTGAGCGCATAAACATCAGATAGTATTGAACGAGAAAACAGCAGAATAAACATTAGAAAAAGTCAGTTTAGACAAAAAATATCTAACTGAAGGTCAGTTGAACAAAATCGTTGAGCCATAGGACAAAACAAGTAGTTTAACAACGGTTAGCTACATAAATTAGTTATTAATCTTTTACATAAGTCCACCTTTATTCGCAAGTTAACAGACCTGTGTACAGTTTTTATGACAATAAAAACAGTTTAAAATTTCAACACCTCGAGCCTAAGTCCGATTAAGTTTTATGACTATCCGATCAGATTTAAAAATTTTCAAAGGTTTACCTGTAACGATGAATTCGCCGGGAACTTGCTAAACTGATCAAAGAGATTTTGGATCACGTTCATACCAAATACATATCTCAAATCGGATATAGGAAAAAAATTAGTCAACTCGGTCACCGGTATTCCCATCAATTTGCTGCAGCGCCAAACACTAATTCCAAGACGGTCGAAAAATTTGAAACATATATACCTGAAAATGTGTGGAAATTGAGTAAGTTGAAACTTTGACCATTTCAAATTAGCGTTGTCCTTGTTTCAAAATTATATAAGATATAAAATAAGTGAAGTTGATACCAGGAGACAGCTTTATCAAGTGAACAAGTTTCAGTTAACAGTAATTGAAACATATCTTGTTTCAAAGACCCTAAATTTTATTGTCTGAAGGTATGTTAGCACAGGTGAGCAGCAGCCAAATTATGGGGATCCGATGCATACGTGGGCAGCACCAAAATTCTGGGGAGTGCAAGATTTTTCGAAGGTCAAAACATGGCCTCAGAAATAGTGGTATGGCAAAAAACACCATTTTTCAACGTTTCTCATCGAGCTCTATCCATTGGCATCAAAAAATTGCGAAAAAAAGCAAAAAAATTCAAAAATTGAATTCTGGGGGTTATTTTGGTTTCTGGGGGGAGGTATTTTGGTTTCTCGGGGGTGCATACTCCCAAACCCCCCGCGCCCAGGTTTGATCCGATGATGCGAAATCGCCAAAAATAGCATCAAAAATTCAATGCGGGGGTCTATCGATTTGAAGGGGGCTCGGTGGAGAGAGATCCAGCCAGACCCTCATGCCCATCTGTGAATAGATTACTATGATATATGGCCAAATCCAAAATGCATCGCCGGGTAAGGTATAGCATGTCTCCGGCAGCGTAACAGTTGAATTTATTTATCAGGCAGAAGTAAGCCAGCTCATTTTCTAGTTTTCTTAGCTAGAAGTTAATAGTCGGCCACTATGTAGGTATTTGCTTGAATAGTACAAATTGAGTTATGAATTTTCGTAAAACTTGTGAAATTTTCATTGTTTTTCGATACATCACGTGTATCTATTTTCACATATTCGCAGACATGCTATATTACAAGGGAGACACTTTTTGATCCGACAACTTAGATTTTTATAAATATAACACCTCGTTGCGCAAGTATACGAAAGTTCATTACGGTTTTGTGCATAGCTCTATCCAAAACGGAATTAGTCTCCTCAGGCATACATTATTTGCATGTAACTGAGAGGTTTGCAGTAGTAGTGTATGTAATATACGAAACAAATTCGCTAAAATAAATTTCACAAAAAAATCCGAGTGTTTTGAATTTCATCTGAAAAATTATAGGATAGTAAGCATTCTTAATGCGACTTCTGAGAGTCAGGAAATTGGAAAACTAATAAGGTTAAAGATGGATATCTTGAATTTTAATTCAACTTTAATCTACATGACTTTGTACTCTGATATCCCCCGCCCACTTAAATCCGTCTGATTAATTTCATGCTAGCGCATCATCATCATACCTGGGCGTGGGGGTATGCAACCCCCATAAACCAAAATAGCCCCCTCCAGAAACCAAAATATCCCCCCTCCAGAAACCAAAACAACCCCCTCAGAATTCAATTTTTGAAATTTTTCTGTTTTTTTTCTCGCATTTTTTGATGCCAATGGATGAGAAACGTTGAAAAATGGTGTTTTTTCGCCTTAACACCGTTTTTAAGGCCATTTTTGACCTTCGAAAAAATCTTGCACCCTCCCAGAGCTTTGGTGCCGCCCACCTGTGATCATTATGCGTTTTCGCAATAAACAATTCAGTTACAGTTTTTTAAGCTTCAATTAATCATATCATGTCGTATTTACTTGACACGGCGCGCTTTGCTTAGGCCCAAAAAGTCTGCTGCTGATTCATATTTCATAAAAATTTTGTATATTATTTCTGCTTTGGATAGCAAATTCATCGATGAGAAAATTCATCGCGGAAAGTTCATCGAGAATAAACTCATCGTAGAGTAAATTTCATCGTGAAGTAATATTCAACGTCAGGAAAATTTATTGTGGAAAGTCTATCGGCAGTAAAAATCATGCGAAAAATTCATCATGAGGAAAAATTCATCCCCGACGGAATACGAGAATAAGTATTCGATCCATTTTTAAGACCTCAGATGTATTGATAAGCACAACTGGGCAATAGTCTATCCCTGACACAAAAGCTGAACAGGGTTGGATGGGCTGATTATGAAAAAATGCGAGAAAACAGTGGAAGATCAAACAAAATTGTCTTGTTTGACCCATTTTCAGCACCCACTTGGGGAGCAACCAACCTTTGAAAGCCCATAGCTCAAACGGGCTGATGCTTTGGCTGTTGCCCATGTATGTTGATAAGTCACAGATAGTAACCACACGTTTGCGTGGGGATGTGACTGGGGAGGGGGCATTACAGACCCAATACTTTAAAAAACCCCAGATATTACTATAGACCACCCCAGAATTCTATTTTTAGTAACATTTTTGGTAATCTTTTGGCGAGTTAACCTGTACAGATCCCCCTTACCATCCCGAAATTTTTTTGCTACCCATGTTTGATAGTAGGTAACTATCTTTATAGGTAGGTACATTTGTTGCGATGTAAAAATGAAACAAAATGGATTGAGAAAACAGACCTAAAACGCAGAATTGAGTAGCAAAGCCTCAGAGGTAATTCATTATGTGACGATTATCAGTCTTGAACAATACTATCAACACGAACACAGTGTCCCGATATCATTTCCAGACGGCAGGAGGATTAGAAGAACTAGTGTACTATTCAATTTTTCCATCATCTAACGCCTGTTCATCTTTTAATGCTGAAATAAATTTCCATCTTATTTGTGTAGTTTGGCAAGAATCAAGTCGACGAGCGCCCTTTCGAGGGAATTGTTTGTTAAGGTGATCGCAAGGCAGGATTGTTCCATAACCTCTTGGCTTCAGAAGTTTGTAGCACATAGATCCATACCTGGGCGTGGGGGGTTCGGGGGTATACATCCCCAGAAACCAAAATGCCCCCCAGAAACCAAAATACCCCACCAGAATTCAATTTTTGAAATCTTTTTTGTTTTTTTCGCAATTTTTTATGTTAATGGATAGTGCTCGATGAGAAACGTTGAAAAATGGTGTTTTTCGCCATAACCACCATTTTTAAGGCCATTCCTGACCTTTGAAGAAATCTTGCACCCCCAGAACTTTGGTTCCGCCCACCTATGCATAGATCATTTTATTTTTTAAAAGCATTTTGGACGTTGCAATAAAAAATTTCACCCTCGATATCATTCCATAATGGATTTCCTACAATGAACTTAATCACGATGAATTTTCCGCGACGAATTTACTCACGATGAATTTTGCCTAACGATGAATTATCTCACACTGAATTTTCTACGATGAATTTTCTCACATTAGATTTTCCACGATGAATTTTCCGTAAATCAATGAATTCACGTTTTAGAAAAGATCAGAATAAAAGTCCTTCGAGCATTAAGATTTTCTCAGTACCAATAAAAATTTATCTAGGAACAACTAAACATGATAGGCTTACAATTTTCCGAAGTATGTACATATGTAACACCACAGCTTAATGTATCCTTAGAGACAACCATACGTGGGCAGCAAGAAAATTCTGGGGGGTGCAAGATTTTTTGAAGGTCAAAAATGGCCTTAAAAAATCACTATCCATTGGCATCAAAAAATTGCGAAAAAAACAAAAAAAATTTTCAAAAAATTGAATTCTGGGGGGGTATTTATATTTTTTGGGGGGTATTTTGGTTCCTGGGGGTGCATATCCCCCCAAACCCCCCACGCCCAGGTGTGGAGACAACCGTTGGGCATGCCATCTATTACACGAGTTTTTATGATTTTTTGTTTTTTGATTTTTATGATTTTATGATGTATGATTTTTTATCATTTATGTATTTATTTTTTATAATTATTTTTAATTTTTTCTTACAATTTCCTCAGACATAATCAGCATATTAAAGGCATTATATAAGAACAGAACATAAGGGTTCATCAATAACGCATAGCTCTAGAACACAAAATACTAAATGAGGTGAAGACTAGCTGCAAAAATGAATGTTAGCCAGCCATAAATGAAAATCTTAAAAGTTATGCGTATGTACATATGCATGCCTTGAGTAAGCATACCATTCATGAATTTTTCCGGTGGTCAGAGGTATTTAAACAAATCCGAGAACGACAGTTTTGCAATATGTTCTCATGCGCATATTGATTAACTTTTGAAATACTACATGTAAATTATTATTTGTCCGTTACATGCATTCATTCACTCGTTAATTATCCGGGAATGCGCAAAAACTAAAGGTCTTAAAAATGAATGTGAATTTATCAAATCAAAATAGAATCCAAAACAATTGGAAGCGAGGACAAAAACGCGTATTGATGAAGCGTTTAATGAGCGTAATCAAAAACTGCTATACGTTACTAGGACGACTTAATATAAACATGTGTAGTACATTAATACTACCACATGAACCTAATTTTTCTCTCTCTATAACGTTGAGTCTTGGGCACACCTGGGCGTGGGGGGTTTGGGTGGTATGCACCCCCCCCGAGAAACCAAATACCCCCAGAATTCACTTTTTTAAAATTTTGTTTTTGTTTTTCTCGCAATTTTTTGATGCCAATGGATAGTGCTCGATGAGAAACGTTGAAAAATTGTGTTTTTTCGCCACACCACCATTTTTAAGGCCATTTTTGACTTTTGAAAATCTTGCACCCCCCAAGAATTTTGGTGCTGCCCACGTATGGTCTGGGGGTCTGGTTGGAGCCCTCCAAGAAATTGAAGGATCCCTTGAATGGATAGACCCCCAGAATCAAACTTTTTGGATCATGCAGTATGCAAACACTGGGAAGCTTGGGCGCATTTCATACAATAAACTTTGCTAAAAAGGATTAGGTACCTACCTATAAGGACTTTAAGCTTTTTATATACGTATGCGATACTTATCGTTGAAATTATTCGAACATAGAACCTGGTGGTCATCATTAATTATCGAAAAGGCAAATAAGCAAAGATTAATTAATTGCGATTAGGACACTTATGCATAGCCGTGCTTAGGGGGTGGCGGCGAACTAGGCGGTCGCCCAGGGGGCAAACTAGGCGGTCGCCCAGGGGCAAACTAGGCGGTCGCCCAGGGCCACTCAAGTTGAGAGACTTTAAGAAATTTCAGAGAACTTGGAAAAAACTGTTTTAGCGGTGTCAGTATGGCAAATAATATTGGCTAACATTTTATTTTTTGACCCAGATTTTAGATCTAGGACTTCTGAAGCTGTAGAAACTTACATTTAAATTAATTAATGTTGATTATTTTGCCGTGCATATCTAGTGATTTAATTTTGATACGTATCCTTTTTTACACGACTAAGATTTTGTCTGAGATTTGCACATAATTCTTAAAGCTGCATACCATTGTACAATCTACAGGATTTTTACGGGGGTATATGTGAGTCTACCAATTTCAACCTTGGAAACATTTTTTCCAGCGGAAATCGAAAAAATTTCATTGCTTTGGGGTAGCCTGGCTGAATACTATAGCGATGTTCTATTTTGCCTTTCCTTTTTTGATTATTTACGCATGATTGAGAATCATATGAAAATTTAGATTGTTTTGTTCGGTCACTTCTATGATGGATTTGCTTCTTCGCATTCTATTCGTTGTGGTTAGCTTATTGGCATTTTTTGTCAAGATTTAGAATGAAGTCACACTGCTTTTGACGGCTTTCTTGTATCTATGTGTACATCATACAGTGCCGTATTTGAAGGGGAAGGGTGGGGCACACCTGGGCGTGGGGGTTTGGGGGTGTGCAACCATAGGTGGGCAGCACCGAAAGTCTGGGGGGTGAAAAAATTTCTGGGGGAGGGGGTGAAAAATTTTCAAAGGTCAAAAAATGGTCTTAAAAGTGGTCGTATGACGAAAAAACACCATTTTTCGACGTTTCTCATCGAGCACTATCCAATGGCATCAAAAAATTGCTAAAAAAGCAAAAAAATCCTGGGGGTATTTTGATTTCTGGGGGGGTATTTCAACACCTGGGGTCTGCATACCCCCCGCCCAGCCCATGTGTGTATGCAACCCCCGGAGAAACCAAAATACCCCCCCCAGAATTTTTTTTTGTTTTTTTTCGCAATTTTTTGATGCCAATGGATATTGCTCGGTGAGAAACGTCGAAAAATGGTGTTTTCTTCGCCATACCACCATTTTTAAAGCCATTTTTTACCTTTGAAAAATCTTGCACACCCCCCTCCAGAATTTTCTTGCTGCCCACGTATGGTTGGACGGGAAAAAATTTTTGTAAGGTAAGATAATGCACGGAAAGATGGGAAAATCGGATGTCCTTGTCGTACAATCTCCAAAGTTTTGGCGTTTATCATTTTGGCCTAAATGCGACCAAAAAATGGCACTTTTTATACTTTTTGAAAATATCGAATTTTATGATCTTAATGGATAGAGCATGGCAAAAAAACGTCGAAAAATGAGGTTCTTGAGAGCTATCCCTACGAATTTTCCGAGATACAGACTAATTTGTGTTTGGTCCCCCCCGTTGGCCGAATCCTGGATACGGGCCCGTGTACCTATCGTCGCTACTATGACAAAAGTGACTATATTCATTTTTTGGCAAAATAGAGTTAAACATAGTTTCATATACAAAAATTGAAGACAAATACAATGCAAAACAGATTAATTTCATAATTTTAATATTGACTGAAATATTAAAAATGGGTAACTTTGAAAAAAAGATTACACACTCAACTGATACGCGCAAATAAAATTTATACCCGGTTTTTCTCAAAAATTTCAAAAGTGGATTTAAGCACTTTTGTCACGGTAGCGACGATATGATGTATATGAAAAATTCTGCTGCACGAAAACTTTTATAAAGATTTATGTGCAGTTTTCAAAAAATGGTCTAATAAATTTACATTTGAAATAAGACATTTTAGATAATGTCTGATATCATTTAAGCCGCGCATCTCATTAGCAGCTTCGCCCAGGGCCGGTAAAACCCTAAGCACGGCCCTGTACTTATGGTTCAATTCATTGCGCACCTACTAAACAAGCACTTTAATTCGATCAAGTTGACAACTTTCGGAGCAATCGATTCCCAAATCAATAACTGCAGAAATTCGCGATCGTGAGCCATCCGTCTGAATAAGGAATGGCTAAGTTCTCTGCCCCATGCGCAGGATCCTTTGGATGAAAAAGAATCGGGAACAGGGGGCAAGTCTTGCAGAAAATCCAAAAAATCATCCATGTCGTCCTTAGCCATTTCCGTAAAAATAATGTGAAATGAAATACGTTGAATCGCCAAGGATCAGCTAGAAAATATTTACATAAGAAAAATATTAATGTGATAAAAACAAAGTTGTATATCTGCATTAGAATCTATGCGGATAAGCTGGCTCGTAAAATGATAAGCTTTACGGAAGGACTAATCTTCAAAGAAACGTGGTGTTGTGCTTTAGCCAGCAGCTAAGAAGGCATACTAATATACTCAGTTAGTTTGGACTACCAACTCGAAAACAATCATGCGGTTTTTACTGTACTATATGCACTAAAATGAACGAAAACTATTTCCACAAAAAACATCCTATCGATTTCAAACACTTTTGCGTTTTTTTATTCTTCTCTGTTTCTGGTCTGAATTTTACCGCAGGTATTTCCCACAGAACATTTAATCTTTTATATATTCCTCTAGGGTCTAGTCTCTGGATCCAAGGCCATCCAAGCGCATGTCTGGTCAGGAGCTGACATGAAATAAAATGGATGAAAATTGAAAATTTTCGTTAAAAGCGCTTAAAATTAAGCAGAGAATGCGGAATAAAGTAGTTGTAAACGCTATTTTAGCATGTATACCAGTTTTTGACGTCATTTTGGTCCAAAAAAGTTCAATTTCCAAGAGAATTGTTTTTGTTTGAAGACGATGAAGAAGAAGAAGAAGAAGAGAGTTTATTGCGACAGAGACGGGATTAAAACAATACAAATATGGTCAAATTGAAAAAAAGAAAAAATCAAAATAAATACAATAAAATGACGTCAATGGAGTGCAATTTAAACTATAAATTACTGTGATAAAACAATGTGTAATATCAATAACCTGCGCAAGGACTATAAAGGCGGTTTGCACTTACTTATTGTCTAAGGTAAAACTGATTTTCTAAACGACTGCTGAAGGAGGGCAATTTCGATGATTCAATCACATAAGCACGTGAAGAGGTAAATCGAAGTCCCTAACAACCGTGGTTGAAATCATCTTCAAATCTGAATTAAGGTAGTTTTGTCCTATTTTTGTTATATAAATACAACGCTTTTAGGCCCGACTGGATTCACAGATCATTCCACATTGTGCCCCTACGAGAACTTTTTGTTCAAAGGTTCCGTCCGAAGCTACTTTTCACTTAGCATTTATTATCTATCTTGTCATTATGTAAAAAAATTGAAAATAAACAGATCTTCCGAGTTATATAAAGGCATCGAACTTACAAAATTTTTACCTCTAATAAATTTCAGAAGGGAACGAAACAACTCGCAAACTGCTTCTAGTAAATCGATTTTTTGCAGTCGCCGAAAAGATTTTTTCGACCGTGAGTTTACCAAAGATGTGCTGAAATAACAGTTGCTGACCTAAATGAAATGTCTACCTGTACAAAAATTTGGACTATATGTACAAATGTCACTTGAAAAAATTAAAAAATTATGCTCCCAAAATTAAACAAATAGCATTTTAGTTTTCCGAGACTTCGAAGCGATATTCGCTCATTAAATATTTACTTCTCGAAACTGGTCATTCATTTGCAATTCAACAATCTAGAGAAAACTACTCCATATGAAGACGGCTGCATATTGGAGAGACGAATCCCAAGGTTCATTCCAACTGTACTTTGAATTCAATTGAAATGTGCGCTCAGAATCTAGATATCCTTGATATCCCCTAAAACGTCATTTTTTGCATTTTAATCATCAATTCAAAAGCCGATCATACTCGTTTATAGTCGGAGCTTGGTAGTAGAAGCCAATGGTACAACATCAAATCTCCCGTACTCGGCAAGGGAGGATTTAATGTATGTACGTAACTAGGAAGAGGCAAAAATATTAAGCATATTTTAAGTCTTCTAAAGGAGTATCTAAAATTTTTAAATGCTCTAATAAACTATATGCACCAATATTGCTCCAAGTGCACGAATCGCGTAGAGGAGAAATTTCGATCTCCAATCCAACCGCATTTCTGCCCATATTTCTCAATTTTCCAGCGCTCCACGTTACATTTTCTTTAAAGAAGCTTAGACCGCAATTATCGCTTTCTTATACAAATCACTGAATTTTTTGAATTTTCCAATTCTTGCGTTAGAATGTATTTTTGAATGAAATACACGATTGAAAATGTCAAAAAATCATTTCGCACGTGCATAGCGGATTTATGGATCTTATATTTTCGACTGTTAGGCGGAAAGTTGGAATGCCACCTCCATCTTTACGAAAAACCTGGTCCGCCACCTACACTGAAACCTGATGAGTCTAGTCTTTTTACAGCACTGAATTTCTTATGATCAAATTTTTTGTCTTGAATTTTTGTAAAACAAATTACTTTGCACAAATCGTTCGCACGTGTAGGCATTAAAAATAAGTGCATTCGTCGTTTTTCACGCAAGAGCATGCATAAATAAACTTTCTGTTTCGTGATCCTATAAAGCAGTAGGCTACATACCTGTGATAATCTCACGCCGTTTTAATATTTTTTTGGTCACAGGCAGTCTTAAGATTGTCGAAACCCGCTGCACACAACCATACATTGACAGCGATCAAATTCTGGGAGTATGGACAAGGGCGTAGCCAGGGGGCATAGGGGGCACATGCCCCTCCCCGCGAAATTTTTCAGAAATTTTGTGGACTTTTCCGTTGAAATAATTGTGTACAGAAAATTCAGTTCAAAAAGGCAAAAACGTCAAAATTTTCCCATGAGTGAGCTTGAATCAGCTAAAATAATCCAGTACTCATATCAGTATGGTGATTTAAGCTACATAGTTCTTCGTTGAATTAAACTGTGCATGCTTGTTTAGCATCTGCAGTGCGAAAATGATTGCGTACAAGTTTTTTACCAGTTTTTTATTTTCTGCTATGTCTTTGTTTAAGAGGCAGGCACGTAGCTGGCCTCCTATTTTGGGGGGACCAACACCAATTTTGGGGGGTCTAAGCCAAAAATAGCACAAAATAACGTGTAAAAAGTTTTATTTTTCCGGTTTTTTTCGAATTTTGGGGGGTCCGTCGGACCCCCCAGTCCCCCCCACAGCTACATGCCTGTTAAGAGGACACATAATCCTATTTTCATTGAAAGGAATGGCTGCGCATTTTCTGTTTTGTGAACTACATCTTGTTAGTAAGAAGGCCCTGAATGGGTTTGAAAATGGTCAGAACAAAATTTTCATTGATACATCTTTTTATATCTAATGAGCAGCGATCCGTTGCTGCACTCAGCAGAGGTCTGAAAACGTATTTCAGCTCAGAACACATTTCGCAGTTCAGCAAGCAGGGTTAGAGTTTTGTGCATGTAGGAGTTATCCATTTTAAGGCTTAATTCTGAACCAGGATTCGATCGATTCTGCGAAAATTTTAACGTTACCATTGAACATTAAAGTGCTTGTTTTACAAAATTTTCGGAGCTCTGCTCCCGGATCCCGCTGGTGGGGGAAGCGCTTGCGCGCGTTACCTCAGACCCCAGCTGTGAAATCTCGTTGCACATGCCTAGAAATTTTCGTGAGAACAGAAAAGATAAAAGGTTCAGGGATTCTGAAAATTTCTGGCACTTCGCGCCGGAATCAGTTTGTCCATTATGTGTAATTTTAATATGGTATAAATTGAGTTTAAAGAGCAAAAATATCAAAATTTTCCGGCGCTTAGCATTGGTACATATAACTGTGTTATTTCTCTTTGTAAAGCTCCAGCATTGCTTTTGAAAGCTTGAATCAGTCAAAATATTCTAGTAAATCATACTAAGTAATTAGCTCTGTTTCCTGTTATAAGCCTAAACTTATGGCATTATCGTCAAAATCGTTTGTCCGTTAAGGTTAAGGTTAAAGCTTAATTCAGAAAGTCTGCTTTTACATTGAATGTGAACATTTTTTAGCTCGCAAAACTAAAAAATGTTTAGAGTGGTAAAAATTGACTGAATTTATTGGTGCTTTGCGCCACCGATGATTTCTTAACTACTTGTCAATAAAAAAGCCATAAATTCTACTTTAAAACGGTAAGGATATCAAAACTTTTCGGAGCTTCGCGCCGTCATAAGAAACCCGTAAATTAGCTAGGCTATGTACACTACTAAAGGTCGAAAAAACAAGTTTTACTATACATAACGCGTTACACAGTATGTACCATATCAAAACATTCAATGTAAAAGCAGACTAAAAAAATTAGGTTTGTGCCCTCCCTCGAACAAAAATTCTCTGGCTACGCCTCTGAGTCTAGATGGAGCGAAAGTCCAAAAAAATTAAAAAAAGCCAAAATGCAATTGCGAGTGTTTTCGAATTTTTGAGGTGGATCTTCCTTCCGAATTCTAGGTGGTATACATATGCCGCCTCTAACGCCTGCATGTGCAGTGTGCGTACAACTCGGAGAAAAAATTAGGTTCGAATTCTGCGCTCTGCATCAGGTGTTTTTTACATTCTACTGATTAGAGGAATGACATAATAACACGTAAGATTTCCAGCCTTGATTTACAAACTGAGCATAATTGTTTGCAATTAACGAAGCGCAAACGATGAAAGTGACTTCGTAAAAATAATGCATCAGCGGAAAAGCTGAAAAATCGAAATAATCAATTATGTTAAGCAGACCGTAGAACTATGTAAAACGCCAAAAAATAACGCAATGATATTATGTCACCTAAATCGCCAAATCGCCAAAAAAATGCCAATGATATGTTTTCAACGTCATTTTTTCAGGCACGTAGCTGTGGGGGAATGGGGGGTCCGGACCCCCCCCCCAAAATTCAGAAAAATTTGGAAAAATAGGACTTTTTACACGTTATTTTGTGCTATTTTTGGTTTAGACCCCCCAAAATTGGTGTTTGTCCCCCCATAATAGGAGGGCCAGCTACGTGCCTGTTTTTTGATGATCCCGCGCGACGACGATTGCAAGATAAGATCGCCCGTTAAGTTTATGTTTCACATCTTACAGTAAAATCACGATAAATAAATTGTACGTGCAGTACAAATTGTATTTTATTTCCAAATGTCGCAACGTTATGATAAAGTGTGTAGGTACATACCTACATACATACGTACCTATATGTTTATACGTAGTTCAACTGTTTGATCTTGAACCCTGATGTATGTAAGCTCGTATACGGGCTTTTAGAAATACAACAGGGAAACTAGCGCTAAGAATTAATTTGCATATCTGCATATGTACCTACTCAGGGTTTAATAAATGAAATTAAGCAGTGTGTCTTTCTGTTCTGCTGTGATATGGAAAAGAGCAGTTGCTTGTTGATATTTCCTTATGCCCTCTAATATAATCACCAGATGGCTCATCGTGCCAGAAACGTTCAGTCCATAAATAATGTTATTGTTTCAGACAATATAATAATCCAACCATTGTTGGAAATATTTGATTTATTCCAGGAATCAATCTACTCCGTTCAGCATAATTTTGTCAAACGTTATACATGCTGAAGTTTTAACTTTCTTATAGAAATCTGTACTGTATACCCTCTGCAAAAAAAACGTCTACATATCTAGGAACCACCGTTTTTTTCCACTTTTTGGTCTATTTGTCAACCAAAAATTTTGGGAGATGGAAAAAATTTTGGGCTTGGTTGGCATTTGTGGAAAATTTTTGTAATGTTACAAATGCGTTTTAGAGAGTTAAAACTTCAAAAATTTTTCGGCGCTTCGCGCCGAATTGATTTAATTGTTACTTATTATTAATCTTTAAGCCGCGCCGCGCCAATTGCAGCATTTTTATCGACAATCTGGTCTAGCACTTCACTACGATTGAAAATCCTTATCTTCTGCACGGATTCAGTTAGTTTTTGTAATGCAAAAATGCGTTTTAGAGAAGTGAAACTGCAAAAAATTTTCGGCACTTCGCGCCGAGTTGATTCAATTCTTACTTGTTATTGATGTTTGAGCCGCGCGGCGCCAATTGCAGCATTTTTATCGATAATCTGGTCCTAGAACTCCACTACGATTGAAAATCCTCACCTTCTGCACAGTTTTTGAGATGCAAAAATGATTTAGAGAGCTAAAATTTCAAAATTTTTCTGGCGCTTCGCGCCATTTGATAAATTATAATTTTAATTGTCAAAAACGACCTCAGAATTGGCTAAAAAGCCTAACTGAAGGAAGGGAATTCAAGTTTCGGGCGGAATAGAGAATACTGGAAAGTGTCAAATTTTCAAAAAAAAAGACATTTTCTGACTGACTTTGGGATAAAGAGTTCAAATTTGAAAGAATTAGGTGGCGGTCGGCATTATTGGCCGAGTTACAGGCAGCTGAAGTTCACGTGCTTAAGGATAGGCGAAAAAGGAAAAAATGGCGTTTGGGGTATTTTTCAGTTTTCAATTTGCGGCGACAGCAATTGCTTGCGGATTCAGATTGTTGCCAGACATGGGCTAAGCCTAAGGCATAAATGGAGCAAAAAAACATTGACCTAAGCATCTATACATCTACCTAAGCATCTATACATCGACCCAAGCATCGGGCGAATTCTAGAATAGCTCCATGTCCCAGATTTAAAAAAAAACAGCGTTTTTATGCGATTTCAAGCAGGTATCTTTAACATAAAAAGTTGAAAAAACAGACGGAAAAGCTTTTGATTGAAAAAAAAATTAAAATAAAATTTTTCAATTTATAATTTCCGTCTGTTTTTTCAACTTTTATATTAAAGAATCCTACTTGAATTCGCATAAAAACTTATTCTCACCTTAATCCACGTCTTCACTATCACTTGAATCGTATTCGGGTAATTGAACTTCTCGTTTCTTCAAGGGGTCGTACAATCGGGCTGCCAACTTCAAAAATTCCACCGTACGGTCGAGTTTACACTCTTGACACTTTTTCAAGAACATGTATTTAGCCAGGTTGCCGGGAATATGCGACTTTTTGCGGTTCGAGGATGTGCACGCACACTGCCTTTGCCGCTCTCCAGGTTGACTCTATTGCATTTGTATGGGCGCCCGTCTCTTTATCTTTGAACGTTATGCTGTGGTTTACCTGCATGAAAGGACTAATTAGGTATTTTAGGGCTCTGTGCATCGTGCGTCTTCAGATTGGTGCCAGGGGATGATCTAAGCCTAAGAAAAAGATGGGGCAAAAATTGCTTCGCTCGCTTCGCTCGCTCCGCAATTTTCGCCCCATTTGTCTCAGGCTTACATCATCCCCTGGCACCAATGTGAAGGCACATACTAAGCCTAAGCCTAAAAAATAAATATTAGAAGAGACATAGGAAGAATATGACGTTAGCACCCTTATTTGTCGCATTATATGTAATTATAAAAAAACAATATAAAAAAAACTTGCTAGAAATATGAAATTTTTAAAGTTTTTTTTCGTAATTTCAAACAGCTTTCCGCGTCTTTTTCTTTTTTCTCCTTCATTATATGTAATCAAAAAAATTATAACCGGATGGTTTGCATGACTTAATAATTATATTTACTGAAGTATAATTTCTTAATTATATGGAATCCTTCTCTTTCTAACTAACCCTCACTAAATAAGTATAAAAATAGTATAATTTCTTAATTATATGGAATCCTTCCCTTTGTAACTAACCCTAACAATAAAATATGATAACCGGATGGTTTGCCTGACTTAATTATTATAATTACTGAAGTATACTTTCATACTCACTTTTAAATGTTGATATCCGTGCTGATCCAGGCAGTCGTATGCCTTCCAGCAGTCGCTTATTATCGTCGTTCCGGGCAACACCCACTCCTTTATAATAGGAATCAGCTCTGACGAACTTCGCTGTTTTACTGCAATGAGAAACACTTGCCCAGTACCTCGCTCGTAACCTCCGAATACCCACTGCCCATCAACGGAACGCCCCTTATTGTACTTGCGTTTACCAAACTTGGATTCATCGATTTCGACGATCTGACCTGGGCCTCCAATCTTTTCCGGATTCTCGAGCAAAGTTTGTAGTAACACTTCTAGACAAAACGACGCCCAATCCACTAGAGTCGTAGCCGCTAGTCTAAGCTGAACCGCGATTAGGTCTAATCCCGCACCATATACCCACAAATTAACAAATGCTACAATTTTGTGTATCGATAGTTTCGAGCATTCAAAAAATGTGCCACGTCGAAACGAAATCTGATTTCCGCATAATCGTCTTTTCTGCTTATTTTTTGAAACCGTATTTGGACATCGCCATACCCATCCATCAATAGCCGCTTTCAATTCGGACAATTTCAATGTTCCGCCACACCTATCACATTTATAATCCGGCTCCTTTGGTACTAATTGTAAATCTTGTAGCCACTGTAACAGTTTCACCGAATCTTCGGTTAGTTCATTAATTTCTCTAAGATTAAGAAACAAGGTTATTACGCAGTAACAGCGCAAAGCATCAACAATTTTGATAAACAATCTAATATACGTAATGCTTTTCACACAGCAGCACGGTACAGCATAAATAACCGGAATGCACAATTCTACCATCCGAAACAAACATCTATTACGTAAATCACTCATGATTGAAAACAATTTTGCATAGAAATGCAACGTCGACTCACACGTGAGCATTAGGTTACTATTATAAAACTATCCGTAATAAATAATTCTCGCAACCGAACAAGCGCCTATTCCCTAAATCACTCATGATATTAAAAAATTTGCATAGAGAACCTACGTCGACTTCCACGCGAGCAATAGATTACTAATCTACCACCCTACAGTACATGAAGAATTGTCACTCAGATGTGTTCCACAGATCACCTGCCTGTAATGTATGCACAACTTTTATCCAATGCACTATGGACGGATTGTTCTATCAAGGCAACAGTAAATACGCCTAACTTACATTCTCCTATAATAGTCATGTAAACTTACATCGACCGATCGCAGTGTATTCATTTAAGTATATCAAGTTCGTTCAAGCTATACATAGAAACCAATAAATGCATTGTGGATAGTTCTGTACCTACGTCCTTTATAAACGTTCATCGTGTGCACGTATGTTCGAATTAACCTGTTCTTCTTTAATTCATAATAGATTCATCAATTGTCAGCATTATCCCCGTTGCCTTCGCTAATGAATGTACATACATATTACCTATGTCCCTACTTCCATACCTATGTACACAAGACTATTCGATCAATCCTGTTCTTCTTTAATTCATCATAGATTCATCAATCGTCAGCATTATTGCCGTCGCCTTCGCTAATGAAGGTACATATTACCTCTGTACCTAGTTACATACCTATGTACACTAGGGATGCAGCGGGTGCACATTTTTTGGAATAGCGGGTGCGGGTGCGGGTACCAAAATTTTGCTTTAGCGGGTGCGGGTGTCGCACCTTAAAAATAGCGGCTACAGGTGGCGGGTGGCGGGTTTAGCAGTGAGATATAGCATAATATAAATAGGGCTAAAAATGCTTCATTTTTTTGTCCGCTTAATGCAGGTATTTACTGTGTGCAAAATTCATATTAATCTTCAAGCTGATTGTCTTTTTCTTTGCAGACTACTCTCTCAATGAATTAAATTTGCAAACTAAAGATAAGTAAATTGCCAATGATTAAACCATTGACCAATATGAGTAATATATTTGCACTTTGCAGAATACAATGTTTAGACACTTGTTGTTGTCATTCTCTTCTTAAAAGGGTCTACGACTTTCCGCGCAAGCAACTTAAAAAATATTTTAAGTACATTAATTTTGAAGCAATTTTTAAGTAAATTATATATTCAGAATCGACGAGTATTCATTTGTGTACGACTGAAAAACTGTAGAAAATCCAGAGTATTTTTAGATGCGTTTAATTATCTCATTAAATTTAAAGATATTCTAAAAGTAATTTGTACCATCACGTAGAGAATTGAATGAGCTTTCAGAATCTGTATTATACTTTAATCATAAATTAAATGTAAATAATTAATAATATTACAACGAGTATGGCGCCAAAACGGCAGTGCCAAAACGTCCTACTTTGTCTTAAAAAAGCAATGTATAATACATTGCTGCATAATATCTCTACTCACGATAGAGTGGTTGAACTGATGCATGTAAAGACTGGCACCTAGACCCTTCTTTTTTAAAAGCATAATTCGTATAATTGGAATTAACCATAAGAGAGCTTGAACATGTATATGCAGTCCAGAGGGTACCTAAAAATATGACTCATTACAAGTAGATGTTCGCTTTTCCAATTTGTACTGGTACGTTAGAACACACTGTTATACATTTTGGCTTTTTCATTAACGTGCCACTGCCTCAGAAACGTTTTGTCTTTTCGTAAATTCTAATTATTATTATCCGCCACCCGCTGTTTTATCATAATATTTTTAGCGGGTGCGGGTGCGGGTAGCAAAATTTCGGAATAGCGGGTGCGGGTGCGGGTACCAAAAAAGAAGCGGGTAATAGCGGGTGCGGGTGCGGGTATCCACTGCATCCCTAATGTACACAAGACAATTGATCAATCATTCCGACGATTTCCCAGTCGCCTTCCCTAATCATTGCGTGCCTATGTACATACAAACAAACGTATGCATCAGTATACATTAGATCAATCAATGCGCCGTTTACGGCAGTCGCCTTCCCATGCTTTGTGCATCTATCACTTTACAACTTCATTCCTCAATTTCTCCCCTTCTAAATGCTTTCCGCCGATAATTTCTTTTGAATATCTTCCTTACATCAGCTGATCTTTCGATAAATCCCCATTAATTTAAATTCTGTGACTTCTATCTATTCTAGAATTAAGCCCCAAGCATCTATACATTGACCTAAGCGGGAGCGACCTCGACCTAAGCAGCTTAAAACACCTTCTCAGATATACTAAGCCTAAGCCTAAGTATATTGGAAGCAAAAACTTACATTTTCCTATATCTTATCGAGTAAATTTTTGCAAAAGTTGATTATCAAAATGAAGAAAAAAAGAAAGAAAAAAACTGAAGAAAATTAAGGATTATATCATTAATAGATATATCATAATGCTGTATATACCCTAATGTTAAAAAAGTTGGAAAAAATTTGATAGGGCTTAAAGTGAATAAGTGCCCTTTTTTCGCCTATCCTTAAACACATGAATTTCAACAGCCTGCAACTCGGTCAATAATGCTGATCATCGCATAATTCTTTCAAATATGAACTCCCCAGACCAAACTCAATTAGAAAATGTCCTTGTCATAACTTTCTGGAACTTTCCAATCTCCTCTACTTTAGCCCAAGTTTCAACATAAATAACGTACACTGATCGTGATATTTCTTGTAGAGTTCGAAATTTTTATACAAAAAGTGCATCAAACACCGCTATTGCATGTGTACATCAAATTTTCTTCTTAAAAAAACACTGATTTTTCAACACAGGCGCTCTATTTTAAACGTTTTTAGACCTCCCAAAAAACGTGGAAAAAAGTCGGAAAAAGTGGAAAAACATTTTGGGTTTGGTCTATAATGTCAACCAAATCGCTGGGAAAAAACGGTGCTAGGAAGCTGCTCCGTATTAGCGCCTATATCTCGTCTCGACCCAGGCGTGAGTGATAACGACCTGAAAAAACGGAGCGAGTGAAGCGAGTGGAGCAATTTTTGCCCCAATTGTGCCTTAGGTTTAGACAATCAGCTGGCACCAATTTGATATGCACTGCAAGTCCAAAACAATAATCGTGATGAATCGAGTACACCCTGCTTCGGCTTTTTTAATGTCAGAACTGTAATGTAGAAATGTTAAAAATGGGGGCTTGCAGGAAAAAATTCTTGAAACAAAATTATGCAAAAAAATTATGCACAAGCCCCAATTTTTTAACTTTTATACATTAAAGGGAATTTTTCTAATATGGTTTTGTCCCCGATTCTCCTAAAAATACTTTTCCTGATAGATTCGAGACGCTGAGTCTAGAAAAAAAGCGTTTGAGGGGCTGACGAATATTTGTGGAGATAGAACCTTCAAACTTGCAAAAAACGTGATTATTTCAATGTTCTAAGGGCTCTATCTCCACAATGTATTCAGTCAGCCTAAACTGCTTTGTTTTTCTGGACTCAGCGTCCTCAGATCTATCAGAAAAAATTATTTTTAGGAGAATCGGTGATAAAAAATTTTGAAAAAAATTATGCTAAACCCCATTTTTAACATTTCTACATTACAGTTCTGACGTTAACAAAGCCAAAGCAGGGTGTAATCGATTCATCACGGTTATTATTTTAGACTTGCCGTGCATATCAAATTGGTTCCAGCTGTTGGTCTAATCTAAATCACAATTAGGAAAAATTGCTCCGCTCACTTCGCTCGCTCCACAATTTTTGCCCCAATTGTCTCAGGCTTAGACCATCAGCTGGCACCAATGTGAATACACTTTCTAAGCCTAAGCCTAAGATGTTCGTATAAGCAAGCTGGTGAGTTGTGGGCAAGTATCTATTTGCCAAAAATTTAGCTCTAGCATGGATCTGATCACCAAATTTTATCTAATATGGTTTTTCTCAATTTTCCCAAAAACAGTGTTTTTACGCTTTTTTTAACCTCAGAACTTCAATGAAGATATGTTAAAAATGGGGCTTTTGCATAACTTTTTTTCAAAAAATTTTTTTGTCACCGATTCTCCTGAAAATAATTTTTTCTGATAGATTCGAGGACGCTGAGTCCAGAAAAACAAAGCGTTTAGGCGGCTGACGAATATTTGTGGACATAGAGCCCTTAGAACATTGAAATAATCACGTTTTTTGCAAGTTTGAAGGGCTCTATCTCCTCAAATATTCGTCAGCCCCCTAAATGCTTTTTTCTGATTCAGCGTCCTTGAATCTATCAGAAAAAATTATTTTTGGGAGAATCAGAGACAAAACCTTATTAGAAACTTTAGCCCATTAAAGTTCTGGGCTAAAGTTTCTAATGTGGTTTTGTCTCCGATTCACCTAAAAATAATTTTTTCTGATAGATTCGAGGATGCTGAGTCCAGAAAAAAGCGTTTAGAGGGCTGACGAATATTTTTGGAGATGGAGCCCTTCAAACTTGCAAAAAACGTGATTATTCCAATGTTCTTAGGGCTCTATCTCCACAAATATTCTTCAGCCCTGAGAACAGTTTTGTTTTCTGGACTCAGCGTCCTCGAATCTATCAGAAAAATATCACTTTTAGGAGAATCAGTGACAAAAAAATTTGAAAAAAATATGCAAAAAATAATTTTGCAACAGTTCCCATTTTTGACATATCTACATTGAAGTTCTGAGGTTAAAAAAGCGTAAAAACACTGTTTTTGGGAAAATTGAGAAAAACTCATATTAGAAAAAATTCGGTGATTAGATCCATGCCAGCTAAATTTTTGGCAAATAGGTACACTTGCCCACAACTCACCAGCTTGCTTATACGAACATCTTAGGCTTAGGCTTAGAATGTGTATTCACATTGGTGCCAGCTGATGGTCTAAGCCTGAGACAATTGGGGCAAAAATTGCTCCACTTGCTTTGCTCGCTCCGCAATTTTTGCCCCAATTGTGCCTTAAGCCGTATTTATACTTCACGCAGGATCGCGTCGCAGGATTAAATTACGTGACTTTTTCTAAAAATAGCACATCCTGCGAAAATCGTGCGAATTGACGCATCGCGCCGTCCGTTTATACTTCCTGCGAAAAATCATGCGATAATCGACAAAATTTGTCGCATCGCGTCTTCGATTTATACTTGCTGCAATTTCTCGCAAACTCGACTATCCTGCGATAAATCGTGCGATTTTTCCTGTGAATCTTGCGTATCATCGCACGATTTTTTCGCGCATATTTTTTGCTCATTTTCGTCCTCGCCTGAACTCATTACAAATTCAAAGCATTGTTGTGTGACATAAATGATTTAAGTAGGTACGCGCATGCACGTCGACCCGCATCAATCGGCGTTGTACATGTCAAATTTGACAGTTCAATAGAAATGTGCGCAAAAAAAGGACGCAATTCGCTTCCGAGCCCAATTTTGCGAATTCGCATCGGACGTCAACTTGTTACTAAAATTAGTAATTTTTGACATTTTTCGCGGAGATGAACGCGATGAAGTATAAACTGAAATGCGATTCATTGCACGAAAAAATTTCTTGCCTGCGCGAATTATTAAGCGATGCGAACTTCGCAGGAAGTATAAATCGAAAAATCGTATTGCGGACAATCCTGCGATTTGCGCGAACAATTATTCGCACGATAGTATAAATCAAATTCGCGTGCTTTGCCCGATCCTGCGACTGCAATATTTCGCAAGTTCGGCGCGATGCGTGAAGTATAAACCAGGCTTTAGGCTCTGTTTCAAGGCTTTTTTAACCAAAATTTGAGATCATTTACTTCCCCTAAAAAGGCCGGGAATTCCCCATTTCTAGCCATTACATTTATTCCCCCACACCTATGTGTGGTCAGAGCCATTTTATGGGTCATTGAAAATTTCAGGCATTCTCAAATTAGGTCAAATCCGAAGAAAAGGAAACAGAAATCTTAACTTACATATATTTAGTATAGCTATGAGAATTTCGGCTAAAGTGCTGAGTGTGGCGACTTTCAGAATTAGATAAAACTGCGTTTAGATAGTCCCGATTTTTCACAAACCGTGCATTAAACATTTTCATGAATATCGCACCAATCTCGACAGGAATCACTTTGTATGCACTAAGATTTTTAAGTTTCTTTTAGCTATAATTGTTCCTATGTACTTCTGTATTTTCATATTGTATGCAGTGACTGTCTTATTCAAATTAGGATTTGATTCATTATGACTGAAATTCTACCTCGGCTTTACGTGGGTAGTTTATTCGATGCAATGAATCAACGCAAGCTGCAGAAGCATAGCGTAAGGCCTTAATAACGTGTCTGTGACGATTTTTTTAGATTTCTAATCTGCTTGTTTGCAGATTACGCACATACTGAGTTGTCATGACACTGCAAAACCTATGGATACGATGCGAAAGTATTTATGCATACAAGCGTCGGATTTACCTGAACAGGACTTGTCGGACTTTTTTCCGCTCGTGATCGACTTTATTCACGAAGGAAGACAAAACGGTATTTCCTTCGTGTTTTATTATACAAAAGTTAGTGCTTGCTTTGGTTGTGATGCACTTCTTTTGTGCTTATGTCAAAATTTTGATCGAAAGATGCTGCAAACTTTCATAAATGACTGCTCAAGCATGTTTATATCTATTTGGAAAACGATTAAACTCGTAAGACGAAGCTATGACGTTAGTATGGTGTGGCTGTCATACATGGTCTTGTGGGAGATTCCTCTATTACTCAAAAAAGTTTCAACCCCCCTCAGTGATCGAGCGAAGCTTCGGCTTCGGCCATTTTCGGACCTTAAGGTTCTTGTAAATCTTTGTTTTGAGTTTATGAGAATCAATTGGGAGCGTTGTAAATTATTCAGCTTATGTGTCATTGTACATCGTTTTTGGATTGCATCGATTTGTGTTATTTGCTGCAATAAACCGTCCAATCGACTTCGTCAGCCCTTGTTTGCTTATGTATGCAACACTCCATTTATATAAATGCATTTTTGATTACTTATCCATTTATATGAATGTTACATTTTTGAATGTTAAAGAAGATATGATTTTGTGATTTCAACAGGTTGTGCTCGATTAATGTGCTTAACACTTTTGCAGGAACCTATATTAATTGGATTTTAAAACTCATATTACGACCATACTTGGGCAATGGATTTTGGTTCTGAAGGTACCGGGGTCCCTTTTGTTGAGGTTGGTTGGTTGGTTGTTTGTTTGGCCAGTTGGTTGGCTGTTTGGTTGGCTAGTTGGCCGGTCAGTTGGTTGGTTGTTTGGCCGGTTGATTGGTTGTTTCGTTGGCTAGTTGGCTGGTTGGTTGGCCGGTCAGTTGGTTGGCTAGGTGGTTGGTTGCATCATTTTCTCACTTTTTAATTTTTGGGTCAAAGAATTCTACCCTCCCCCCAATCAAAAATAGTTTTTTCTGGCGCCACCCAGCTGGGGTTCTGAAGGTACCGAAGTACCTTCTGGCGCCACCTGGTGGCTCGGCATTGCCCACCTTTGATTACGACTGAATGTCAATCGTGTGGGAATTCTTCGAGATTTGCGGATCTGGTCCGACCAAAGCAAAATGTATGCACTGCGGTGGTTTGTACAGTCGTGTTAGTTCATCGAGATCATGATATTTAGTCACACGATATAACTTTTATTGCGCTATATTTTACAAGAATAAAGTTTGATGCGATCTGCTTACTATTTAAATGTATGCAAATCTCCTGATGTTGCCGAAGATATGACATGCCAAAGCTTCGGCTTCGGTCGAAGCTGAGAAATGGACCTTCGCTCTATCACTACCCTCCCCCTCAAAAATTTTCCACCCCACTCTCAGAATTCGCGATTTTTCTAATATTTCCAAAAATTCGCAAAAAAGGCTGTATTAAGCGTTTTTAGTTGGTTCAAAATGGTCAAATTTTCGGCACTTCGCGCCGTGTGATTATTTTTGACTATATTTGGTTAAATTTGTTTAAATTTCTTCGAAATTTTTGCATGTTTTATGTTATAGAAAGATCGAGCATATCGTCAGAAATGTCAAAACCCGATGTTTCTGACGCATATCCATCATTTTTGGTTAAATGCACTTTAAAATCGCTGCCCTTCCCGTCATAATTCCCTTGCTATGCATGTCTGCTTTATTAGCAAATTTTTTATGAGTAACAATCTTTATCATTTTTTATGTTTTTGTAGGAATAAATTTGCACTAACTTTATTCATTTAAAGTATAACATTAACTTGGCTCGATTTTTCCGTCTCGAAAAATAGCATTTGATTGTTTTGTTACAATTCAGGGGCTGTTCTTGTTCACTGCTTGGCCGGCATGAGCCGTAGCGTCACTCTGGTAGTCGCCTATATCATGACATTGACCGGATTGTCCTGGAAAGAGGCCGTCAACGTCGTTAGAGGAGCAAGGCCGGTCGCTAGTCCTAATTTTGGTTTCAAAAAGCAACTTCGCAAATTCGAAAGTCTCGTAAGCATATTTTGTGAACCGACCACGCTATGTATAAAATAATGTATTCTGTATTGTATACAACAGGGAGGGGTGAAATCCGGAATTTGTGCTACAGCATACCTGGGCAATAGATTTTGGTTCTGAAGGTACCGGGGTCCCTTTTGTTGGGGTTGGTTAGTTGGTTGTTTGCTTAGCCAGTTGGTTAGTTGTTTGGTTGGGTAGGTGGTTGGTTGGTTGTTTCGTTGGCTAGTTGGCTGCTTAGTTGGCCGGTTAGTTGGTTGGTTGGTTGGTTGGCTAGTTGGTTGGTTGTTTGGCCGGTTGGTTGGTTGTTTGCTGGCTAGTTGGCTGGATGGTTGACCTGTTAGCTAGTTTGTTGGTTGGCTAGTTCGTTGGTTGTATCATTTTCTCACTTTTTTATTTCTGGGTCAAAAAATTCTACCCCTCCACCAATCAAAAACTGTTTTTTCTGGCGCCACCCAGCCGGGATTCTGAAGGTACCGAAGTGTCTTCTGGCGCCACCCGGTGGCATGGGTGGCGTGGCATTGCCCACCTGTGTGCTACAGTACACAAATTTCGGCGCAATAGGTGTAAAAAAATAATTTTGCACATGGGAATCTAAACTTATACTTATGTATAGTGCTGGCCTCTAAATAAACCAGTCGATTTGTAACCTAAAAAAACCACCCCTTTTTTCCATAACCAAAAGGAGATGACAGATGATATTATGCGGGCGAACAAGCTATGCCGTGAGGATTACAACTGACCCCTGATCTCTTCTCGATTCATTCAGAAAGTTGAGATATAAATTTGTCGAAAAGTTCCTAAAAATTGTCGTTTTTTTGATTTGTTTTTACGCATTTTTGAGGGTCAGTATTTCTACTCGTATTCATATTTGCTGGAATCTTTTATGTTTTCACGTTAGGCTCCCTTGCAGACTAATTCAGAAAAAAATTTAGTTGTCCTATGTCATCCACATAGCTACAGTATACCCTCAAAGTCGAACCTAAAAAAACCAGTTGTAACCAAAAAAACCAGCGCCAATTTTTACAAAACTTAGCAGGAATGTGCCTCGTAGCACCTTATGCCTGATATTTATTTTTCACAAAAAATGGTAATCACCCGAAAAACTGCCAAAAAAGTTCGATTGTAGCCTAAAAAAACCAATGCTAAGTATACGTTGCCATGGCAACAAAATTACTTGTCATCAAGTTGCATAATTTTGCACTGATTTCTTGTAGAGGATGCAGACGAGACCTGCCTAGAGTTGTTTTTATCACTTGAAGACTTTATTTGTGAAATTTATAGAAGTTTTAATAGAATTCAGAAGAAATTATTGATTTTTATATAAATGTGATAAAATGAATGGAAATATCGTAAAAAATGAATTTTTTTCAAAAAAATATGATCATTTAAGGTCAACTAATTATTTTACGCTGCAAACCACGCACTTCACATAAAATTTTGGGGGTGGTTTTTTTTATTTCCCATTGGTCTTTTTACTTCCCAAATGGAAATTGCTGGGTTTTTTTAGTTTTGACTTAGATCAATTTTTTCTCCAACACTAAAGGGATCTATAAAATCAACTGAGTGGAGAAAGATGGAGCATCGACGGGACATTGCTCTGATTATATAAGTTTCTAGACTGGGTTGCTTGCACAATGAATATATGCAAAGGACATGAAACGTGGTTTTTCTACGAGGCCATGACTATACGTGCCTGTAAAAGAAATTGTTGATTTAAGCGAAATATAGCTGAAATTTTCGAACGACGAAGCGGCTACATACCTACATCATATAATTTCTTATCGTTGGGGCCAGTGAGATCAAAATTTTGAAAAAGTTGTTTTTTGGGGAAACTACTTGGCCTTCTAGTTTTTGGTCTAGAATTTCGGCATTGCTCATGCATGCTCTCCACATATGCTTACTGGGGGTATGGGGGTATCCCCTACCACAATTCTTAGAAGGCATACCCCCTTAGGCCGTTTTGGAAACAAATATGTCGCTCGAACCATGAAAAAGCGTTAAATGACGTCCAAGTAGGCCCGTATCCAGGGGGATAGGGGGCACGTGCCCCTCTCCCAGAAACGTAATATGAGATTCCCCCTTTGCTTTTATAGCCAAAAATCGCAAAAAAATTTCGGCGCTTCGCGCCGAATTTCAAATTATAATTAGAATCTATGTAGTCTTTAGCGCGCGGTTTAAACACTCCATTTTCAGTCTTTAAACAACCTAAAGCGTATTTTGCATCTATGTCATTTGTTTTGCCTGGGTTTTATGCAAAAAATGAGATTTGTTCAAGTGGGCGTCCATTGAGTTCTCACCATATTCAAGGCATCTGGGTAGCAAAATTTAGAAAATGTACAGCTCTCGTGGTCGTAAAACGTCTTTTAATTCACCCTTTGGTCCCCCTTACTTTTTTAAAAAATTTTGGGCGTGCCCATAGGTGGGCGGCACCAAAGTTCTGGGGGTGCAAGATTTTTTTCAAAGGTCAAAAAGTGTCTTAAAAATGGTGGTATAGCGAAAAAACACCATTTTCCAACGTTTCTTATCGAGCACTATCCTTTGTCATCAAAAAATTGTGAAAAAAAAACGAAAAAAATTCAAAAATTGAATTCTGGTGGGGGATTCGGTTTCTGGGGGGTGCATACCCCCGTCCAGGTATGGTCGTGCCCCCCTCCGCCCCGAAACGAAATCCTGAATACGGGCCTGCGTCCAACAGTATAGTTTAAGGTACATGGACTAATTGTTCGAGCAGTAGCCTGTCCAAGACAATTTTCTTCCAATTATTTTGTATATATTTGATGTTGCAGGTCATTTGATCGCCCTTATCGTTAGGTACTGTTTTCATACCATAAATATTCATGAGGAATGAAATAAAACGAATTAAGTATCGAAACTTGTCAAAATTTGAACATTAAATGGATAAAAAGTACTTATTTACCCCCCCCATCAAACCCCGTTTTACCCCTCCCAGATTTCTTGACCGTGTGCGTGTGATGTTCTTTCACTTTCGCAATCTGTTTATATTATTTAATCAATCGAATAACTGAATATTGTTAAACTTGTTAATTTCCTTTCCTTGCATTTATAGACGAAATTTGTTTATTTTAAGCCTACCTGCGTTTTTTTTAATGTTTAATGTTTTATGGTCAGTTACATTGATTGCCTTAAAAATTGCGATAAACAAATGCTAAAATAGTGAGAAAACTATTTAAAATAAAGTTTGGGTCAGTTTCGAGGACGTTTGCTTAGAAGTTTTGATTTTTGTTGTTTTTTTAAATTTATTTTTGACCTTAATTGTGCTTTATTATCCCAATACTTTTCCGATTCCTCGGTTTAAGACCGTTAAACAAGAACGCGAACGATTCAGAGCCAAATTCGCGGTCGAAAAGGAGCCGGATGACGATTTGGCAATTTGCCAGCGCCATTTGGCCAAGCACGAACGTTGGGTGAAATTTGGCGATAAATTGCAAGATGAGTGCGAAAACGTAATCGTCGAAGAAATGATCTCGGACGAATTGATCGAACAGGCTTCCGATGATTAAATCTAGCTACGCATTTAGCATAATATGGCAAATTTCTTTTGTGCATATATAAACATGTAACGGTTCAAAATTTCGGGAGGACGGCCGTTCTCAGGGGGGGCAAATGACCTAGTTTGGCCGGAAATGAAGGTAAGAACCTAATAATGGCCTAAAACGCGACTTTTTACCAAAAAAATAAAGGGGGGGGGGGGTACAAAATCTATTTTTAGTGAGTTAGGTAGGACCGACGTTGGATTTTTGATTTTTCAAAACGACCATAGAAACGGTGCAGTTTTACGCGGTGTGTCTAATTTTCGGTTATTTGCGCTTCCGCTCTTTTTTTGACCTATGTCTTGAAAGTTTGCAAGTTCATTGCAACAGCGAAAATACGTCATCAGAAACCTGTAAGGAAAAAATGTACAGTCACGCAAAATGTAAAATACAGAATGAAGGACACTAACGCAGTAATACAAACATAGGTGGGCAGCACCAAAATTCTGGGGGTGCAAAATTTTTTAAATGTCAAAAAAATGGTCTTGGTAGTACGGCGAAAAACGCCATTCTTTCAAAGTTTCTCATCGAGCACTATTTATTGGCATCAAAAAATCGCGAAAAAAATCAAAAATTCGATTCTGTGGAGTATTTCGATTTTGAGGGGGGGTATTTGGCCCTCTGGGAGTGCATACCCCCAAACCCCCCCTTTCCCCCTACGCCCACGTGCGAATACAAATACAGCTCGTACTAAGAAGAAACATTGCTGTGCAAGGTCATAAAAGTTGTTTCTTCATGTTTATTTTTTAAAATTTTCTAATTTTAGCCTAAACACATTACTACTGGAAGCGTTAACCACAGAATCCAAGCATTTATTATTCTGTGACTGGAAAAAATATTTCTTCAAGTTAGATTTCAGAGCAGTTTCATCGCCCATTGTGGGGCATGTCAAGTCTTTACTTTTAGAACAGTGAAGTATTAGTGGCATGCGATGGAAGGCCTGGTTTACAACGTAGCTTATGTGAACAGTAAAATTAGTTTTTCATTACTTAATATACCTAAATCTTTTACAGGTGATTTCGAGGTTGAGATAACGCTATTATTTATCGTGCTCACTACTCGAGAATTGTTATGAGCAAAATGAAGGTACCTGCCGTTTTGGTAAGGATAACGAAAGATACAAAATTAAGAAAAAATAAAATCTCTTGTTAAATTTCATCGATTTTTTCGAAATTTCTGATGCTCGAATATTCTAAACCGATATAGCATCGTCAGAAACGCCATAAAGTGGTGTTTTGATGCGTACCCATTGTTTTTAGCCCAATTAAGGCACTTTAGAAAAATTATTTGCTTTCACCCCCCCTAGATTTTCGCATGCTGTTGCCTGTCTGGTTGAAATCCTTTTGTTACATGGATGGCATAAATTCACGCATACAGTACACTCGGGAATTTTTCTCGTTTATTTTTTGCCGGCTTCCGATTGGCCGAGCAATAGACTGAATATTTTTTTTTGTAATTTCGTTCGTGCGCTTTTTTGTTATCTCAATTATTTTGTGCATCTAATATTAGTACTTAAAGCTGGGTCCAACGTGAGTTGAATACGTAGTTACTACATATGTATGGCTTACGGTTTGACCACCACACCTGGGTGTGGGGGGTTTGGTAGTATGCACCCCCTCCCAAGAAACCAAAATACCTCCCAGAAACCAAAATAACTCCCAGAATTCAATTTTGAAATTTTTTTGTTTTTTTCGCAATTTTTCGATGCCAATTGATAGTCTTCGATGAGAAAAGTTGAAAAATGATGTTTTTTCGCCGTACCACCATTTTTAGGGTCATTTTTTGACCTTTGAAAAATCTTGCACCCCCCTAGAATTTTGGTGCCGCCCACCTATGTTGACCACTCTGTAAACAAGGCCTAAATTTTCGGGTCTGGAAAATTTACATATGTCGATGAAGGGCCAACAAATTGATAGTAACACGACGTTTCCGCGATTCTGATCACGTTTTATTAACATGTATAGAAAATTTTGGGGGGAACGAAATTTAATCACAAAGGAATACTCTAGAACTCTTCTACTTTCTTTGAGGGTTGGCTTGGGTGTTTTAGTCTGTTCGAACCATACATGGATGTGTGGAGTTTTGGGGGTTGGAGAGAGACCTCCAGAATGAGGGCGAAATTTTCTGGAAAAGATGAATAAAATTTAGGGTTGAAAATTCGATAAATCGATTTTTTCCGTGTAAGTGCATTTGTCAGCTCTGCTCGTTCGACGTTTTTAAGAGCTCTGAAGTTTTTGAACTCGTGCAATAGCCTTCTCGCATTAGTTACCGTAAATATTATTGAATTTCACTCATGGGCGTGGTGGGTTGTACTCCCCAGATTACTGTAGACCACACCTGGGCGTAGGGGGAATTTGGGGGTATGCACCCCCCCTAGAAACCAATACCCCCCAGAATTCAATTTTTGAAAATTTGTTTTTTCTTCGCAATTTTTTGATGCCAATGTATAGTGCTCGATGAGAAACGTTGAAAAATGTGTTTTTTCGCCATGCCACCATACGTGGTCAGCAAGAAAATTCTGGGGGGTGCAAGATTTTTTTGAAGGTCGAAAAATGGTCTTAAAAATGGTGGTATGGCGATAAAAAACACCATTTTTTGACGTTTCTCATCAAGCACTATCCATTGGCATCAAAAAATCGCGAAAAAAACGAAAAAAATTATCAAAAATTGAATTCTGGGGGGGTATTTTGGTTTCTGGGGGTTGCATACCCCCCAAACCCCCCACGCTCAGGTGTGCATACCTCCACCATTTTTAAGGCCATTTTTTGACCTTTGAAAAACCTTGCACCCCCCAGAATTTTGGTGCTGCCCACGTATGCTGTAGACTCCCTAGAATTCTATTTTTAGTAACATTTGTGGCAATTTCAACTATCTTGACCCCCCCAGAATTTTCTTGCTGCCCACGTATGGTCTGAACCTCAGGTGGGCAGCAGCTAAAATTCGGAGGGGGGGTAGGTGTTGCAAGACCTTTGAAGGTCAAAAAGTTGTCTTTAAAATGGTAGTATGGCAAAAAACACCATTTTCCAGCTTTTTTCATCGAGCTCTATCCATTGGCATCAGAAAGTAGCGGAAAAAAACTCTTGTAAAATTGAATTCTGGGGATAGGGAATTTCGGTCTTTTTCGTATTCGGTCTTCTGGGAGGTGCATATCCCCCATGCCTAAGTGTGGTCCCCCATGGAATCGATAGCCCCCAGAATTGAATTTTTTATGCCTGCCAATTTCGCCAATTTACCCTCTTTCGGACCTCCCCCCTCCTTCAAACTTTGGTCGCTGCCCATGCATTTTGGGGTACACACCTCGCAGAAGTTGAAAAAACCCCTGCAGATAACTGTAGACCCCAGAATTGAAACTCATTTGAATTAATTTTCCTTCATTGCGCTCGTCTTAGCGTTTGATTATAACTTGTGGAACTGTTTAGCGACGTTTAAATTAATTATACATGTATTTTGCGTTTACTTTCTGTCTGTTTTTCCTAAAACGCTAATTTCGCATCGCTGCGCCAAAGTTGAGTTTCTCACGTTGTTACTCTTACATCTATGTGCGATTGGCATGTAAAGTATTGAATCTCGCTCGAAACTCGTATATGTGTAATGTATAGGTACGATTGCCTTGAATAGACGTCTATGCCTCATTTTGTTGAATATGACGAATAAAGGAATAATTTTAGAATTATTATAACTTCAAGCATTTACGAGTTACGGGTATATGCATAGGTGGGCAGCACCGAAATTCGGGGGGGGTGAAAAAATTTTCAAAGGTCAAAAAATGGTCTTAAAAGCTGGTCGTATGGTGAAAAAACACCATTTTTCGACGTTTCTCATCAAGCGCTATCCAATGGCATCAAATCGAATCGCTTAAAACAAAAAAATTTCAAAATTTGAATTCTGGGGGCTGCATGTCCCTCCGAACACCCCACGCCCATGTGTGGTCTACGAGCATACGTGGGCAGCAAGAAAATTCTGGGGGGGTGCAATATTTTTCACAGATTAAAAAAATGGCCTTAAAAGTGGTGGTATGGCGTAAACAACACCATTTTTCGACGTTTCTCAATCAAGCACTATCTATTGGCATCAAAAATTGCAAAAAAAATTTCAAAAACTGAATTCTTGGGGGGTATTTTGATTTCTCGGGGTTGCAAACTCCTCAAACCCCCCCACGCCCAGGTGTGGTTACGAGTATATGCATAAGTGCACAGCATGGCCGATCGGGAGGGGTCAAAAATTGAGCTCTCTTGGGCCACAATGACCACAAAAGCTGGTGTAAATGCTAAAGTAGCAGTAAAACTACATACGTGCACAGTTTCTGGTCAAATCAAAGCACTTGACAGAAATCACATTTTGGCGTTCATTTTCCTATGAAAATTTTCCATTTGTTTTGTTCTGGGAGTCTACTATGTAGACTACGTGGACAGCAGCCAAATTCTGGAAGGTGCAAAACCGGAAAAAATTCTTGAAAAACATGCCGAAAATTCATTTCTCATGGAGTCTGTCGATTTTTTGGGGGTTTAACCGGATTCTCGGAGGGGTGTAAATCTACATGTACGCCCATGTGTGGTCTAAACCCTCCGTGCATGTCTGGTTACATACATATACATATGTTTGTATGTACATATGCAGGCCCGTAGCCAAGGGTGTGGCAGTTGCCCCCCCCCCCCCCAAAACCAAAAAATTTTTTTTGTCCCTCACAAGGGTCCCCTAAATGGAGAAATAAAAAAATTCTCGAAATGCATTTGAAAGGTCGCCAAAACAGTTTTTTTGTGTAGTCCTGAGCTAGTAAACACTAAATTTTGCGGCGCTTCGCGCCGGAATAATGGTTTCTGTGTAGTTTTTGCCCTATAAACCGTTCAAATTTGAGTTAGACATGGAGAAAATATAAAATTTTTCTGGCGCTTCGGGCCGAATCACTGATTTTCTGTTCATTTTTCTTTACAAAGCACACAATTTGAGTGCAAACGAAACGTAAAGAAATTGTTTATGGATGGACGATGAGGAATTAGTAGCGCAGATAGTTTAAGTGAGACTTCTTGCGTATGAGTAAGAAACTGAACTTTTTTGAATTTTTTCCATCATTGTGTGGAGCTCGATGAGCATCGTTCAGCAATGTGTTTATTTTTTACTACCCCTAGTGGTTCTCAAGATATCTCACTTTCAAACATTTTTGCCCCTCCCTAAATAAAATCCTGGTTACGGGCATACGTGGGCAGCAAGAAAATTCTGGGGGTGCAAGATTTTTGAAGGTCAAAAAATGGCCTTAAAAATGGTGGTATGCATACGTGGGCAGCCAGAAATTTCTGGGGGTGCAAGATTTTTTGAAGGTCAAAAAATGGCCTTAAAAATGGTGGTATGGTGATAAAAACACCATTTTTCGACGTTTCTCATCAAGCACTATCCATTGGCATCAAGAAATTGCGAAAAAACGAACTAAAATTTGAAAAATTGAATTCTGGGGGGGGTATTTTGGTTTCTGGGGGTGCATACCCCCCTCGCCCAGGTGTGGTTACGGGCATACCTAGGCACCCCGCAGAATTTAAATTTCAAAATTTGTTTCGCAATTTTTGATACCAATGAGTAGTGCTCGATGAGAAACGTTGAAAAATGGTGATTTTTCGCCATATCAACATTTTCAAGACTATTTTTTGACCTTTGGAAAATCTTGCACCTCCCTTCTAGAATTTTGGTGCCGCCCACCTAACGGGCCTGTACATATGTACATTATGTATGTATGTACCTACTTTTAGATGTTGCTCGTATGTATATGTCTGTGGCTCTATAGTCTGTTTCATATAAGTTTGTGCATAAATTTTAAGAATTTTTTTTATAGTAAGCCGGCGGATTACGATAATTGTATACCAATTCAATGCTATAATCGCAATCTGTCGGCTTATTGTCGGACGTTCTCAAAATTTATGCCCAAACTTGTGTGAAACAAACTATAAGTACATTGCAGTACATAATGTATGTACCTTTTGTAAACAGATTTCGACGCCAAAAGTTGCGTTGCGAGAGGCCTACCCCAGGCGAAATATGTATGTATCTTTTTTGCCTAAGATCGGGACATACGAGCTCGTCTATCCAAAATAATTCAGTCTTGCGCAAGAATAATTGCATGTTTGTTGTACCTATTATGACGCTTCATTTTAAAGTGCTTATTTAATCGAATTGGTCAGTATTTCCGATTCGTAAGAGATTTCGTGATACAACTTTTATAGCTGCAGTTTTTCAATTAATCAGTGAGCATAAATTTTGACCAAATGCAAAACAATTATATCGATCCGGGAAGTGAAGGCGATTAAGTGCACAAACAATCCAGTCTGAAAGATCATCAGCAAGCATGCTATAAAAACCACTGATCTGTTTTAAGTAACGTTCCGGCTTCTTTTGAGAATCTATACCGACGCAAAGTGACAGCTTACGGTAAATATGGATCAATCCAATGAATGACGGAAAAGTTTTTTTACAATAGCTGAGTGTAAATGAAAGACGCGAGCCTATGTACGTGAAACAGACTACACGTATATTCATATATTTTGTGACTCGACCTATGTATACTACTCTGCTCTGCTCACAAGCCTAGCAGCAAAAGAAAATGCTAATCCTCTATTTTACACGACTTATAACATGAATTAAATACCTAATACATAATCGATAAATGATAGGTAATAGGTATCCCACAATGATACACATACCTAACGAAATCAACGACGCGTATCCGAAAATTCGATGCAAAATTTCAGCAAACGTGAAACACTAGCGTGAAGGGGTCCAGCGGGTCTGGCTGGACCTTCAGAATCTGAAAAACCCCTCCATCATCGATAAACCCCCACCACAGAATTGAACTTTTAGTGCTATTTTTGGCTATTTGTCCCATCGGGCCATCCCAGAATTTTGTTGCCACCCATGTAACGTTTAGTTAGACCCCCCTGAGAATCCAGTAGACCCCGAATTGAATTTTTGACATGTTTTCCGGGATTTTTATCAGTTTTACACCACCAACAACCCCAGAATTAAGTCACTGCCCACGTATGGTGCACTCACTCGCTCATCTACAAAATGACGTCGACTTCATAAAATTATCAAAGGTGATTACTTGGGAATAACTAGATATACAAAGCAAATAGTAAAGTAAAACGAACGAATTGAAAAGGCGACATAGCACATGATAACAAGACGCCGCACACAAAGCAATAGTTCAAATATGATTCCCCACACTAGTACTCGTACATTAATTAATCTAATCGATCATCTAAGCTGATCGATAATTATCGAATGAACTCAGCTATTGGAATCCTTATCAAAATCAAGACAAACGCTATTGACGCAGAATCGTTCACCAGTCGGATTCGGCCCGTCATCGAACACGTGTCCAAGATGGGCACCGCACTATAAATTTGAATTTAGAAATTTAAAAATCTGAAAAATTTTCAAAAATCCAAGCAACGTAAATGTAAGCTATAGTCTGTTTCAGAATTCTTTAACTTTTCTACAGTATGGTGATTCAAAGGCATACATGATTTAGCCAATCAGCGTAAGGCACAGCTTTCTGACCCACCCCCCTCCCACGTCAACTGATTCGCTAATCGATGAATGAGCTATGTAGGATTGTAAAGAAAGCGCTGCTTCTTTAACTATTCTAGTGGTAAGACGCTCGTTTTGCATCGGGTCGGGATCATAGTTGGGCGGCACCAAAATTCTAGGGGTGGTGCAAGATTTTTCAAAGGTCAAAAAATGGCCTTAAAAATGGTGGTGTGGCAAGAAAACAACATTTTTCAACGTTTCTCATCGAGCACTATCCATTGGCATCAAAAAATTGCGAAAAAAACGAGAAAAATTTCAAAAATTGAATTCTGGGGGTTATTCTGGTTTTTGGGTTGCATACTCCCCAACCCCACGTCCACTACTACTCGCCATGAATGTTGACGCTCTAATATGCTTCAGAGCATGATAGAGCTTACCAAAGGATATATCACGTCGGTCTATTTCCGCCCACGCATGACCAACGTGTTAAACAAATATACTTTCACATGCTTTATCATCCTGTAAAGCATATTACAGCTTCAACATTCGTGGCGGGCACAGGAGCCTAATAACGCGTAGTACTCGTAGGCACACCTGGACGTCGGGGGTTAGGGATGTATGCACCCCCCCCCTCGAGAAACCAAAATACCCCCAAGAATTCAATTTTTAAAATTTTTTTGTTTTTTTCGCAATTTTTCGATTTCAATGGATAGTGCTCGATGAGAAAAATTGAAAAATATTCTTTTTCCGCCCTAACACCATTTTTAAGGCCATTTTTTGACCTTTGAAAAATCTTGCATCCCCCAGAATTTCGGTGCTGCCCACCTATGCTCGTAAATCGACTAGCCAACCAGATGGCGAAAAAAGGTGGATACAAAGACAGGCCTAAAGCCGATTAGCTGAATTTTTAATGCTTACTGTAAAAGAAGTCCAAAGACTTTTGAAACAGACTATAGACGACTGGAGCTTAAATTAGGTGCTTAAAATGACATTTCAATCGTAAGCATGTAGCCTGCATTTCGTCGAGATTAAGCATCGATTACGAACGATCATATGTGTAACGGCCCAAAATTTTGGGTGGGGGCCCTAACCGACTGACCATTTGGGGAGAGGAGGTGAATGACTCTAATTTTTGGTCAAAATAGCGAAAAAGAGCTTAAAATAGCCAAAAAAAGGCAAGTTTTCGCCAAAAATCGAAGGGCATGTCAAAATGTTCTTGAATTTGGGGAAGACGTCCAACTTCGGATGGGGGATCCGCCAACCCCTGTTACATGCGTGATTACGATAGTTTGTTGCATTTCAAATTGATGACTCGTTAACGTAAAGTGATAAAAAATTTGGACCGTCTACAAAACTAAATTAAAACGTGACGTGCGTGTTTTCGACTCAAAATTTACGAAGCCTATTCACATGTTAAACTATTTGCGAAAAATTATGCACCCTTCGGAAATTAGCGTCGGAAATATATGATATTAAATAATTTTGACATAAAATGTTTTAATGAAATAGATTTTTTGTAACATATATGAAATTCTTCAGACCTGAGTATTTTCTAGGGTAGGAAAAGCAAAGAAATTAATTATATCGAGCAAAGACGGAATTTTTATATGCTTGTCTAACCTAGCCCTTGGCGTCGAAAAATTGCCCAAAATGCCTACAAAATTATTAAAAAATGAAGTTGCGTGCACCTCATTTTGCAAGGCTGTGGCGAGAGTCCTGCCACGGTCCAGCTTCTAACTCACTAATGAAGTAGATATGACCAAAACTTTGAAAAAAATTAATTTAATTTAAAAAGTACATAATTAAGTAATATAATAAATATGTAATGCCGAAATAAACGCCCCAAATTGACCTCAGCTACATAATACCCTTACCAAACGCTTTTTCTTAATAGTAAGTACATACTTAATAATTGATAATAAATTAGTGATTAATTAATTAATTAATCAGTAATTAATAATTACTGGTTAATAATTAACAATTGTCAGTTAGCTTACTTTTCTACAAATCACTTCCGTTCTTTCCATGCCGTGGGAAAAATCGGGTCGTCGAATCACAGTTTCTTCGTCTTTTTTCGTCGTCGAAGATTCGGCGACGGCTTTTTTGGCCGAATGGAAAGATGGCCAGCCACAACTGGTTTGAAATTTTTCGGAAGAATTGAAACAGAAACGATTACCTACACAGCCGATGGGATAAATTAACTAGCAAATGACTTAATAATAGTTTTTGAGCGATCAATAATGACATATCGAGTATTTATCACATAAAATCGAAAATAAAATTGAAAATCTGACAAAAATTAACAAACTCATTTACTTGAACAATGGCTCGCCGCAACAAACGCAAGAATAGATGCCGGCTTCGTTAAAATTTGCGTATTTACCGGTATGTGGCTAAATAAATAAGGAGCACTAAGGTATGTTGATTAAAGTAAAATTAAAATCCAATTAAAATTATATGAATTACATTACGGCACAAAATGCTTTAGGGATAAAACACTTTGAAACCGATCCCGGATTAAGTCAAAACCTAGCATTAGCCAGGTGTTCGGGTTCTACGCACACATTTGGGCGTGGGGGGTTGAGGGGGTACGCAACCTCCCCAGAATTCAATTTTTGAAATTTTTTTTTGTTTTTTTCGCAATTTTTGATGCCGATGGATAGTGCTGGATGAGAAACGTTGAAAAATAGGGTTTTTTCGTCATACCACCATTTTTAACGCCACTTTTTGACCTTTGAAAAAACTTGCACCCCTCCCCCTCAGAATTTTCTTGCTGCCCACGTATGGTTCCACACCTGAAGTTGACCGTTCTCATCCTTCAAGACAATACATATTTATATTTCAAGGTGAACTCGTCCAATTCTTGGTAATTAGACTTTTTAAGAGTAGGAAATCTACCTGTAGTTTACAGAAAAACGAGCAGACGTTAAAATTGTCTTCACTTTATTACTGTGCAGAATTATAAATTTGAAGTCCTGTCTGCTCACGTACGGGCAGCGCAGCATCCGAATTTTGGAGTCCAAAATGCTCAAATATGAAAAAGTGTCGAAAAAATTATGGTAGTTACAACAAATTACTGTTTTCTGCCGTTGTTCTTAGAAACTTTCGAAAATTTGATTCCAAAAGGGGCCTTTGTGGGGGCTTTATGATTCTGAGGTTCAGCCAGACCGCTTTTCCCATGTCCGTGTATGGTTCTAAACCACTTCTAATGTCCGTTCGATTCTGATAGATTTTTCCGGTAAATTTTGTTAGAAATTCTCAGCCTTACATAGATTTTAAGCTGGATTGGATTAAAAATACGGATTTTTTTCTTTTAAACATTATTTTACAACTTTGTCAAGAAATGTAAAAAACTGAATTACCCTTTCAGTTCCTTGCTCTCTACATACGTAGTATTGATCAGGAGTCAAAATCTTTTTCCATTCATCACGACTGATTTCCTTAGGACTCTTGTTAATATTAGCTTTCCCTAATGCTCCTGAAAAGAAAAGTTTATGAAGCACAAAAATAGACCAGGGGCTTCAAGGAAAATAGATTGAATTCATCAGCTCGTTCCATCAGTAAGCAGATATCTTGAAGAGTGCAATATTCAATCAGTTTGTTAAACTTTTAAAGCTAAGGTACTTGAAATTCAACGCTTTCTTCGATCCTTGATTTATTTAGTTCAGCGATAATTTCTACGTACATAAGTGAAACTTGACCGCCAAATCAATTCAAAACAATTTCGAAAAATCCAGGAGAAAACCCGGAAAAAATTCAAAATTCAGTAATAATACAATACAAAAAAACATTCTTTGCCTAGCAAGTAGGAGCACATTTTAGAAATATATAATCCGAAAGGCAGTAAAATCTTTCAGAGAATTTGCAAAGCGATAATTTCGACAGATTATAAATTCTGTTGCATAGGGTAAGAAGTAAACCAACGGCTTAATTGTAAGCACTTGATTGAGGAGAAAGAAGACTATAAGGGAAATGGCAAAAAGCATCATCAGAGCATGATTTACATGAACGAAAGTAGAAAAGTTCATTTTATCAGCGAAAACGAGTCTGCGACTCAGGTCACCCCATTAAATATCAATCGGCCTTACTTTAAACGCCGGCACTAAATTTTAGTCAAACACAAATGTCCGTTACCCACCTTTTAAGCCTGACCTCAAAAAATCTAACATCCTTGCTTATCCGTATATTTTTAGTCACAAACATTTAAGAGTGTGTAGTGTCAAGTCAACCAGCTTACCTAATTAGGTAGGTATGTACTTAAGGATCCACTTCTACAGAATAGTAGCGTACGTTATTGAAACAATTAAAATTCAAGAAAATAAAATTTAAATTAAATTTAAATTTAAATTGTTAAAATAATTGGTTCTATTTTTACTCCTAACTTAGGCTCAGTTATTATTACTATCATTAGATTACTGATGCCGTCATGATACTCAATATTCTGTACCATTACCCAAACCATAAGTGAGTAACAAGAGATTATCGATTTTACATTGCATTGCAGCATAGGTATTTGTCCTAAAAAGTTAAACTTTGGTGTCAAACTAATTTTAAATCAGAACGCAAAGGCATTTTCCACAAGCTGACTTTGCAAATATAAATAATCAGTTATGATTTATATAAAGCATTCAGCCAAAAAAGCCTATGAAACGAATTAAAAAAGCAAAAAACCCAATTTTTCCTTATTTTACAGTACAAGTGATTCTTCTCCTTTCTTACACTATGTATGTGATTTTCTTAAAATTAACATTATATAAGAGACTCTGCTTATCAAATAATAACTTGCCTGACATAGCACGTGCTTGTGAAACCAAACCAAGATATAAACTTGTTCTGATAATAATCCTGCTCGAAAATATCATTCAGACAATCCTGGTTCACAAAATAGCCGTCCGCATTACAGCGAATGATAAAACCAAACTAAAATCAACGTAACGCTATATGTCGTATCAAGCCCGTATCCAGGGGGGTAGGGAGCAGGTGCCTTCCCTTGGGTTGGCAAGGCCTGAGTTTTTGGGTTTTTTTGTGGGTTTTTTTTGGGTGCCAAAATCTTTGGGTTTTGGGTTTTAGGGTTTTGGATTTTGTTTTTCCACATTAAATATGCCTATTCAGTGAACTCAAATTGAAGGTTCCAAAAATTATATGCTTAGGCTCAGACTCAAATAAGGTAAATTCTGCATCACATTAGGCATGCACACGATCAAAAGTCCTGGGAGGGGGTAAATCGAGTTTTCTTAGGGGAAGGGGGTAAGAACGAATAATTTTAACGGCTATTCATGACGCTAAAATCATGATGTATATTGATTTTTTACATATTCTGTCGTTCCTTAGCCCCCCCGTCAAAATGCGTAAAAATGCTTAAATTCGTCATTCGTGATTAAGTTTGCATGAAAACAAATGATAATAAGACTCATGAAATGACTTGGACTATCAAATATGCACAAAATAGTGGACAAAAAGTGTCTGAATATACGAGTGGACAGAGTACTACCCGGAAAATACTTCGGATTATACTATGGGCATCGTTTGGCGCTCTTTTTTATAATTCCAACAATAGGTCTTGGTCCACAAATGTCCTGAGAGGGGTATGCTTTTCAAAAGTTGTGATAGGAAGATACCCCCATACCCCCAGTGTGCATATGTGGGTTCTGACAGGGCAAATCGCTAAACTCGCCAACAGTTCAATTCGATGGTTTACCAGATTCAGAGGAATGCCTTTCATGTTCTCGGGGAAGGGTCCAACCAAACCCCCTAGATTCCTAAAACCTATGTTTGATTGTTTCCGAAAGCAGAAATAAAGGATTTCAGGCTTATTCCACCAAAGTTCTTAGTGTCAATTCGTCATTTTAAAACCTGACTACAAAGAATGAAACGAAACAGTGAAATCGTTCGTGTCAGCGAACAACCGGGCCCGAAAAAAAGCGGGCCCGAGCTTGAAATTTTCACGGAGCCCGGGCCCGAGCCTTGTGTATATACTAAGTATAGAAAGGAACCAATACAAAAGTATATGTATATGATCCTAGATGTGTGCATATGTTTGAGAACATAATAGCTAGTTATATATAGACAAATGCAGAAGTATTTAGTATTTATCTAAGCACTGAAGTAATTAGTATCAAACATCTAGCTCTTAGCTTATAACGATACTATTTTAAGATGTTTCAGGCTTCAGCATGAACAACATGGTAGAACTAATCTCTCTATTCAACATTCATGTCATATGAGGCTTTCTGCATTAGTGCTAAATTGTGCGTCTTTCCTAGATTACAGTGACGTTTCAGAAAATACATCTAGGTAAGCAGTTCTGCATTGATATTTTTCAAGGTTTCCGAAAAATTGTATTCCACAGTATGATAGCTGAAAAGTTCTGGCATCTTAATTTTCGCTTCGGGAGCATGATTAATATTTCATGATAAGAACTAAAAAACGAAAAAAGCGGAATCTAACAAAAATTGTCTTTTGCTACTGTGAAGTCAATGATTTCTCCATTCTCACTAAAATGTAAATAATCTACAAGTAGATATTGCGCAAGACGAGAGTTAATGCCACAATAAAAAATTAAGAAAGGTTCCAAAAATTTACCTAACGGTTTGAACTGGTTTAAAATACGTTCAGTACACGTAAATCAAGTGCTCTTTCTTTTTGTGTAGAAAATTAGCCGTTATTTTTCCAGCAAAGGAAGACAAAGAGCGAATTAATATCATTACTTAGGAATTTAACAATTTTATATTTTGAAATCCATTCATTATATAGCTCATTGTTAAAAACATTAATTTTCCAAACGTGCGTAATACTCTGGTGAAATAGTTTCCATTTTGTGTACAATCTAACATTTTCATCCAAATGAGAAAATGGCGCGTAATTGCACTTTAAAAACTAATAAAAAATATGCCGCTCAACCCGAGCTACATATGAATCTTCGTTATACTGAGCGCGCAAACCTTTGACAAGTCTAAGTCTACATAACGGAGGAATGAAGAGAGCATTTAGCAAGAATACTTTAAAATGTAACCCAAATTAAATTAGTAATTCTTCAAATCATAAAATATTTTAGAATCCATTAAAAAATGAAAATTTAAAACCTGGAGTTAGAGGTCTAATTCAGTGAAAAGACATGAATTTTAGTGCGTACATAAATAAAAATGAAAGACATAAAATGCACAGAATAATAATAACTCGGAGTGAATAACTAACAACAATATAACCTAGACTACTAATAATTGGCCACGTGGTAAGCAGCGTGGTACATTTACTGCTAAGCTTATTCTAGCTTCTTTAGATTACCTTTTGTGCGTTTTTTACGGAATTAGCTTCTATCAGCAACAAAGGCGTACATTCATTCTCCAAGAGCGTTAAATAACATAATTATTCACGCCTGGGCCCGAACACCTGAAGACCGGCCGGGCCTGGGCTGAATTTGGGTACCCGGTTGATCCCTAGTTCGTGTACTTACAAAATAGTAATTATTTGCAGTCAACTGCAGGTAATATAGCACACAATGTAAAATTATATGCAGTCAAAAACTAGCGGCCTAGACTGCAGGTAATATAGCACACAACGTAAAATTATATGCAGTCAAAAACCAGCGGCCTGGACTGCGGGCAATATAACACACAATGTAAAATTATATGAACCAGTGGCCTAGACTGCAGGTAATATAGCACACAATGTGATATTATATTCAGTCAAGTTCAATGTTGATTGATATGAGAAGCTGGCGCTTCGCTCGCATTTTAACCTGTAGTAGATGGTTTTAGAAGGCACTTTTATTTGAGATGGTCTGGCAGATTTGCTTCCTCAATAGGAAAAGTTTTTTTGCGCTGCATGGGTAGCAGCTTCAACAGCTGTCCAGTCACCCATTAGCGCATTTTGATGGGCCAGCATACTCTGGTCCTGCATGATAAATAGTGAGTAGCTGTTGCTATTCTTGTCCTCATTTTGTGGAATTGTTTTATTTCAGTGGAAATAAAGTGCTTCAAAGTTTATTCGACAATGTGAAACAAGGATTCCGTCTCCGAAGCGTCGGGGGACTGTGACTGAGTGGGGTTACCAATGTCTTAGGCTTAGGCTTAGTTATGTGCATTCACATTGATGCCGGCGCATGGGCTAAGACTAAGCTAAATAGAGCAAAACTTGCAGAGCGAGCGGAGCGAACATTTTTGCTCCATTCGTGCCTTAGGCTTGGCCCATGTCTGCCACTAATCTGAATCCGCAAACAATTGCTGTCGCCACACACAATTTTTTCCAATATCATATGTATCTGCTGCATAATTTTATTTTTAATCATTGTATCTGCTGCATAATTTTATTTCCAATAAAGTAAAACTATTCCCCAGAATGAGGACAAGGACAGCACAACAGCTACGCAATATCTATCATGCAGGACCAGAGCTTACGCTGGCCCATCAAAATGCACTAACGGGTCGATGGGCAGCTATTGAAGCTGCTACCCATGCAGTGCAAAAAAACATTCCTATTGAGGAAGCAAATCTGTCAAACCATCTCAAATAAAAGTGAAGTCTAAAACCATCTACTACAGGTTAAAATGCGCCAGCTTTCCATATCAATAAGCATTGAACTTGACTGCATATAATATCACATTGTGTGCTACATTACCTGCAGTCTAGGCGGAATTTTTTTCTAATATGGTTTTGTCTCCGATTCTCCTAAAAATAATTTTTTCTGATAGATTCGAGGACGCTGAGTCCAGAAAAAAAGCGTTTAGGGGGCTGACGAATATTTGTGGAGATAGAGCCCTTCAAACTTGCAAAAAACGTGATTATTTCAATGTTCTTAAGGCTCTATCTCCACAAATATTCGTCAGCCGCCTAAACGCTTTTTCTGGACTCAGCGTCCTCGAATCTATCAGAGAAAATTATTTTCAGGAGAATCGGTGGCAAATAATTTTTTCGAAAAAAAATTTGCAAAAACAAAAAAAAATTATGCAAAAACCTCATTTTTAACATTTCTACATTACAGTTCTGACATTAAAAAAGCCGAGGCAGGGTGTAATCGATTCATCACGGTTATTATTTTGGACTTGCCGTGCATATCAAATTGGTGCCAGCTGATGGTCTAAGCCTAAGGCACAATTGGGGCCAAAATTGCTCCGCTCGCTTCGCTCGCTCCGCCATTTTTGCCCCAATTGTCTCAGGCTTAGACCATCAGCTGGCACCAATGTGAATACACTTTCTAAGCCTAAGCCTAAGATGTTCGTATAAGCAAGCTGGTGAGTTGTGGGCAAGTACCTATTTGCCAAAAATTTAGCTGGCATGGATCTAATCACCAAATTTTATCTAATATGGTTTTTTCTCAATTTTCCCAAAAAGAGTGTTTTTACGCTTTTTTAACGTCAGAACTTCGATGTAGATATGTTAAAAATGGGGGCTTTTGCATAATTTTTTTTTGCAAAATTTTTTTTCAAAAAAATTTTTTGTCACCGATTTTCCTGAAAATAATTTTTTCTGATAGATTCGAGGACGCTGAGTCCAGAAAAAAAGCGTTTGGGCGGCTGACGAATATTTGTGGAGATAAAGCCCTAAGAACATTGAAATCACGTTTTTTGCAAGTTTGAAGGGCTCTATCTCCACAAATATTCGTCAGCCCCTAAACGCTTTTTCTGGACTCAGCATCCTCGAATCAGAAAAAATTATTTTTTGGAGAATCGGAGACAAAACCATATTAGAAACTTTAGCCGTCTAGGCCGCTGGTTTTTAACTTCAAATAGTTTTACATTGTGTTATATTGCCTGCAGTCTAGGCCGCTGGTTTTTGGCTGCATATAATTTTACGTTGTAAGCTATATTACCTGCAGTCAAGGCCGCTGGTTTTTGACTGCATATAATTTTACATTGTGTGCTATATTACCTGCAGTTGACTGCAAATAATTACTGCCGTACTTACAAATTTAGCGCTGCTTTATCACATTTTTCTAGGCGGTCAATTTTCCTCATTTTTTTGCAGAAAATTCGCCCATTCCTGACAAATATTGTGATAACTGAAGCATTGACAAACTGCATAAAACTTGACAAATTGCTAAGGCACCAATATGCTAAAAAATATAAGTTTGTGCATTTTAGGTTATCATCAAGCATCATGTTCATAGGCGTAGCCAGGATTTTCGCCAGGAAGGGGAATCCAAAAAAAAATTTCTATGTAAAAAAGTATTAAAACGAGCGGGGGTCGTTAAATAACCTGTTTTTTCGTTTTTTTCTGATCGTCCTGCACTATTTGAGTAATAAAAAAATTATTTTTTTCAATCTTTTCACGTTTTAAGGGAAAAATGCTTATAATGCGCGCAAAGCGCTAATTGAAGTAATTTAAGAATATGGTACTCTCAGAATACTAAGAAATAAACTTCAGAAGAGCGGATTTTTTCGCTCAGTACTTAGAACATGTTGAAAGAAAGCGCGGAAAAAAATTTCATCCGTCTATGATCAATATTACAAAAGCTATGGGTTTCTTTAATTAGCCTCTTCACGACCTAAGCAAGCATCTTCTCGACTTAAGTAGTTGAAGATTCAAACAGCTGAATGCAGAATCACATGTAGATACCCAATTTACGTCGACCTAAGCATTTATACATCGACCTAAGCATCTATAACTCGACCTAAGCAACTATACATCGACCTAAGCATCTATACATCGACCTAATCATCTATACATCGATCTGAGCATCTATACATCGACCTAAGCATCTATACATCGACCTGAGCGGAAGCGACCTCGACCTAAGCAGCTTGAAACACCTTTTCAGATATACTAAGCCTAAGCCTGAGTATAATAGAAGCAAAAACTTAGATTTTCGTATATCTTATCGAGGAAAACCGAAAAAATATGCAAAAAAATATGAAAATTTTTTTAAGTTTTTCAAAATTTCAGACAGCTTTCCGCGCCTTTTTTCTTTTTTCTCCTTCATTGCTATGCTTCCTTCCGTAATTTCAGCCCATATTATTTATTTCTGACAAATGTGTAAGTCCTTGGATCGAGCCGTTGAATCGTCCCACACAACACTCATATCGAGAGTTGCCTGCAACTTTGCAAATATGGCTCAGATTTTCACCGAATTTTTTTCCGAGCTTCAATTTATCATGTTCTACCATTTTGGCAAAAAATTTGGGCATTCTATATTCGTTTTGCATCTTTTCCAAAAGTACCTTATTCTTAAGTTTTAGCCGTGCTAATTTTTTGACTTTTCCTGCAACAAAAACGATGGAAACGGCGAAAAGATAGACGAAATCGACGCGAAGCGTCGAATTTTGTGATTTTACGTCGCAGAACAGTATCATAAAACCATATTGCCCAGTTTTTGGACATGTCAAAATTTTTTCTAGGGGAGGAGAGGAATTTCCCATTCCCCCTGGTTACACCAGTGATCATGTTCTTGTTTTGGCGTCTTTGAACTTTAATAAAACAGTTTTTCGCCCCTATTTATGCCTTGCACCCACTGAAATAATATATCTACATAATCTGCATAGCTTTGACAAATGACTTCAACTGAAAATCCCAAAAAATCTAATAAAACACGCAAAAAACCCAAATAACCCGCACAAAAGCCCATAAAAACCGAATAACAAACCCATGGAGTAAGTTAAGAATATGGTACTTACAGAAAGAAAGAAAGAAAGATTTATTCGGTCTACAAAATACACGTACAAATTTAAAATATACGTACACATTACAATACAAATAATAAGGAAAAGGACGAATGTCATATAAATGCATAATTGAAATTCATGTACATATTGCAAACACACGTATTTAATTGTAAAAAAACGAATAAAGTGATAAAGAAAGTAGTGTAATGTAAATGTAAGACACGCGGGTACGTACAGGCAATGAATTATAACTGCGCTTAGATACGCCCCTTGAGAAAAATGGATAAATCAAATTGTTTCAATTTCATCGTAAAAATGTTCGAATTAGCTGAGCAGATGATATCATCAGGCAAATAATTCCAGACAGAAATCACACGATTGCAAAATTCAAATTTTCTAACATTTTTGTTTACACGGTTAACGTAAAGTTTGCAAGAATTTACAGCACGATTTGAGTTTACATTAAATGTGAAGAAGTCTTCAACAGGTAACAAATTATCCTTGATTATAGAGCGTGTCATTGATAAATCACTTTGCATTCTATGTAATTCGAGTCTCTCCAAGCCCAATTCCTTTAATCGGGCATCGTAGGAGATAGTTTTATCAGAAAAAATTCGTTTGGTGAATTTTCTTTGGACATTTTCAACATTATTTATGTCACATAACAGATAAGGATTCCAAACAGCCGAACCATATTCCAAAATTGGTCTGACGTCTGACATAGGTTGTAAAGGCTTTTACTAACAAAGTTTTATCTCTTGAAACAAAACTCCGTAAAATCAAGTTTGCAATTCTCATGCCTTTTTTTACAATGTTTGTACAATGAGTTTTAGAAGATAAATCTTTACTTATTAAGACACCAAGATCCTTCATCTCGGATATATCATGTGGGATTTCAAAATTATCTATACCGTAAGAGTGCTTGGGATTAGATTTTCCTAAATGCAAAGCAAAACATTTGCTGAGTGAGATCTTAAGCTGTCAGATATCAGCCCACCTCTTAATATGCATTAGATCATTTTGCAAGTCCAAAAATTGGAAGCTGAATTAGATATTTTAACATCATCAGCAAATAGCGAAATTGAGCTGGTACTTTGAAAATCACATAAATCATTTATGAATAACAAAAAAGGGTAGGGCCTAAAACACTACCCTATGGCACCCCACTGGAAACAGGGAGCGGAAGAGACAATGAATTTCCAACTTTAACCCTTTGGGATCTATTACTCAAAAAGCATTTTAACCAATTTAGGCAAAAACCACTTATGCCATAGGCAGCTAATTTTATAAGCAGTTTTTCATGCGAAACTGTTTCAAAAGCTTTACAAAAATCGATATAAACAATATCGATTGGGCAATTTTCATCAAGATTTTTGGACCACTGATTTTTGCACTTTAAAAGTTGCAGTGTACAAGATTTATTTTTTCTAAATCCAAACTGATTTTCAGAAAGCAAATTATTTTCATTTAAATGGGTGGTTAGGCTAACATTAATTATCGATTCCATGACCTTACACAGAACACAACAAAGGGACACGGGCCGATAGTTTTCTATGGATGATAAGTCACCTTTTTTAGGTATAGGCACAACAATAGCTTCCCTCCACAGGTCGGGGATGCACCCTGTCCTGTAAGAAACTTCAAAAATTGACATCAAAGGTCTAACAAGGACTAATTTTAGCTTTTTCACAAAATATGCACACAGGCCATCAGGGCCAAGTGACAATGAAGATTTTAGTCGATTTAGAGCATCCGAAATTGTAAATAAGTCAAATTTGCAAGAAACACTATGATTACGGTCAATTTTATCAGGAAAGACAGGTAAAACATTATTGTCATTTACAAAATTGTTGGCAAAATTTGTATTAAAAGCATTTGCTTTGTCTAAATCATCCACAATAGTGATGCCGTTGCTTTTCAACAATGGAATTTTCTTTTTATTATTTAATCGATCATTTACAAAAGAGAAAATGTTTTTTAAATTATTCGACTTTAGTAACTTTCCTTCCTCATTTGCAAGACAGGATAATATGAAATAGACTTCGGAAGAGCGGATTTTTTTGCGCAGTACTTAGAACATGTTGAAAGAAAGCGCGGAAAAAAATATTCATCCGTCTATGATCAATATTACGGCATTGGTGTAGCTGGTTCACATATGTATTCAGATAGCCACGTTATAGGTACGTATACAGCAAGTAGTATCCGGTGAAAGCTGCTGCCTATCTGGTTTGATTTGAATAAAGTCGAAAACAAATAAGGCAGTCATCAGATTTTCCAGTAGATTCATGTGACTGACCAAAATATTGGTGCCAGCGTTTAAAATAAGCCTAAGTAATGGGATGCAACTCTGCGTCGCTCGCTTCGCCGCTTCGCTCGCTCCGCTCGTTGCATCCCATTACTCAGGCTTATTTTAAACGCTTGGCACCAACATTTTGGTCAGTCCATGATACTAAGCCTAAGCTTCAATCAGCTGGTAAACCAGCAAAACATCACGAATACCTTGCAATCTTTATCGAAATTAACCAGCGTTAGTCGATTGGTTATGGTTCTGGACTTTAGAGCAAGGGGTCCACGTTTTGAATCCGACTGCCAGCAACTTTCTCTCGTTTCCTCAGATGCTATCGACCACTACACATATGCCCTTATTATATGACTATGTAATACATATGTGAACCAGCTACACGAATGCCAATATTACAAAAGCTATGGGTTTCGTTAATTAGCCTCTCTTCTCGACCTAGCAAGCATCTACTCGACCTAAGTAGGCACTGATTATTGGCCAATGTTGGCCCTCGAAATTTTGGTTAAAGGCCAATATTGGCCAACAACGCATGCATTAGGGGCCAATATTTGCGAGATTTAAAATTCTTAAAAAGCTTCACGTCCGTGGGTTTCGAACCCCGTACTTCGTGTTGGTAAACTCACATGAGCACACTGCACCATAGCGAAATTGTGATCAAAATTCTGAAGAATGATACCAATGCTATCTGTTATATACAGTATACGCAGTTAATATTTTTTGTTTGGAAGAGATTGCTTATCCTATCTTTTATGCCTATGTAGTTTGAAGATAATACATAAAAAATGATATAATCGTGCACGTCAGGTAGATTATGCACATATAGGTCTCAGATACATATCTGACTCGAAAATTTCAAAAACAGGTGTGCCAACGGTATGGAGAAAACGATCGGAAAGTTTTACTGATAGTACAAAACAATCGTTGATATGTTGTATATGTTGTATACGTTAGCGTATGTTGCATACCATTATGTCAATATTTTGCACCATTGCACGCTTTTATGTCGTATATATATATATATATATATATATATATATATATATATATATATATATATATATATATATATATATATATATATATATATATATATATATATATATATATATATATATATATATATATATATATATATATATATATATATATATATATATATATATATATATTTTGCAATACATCAGGCAAACCAACGACAATTAGAAATACCACCATACAATTCAAGCTACATAGGCATAAAAGATAGGATAAGCAATCTCTTTCAAAGAAAAAAATATTATCTGCGTATACTGTATATAAGAGATAGCATTAGTATCATTCTTCAGAATTTTGATCACAATTTCGCTATGGCGCAGTGTGCGCGCGTGAGTTTACCAGCACGAATGTACGGGGTTCGAAACCCACGGACGTGAAGTTTTTAAGAATTTTAAATTTTGAAATATTGACTCCCTAATGCACGCGTTATTGGCCAATATTGGCCTTTAACGAAAATTCGGAGGCCAACATGTCAATAATCAGTGCCACCTAAGTATTTGAAGATTCAAACAGCTGAATGCAGAATCACGTGTAGATACCCAATTTACGTCGATATGAATGAATGAATGAACGAATGAAACAATTTATTACTGAAACGCGACAATTACGAAAGATGTAAAAGAGTAATAAAACGTACGGTCAAAAGAATAAAAGCGTACAGCAAAAGGCGACGAGCGAGTCATGAAAATGACGATTTAAGCCCGCCCTGTAATAAATTTGGATAAGTCGACATCAATTAATCTAGATTTGAATATATTCAAGTTAGGGGAAGAGAGATATACTTATAGAAAAAGTCAAATTTTTGTAAATTAGAACGGACAAGAGGAACAACTAGCTTGAAACGATTTGTGCAGCGAGTAGTATTTTGATTAAGCACAAAAAAATCTGTCATGCAAAGACAAGATTTTTGACTAATAATTTGATACATCATACATAAGCAAATATGAAGGCGACGTAATTCTAATCGACACAAGTTAAGTTGGTTAAGGCGTTCGTCATAGAAAGAGGGCTATGATATCCAACTATGTATTTAGTAAATTTACGCTGAAGAGCCTCCAGCCTGTTGATATCACTAATATAGAGGGGTTCCATAAAGCACAGGAATATTCAAGGATCGGTCTGACGTAAACAATGAAGGCCTTTACGAGATTATTTTTATCACGCGAAAAGAAGGATTTTCTAATTAAGATAGATCTCAAGAAAGCTTTCTTGATAATACTGTTGTAATGTTCCTTAAATTTCAGGTTGTGCGAAATTAGACTCTAAATCGCGAACATAGACAGAATCGTTCATCAATAACTTGTGTATTGAGTGTATATGACAATTTAGGATTATTTTTGCCCAAATATGGGGCTGTGCATTTAGAATATGATATTGGTAAACAATTTCTGGTGGCCCAAATGGAAATTCTATCTAAATCGGTCTGAAGTGTTTGATAATTGCAGGAAAGATTGAGATATTTTTAAGTCATCCGCGAACATAAAAGTCAAACTTAACAAGTTATCAAAGATATCATTTATAAAAATCAAAAACAACGTAGGTCCAAGAATGGACCCTTGAATAACTCCACTTGTAACAGCGGCGTAATCTGAAAAAACACTGATTAACGCGACACACACTGAATACGATTAGATAGAAAAGCTTTTAACCAATTAAACAGGTGTTGTTGAATATCGCAACTAGTTAATTTAACAAGTTAATTTAACATCTATACATCGACCTAAGCATCTATACATCTACTAAGCATCTTCACATCGACAAGCATCTATACATCGACCTAAGCATCTATACATTGACCTGAGCGGGAGCGACCTCGACCTAAGCAGCTTGAAACACCTTTTCAGATATACTAAGCCTAAGCCTAAGTATATTAGAAGCAAAAACTTAGATTTTCCTATATCTTATCAAGTAAAACCGAAAAAGCATGCAAAAAAATGAAAATTTTTTCAAAGTTTTTTTTAAAATTTCAAACTGCTTTTCACAACTTTTTCTCTTTTCCTCCTTCATTGCTTTGCTTCCTTCCATAACTTCAGCCCATATTATTTATTTCTGACAAATGTGTAAGTCCTTGGATCGAGCCGTTTAATCATCCCACCCAACACTCGAATCGACAGTTGCCTGCAACTTTGCAAGTACGGCTCAGATTTTCACCCAAATTTTTTCTGCGCTTTAATTTATCGTGTTCTACCAGTTTGACACAAAAATTTTCGGCATTCCGTATTCGTTTTGCTCCTTTTCAAAAAGTACCATATTCTCAATTTTAGCCCAAACCCATAAACCCCAAATGCGAAATTCGTAGGTTTTGTCATCATATTCGCTTGATTACAGAAAAGCTATAGTAAATAAGAAGACATAATGAAATTTCGCTAATTGTTAACGTGCGGTAATATTTTTTATGGATATATATATATATCCTGACGTAGTGCCTGAATTTTGCTCGAAATTTAATTTATTTATTACTGCAGCACTCTCTTTTATGTTTGCTTTGCTTGGCGAAGTCGGTAGCAATTCACGGGTCGAACTATAGTCCGTTTCATTTAACTCTGAGGTTTTTAAGAAAATTTAAAGTGACTACAAAAGTGAATTAAGTAATACGGTAGATATTATATTCTACAATATGATCGAGTCATATGGAAACGTTTGAATTACATAACTTTATTAGAAATTTAAACCACTTTTGTAGCCTGATTCTTGCAAAGAAAAATCAAAACAAAACCGCAAAGTTCAATAAAACAGACTGTAAAAAGAAATCAGGTATTACTATAACTAGCAAAGAAAAATGCTCCGATGGAACAAAAAAGGGGAATATACTTGGGATTGTGAATTATCGAGGATGTAAAAGGAGGGGACTAGGAAAAATCTTCCTATGTTATATGCCAAAAATCGCAAAATATGTTAAAAATCAGACTTTCTCTAAACAATGCAAAAAATCAAAGTATATTCTGCGGTCTTTGAAAAAAACGTATTAGTTTAAAAATAATTTTCTCTGATTGACATAATATCTTATAAGCATATTACGTAATGCAACTTTTTGCAGACTTCATTCAACTTTCAGTTGCTTAATAATGTGACTGAAAGTGAAATGCTGTTAACAAATCATAATTAAGTTGTTCGTATTTCATTATTACTAAGCATGTCACTTATAGTCTGTTTCATTTATTCGAGAGCTTTTTAGTCAATTCTTTTAAGGGCTACAGTAAGCTAAACAAGACAAATTACTGTACTCCAGCAGATCAGCTCAGTGAGGGCGAGTGGTTAGAATTCTTCCATTTTTAATGCACTAATACGCCCAAATAAATTTGATTTAGGCATTTAATCAGTGCTGGGACATACTAAAGTAAGTGCGCTAAACAAAAGCTATCGGCTAGAATCGAACCCGGGTTGCTTCGACTACAAGCAAGAGGTTTTACCACTGAGCTATGCGGCAGTTCGCGGCGTTTCTTAGCATCTTAGTCGATTGTGTTTGAAGTGTCGACTCAAGATATGATGAATGCGCGATTTTTATCAGTAAGTTAATTGATCTGCTGGAAGACGAGAATAAATTATGCCGCAAAAATATTGTTGAAAAACCCGTCTTTACTACATAGCTATAGTGAGATCTAGCGACCTACAGTAAATAAGAAATAAGGGGTTACTGTAAGCTCCGAAAACATTTGCTGAAAAAGCTCTCGGATAAATGAAACAGACTATAGCAGATACAGCCATTCTAAGTGTCAAAGTGCAAGCAATATTCAACTTGCCAAAAAAATTGATTGAAAAAAGCAGCGAATTATAGTCTGTTTCACATAACTTGGTGCATGAATTTTAAGAATTTTTCTATATGTAAACCGATAGCGTACGATAAGTATAGATCAATTCAACGCAATTGCAGAAATTCTATTTACAACATCAAAGAATCGTGAACATAAAAGCACAAACTTATGTGAAGCAGACTATAGCTATGCAGTAGCTAAGCGAATTGAATGAAATAGTACATATCGATGCATTCAAGACAATCGATGATATTGTTGGTTGTAAGCAGTAGGAAACACGGAAGCTGACAAGCAACAGACCTTATGTAGATACTCTTTTACACATGTCTACAGCAATTGTTTACTAAACTTTTACATTTTTCAAAGGCCGCAGAATATACTTCGATTTTTTGCATTGTTTAGAGAAAGTCTGATTTTTAACATATTTTGCGATTTTTGGCATACAACATAGGGAGATTTTTCCTAGTCCCCTCCTTTTACATCCTGGATAATTCACAATCCCAAGTATACTCCCCTTTTTTTGTTCCATCGGAGCATTTTTCTTTGCTAGTACCCTACTTTTAATTAGCAAGATTTGGAAATACAATACTAGATTTCATTTACTGTGCGGTTCTTCTAATAATTTAATGGTTTAAACTTTGCAAAGCTACTAGTTGTAGAAGAAACAAACATTCCGATTAGTAATTCTTATGTTACGTAGGACATCCTGTAAAGAAATATGCTTCCAAAACTTTCTAGAGCTAAACTTAATTTACATTTTAAATTTTACACAAGAGTGTAAAGAATTTTAGTGGGATTAATAATTTCGATATTGCTCTGATATAACGATCAGCATTTATTAAGAAATGAAACCTCTATAATGTTCTAAGAACAAATTAACATTAGGTGTTAATCACTTTACACTACTCTTCATGCGCCCCTAGCAGACGTATCACATCTGTTTCCATATATATTTTACAACTTTAGGGAAAAAATAAGTTACTGTGAGGCTCTAGAATGAAGCTTATTATATAGTGTAAACTTTACACTAGTAACGAGTGTAAAGAAGATTTTAGTCGGATTTGTAAATTCGATATTATGCGGATATTACGATCAACATTCATGAAAAAATTACGTCACCATAACGATTTAATGACAAATAAACACAGATGTAAACCACTTTACATCACTGTTGAGTGTAAAGAAGCGCGCCCAGCTGACGTCCCTTATTTAATTCCATGTAAATTTTCAGATTTCGGCAAAAAATTTAGGTTTTTGCAAAGCTCTAGAACGAAGATAAACCACTTTACATTACTGTTGAGTGTAAACAAACGCGCCCAGCTGACGTCCCTTATTTGATTCCATGTAAATTTTCAGATTTCGGCAAAAAAATTCAGGTTTTCGCAAAGCTCTAGAACGAAGATTAATTAGCAGTGTAAACTTTACACAAACGCCTAGTGTAAAGAGGATTTTATTCCGATTTGTAAATCTGATATTACTCGGATATTATTATCAACATTTATGAAAAAATTGCATGTCTACAATGGTCTGAAGACAAATAAACAATGAGTGTAAACTACTTTACATCACTGTTGGATGTAAACAAACGCGCCTACGTGACGTCTTACATTTGATTCTTCGAAAATTTCTAGACTCCAGGGAAAAATTAGGTTTCTGGAATGCTCAAAAACGAAGATAAATACATATGTAGTGTAAACTCAATGTTAACGTCTGGTGCAAAGAAGATTTTGGTCGGATTCGTAATTTTGATATTGTTCCAATATTACGATTAATATTTATGAAAAAAATTATATTTGTGAAAAAATTAAGTCTCCATAATGTTCTATGGACAAACTAACAATAGGTGTAAACCACTTTACAACACTGTAGAGTGTAAATATATGCGCCAGACTGGCATATCAAATTTGGTTCCTGGTCTATTTCTAGACTTGATAATCGAGTCCCTAACTCATAACCGGAGAAGCAGGCAGAAAAAACAAGACAGAAACGCATTGTAAACACCAAAATTTTGACTTTACACTCGCTAAATATTAATGTATAGACAATTTGCTTTGACATGCACCCGATATAAAGCACTTTATTTTTATTCTATTGGACTTATCCCGACTTCTGGACGGAGAAAGTGGCGAACAAAAAACGCAACAAAAACGTATTTTCCATCATTTAGAACACTGTAAACTTTAAAATTCCGTACCGAACTCCCCATTGAGTTTAAAGAAATTCGGTTTGGTACAATTTGTAGCTTTTTAAATCGTAGTACATTCCTGTGTGCCAAAATTCTCTTGCAAAAATTATTTGGTATGATTTAATAATCAAAATTCGGAAAAAACGTGTTTTTTCGCCCATTTTTTACCTCTGATTTCGAACTTTACACCCCCATAAATAACTCAATATTGCTTTTTTAATGCGGTTTGCTGCGATGTGTAGCCCCTGAAACGCAATTTATTACTGCTGTATTCAATTTACCCTGACTTAAAAGCGGAAAAAGTTGGCAGAGAAATCTTAGTTAAAATCCGTTTTTACACCATCAACTATAGTGTAAACTTTAAACCCCAGGATCTAACTCACCATAGAGCGTAAAAGACCTTGCTTATATGCAGAATGTAGCCCTTGATCCGCTCTACATTTCTGTCTGAAAACATTTTAAAAAACTCATAACTGGAGTTAGTATCAGACATAAGCAGGTTGAAAACTCGACCAAAATGTGCTTTTTCACCCCCAGATTTTCGCACTCTTTACACTCCCATTCGAGAACTAATGCGAATTTCAACAAACAAAAAAATGCCAATTTGGAGCATCCCTTCCTCTACAAATCTGTGCCATTAATTTATTTGAGGAGTCAATACTGAGTTGTCCACATGCCGTCTAAAAAACCTCCCTAAATTCATCCTATGTTATAACGTTACACAAAAACTTTACACCTTCTTTACACAGCCAGTTTTGAGTTTCAAGAATAACAAAAAAACACGGGCAGCGAATTTTTTTAGTATCTATCTTTTAAGAAAAACCGCACCTTCTAGATGTGTCCTATTATAGCTGTAGGGGTGCACAGGTGTTAGGGGTACCCAAGTATATTGTAGGTACGCGCTAACGCGCTACCTATGATAAAGGAATAGGTTCTGCCAAGCGGAATTAGCCACCAGGTTAAAATATGTAGACTGTTTGTTTACATATGTACATTATATAATGAGAAGTCCAAAAAGTGTGAGGTCCGAAGACCCGCCACTTGCCAGTGTTCGGTTGGTTTCGCAAGCCGAATGCGAAAACGAGCAGTCCGGGAAGATACGAGTAGCCTATCTGAACAGCGAAAACGAGCTGAGACGGGAAAGACATCCGAAACAGCAAAGACGAGCTGTTAGGAAAGCTACGACGAATAGCAGCGCCTGAGCTCGATGAGAATGTACGTATATATGTGCATCGCACTTACATTCATGTATATAGTTACATAAGGTTTGGTAGATCTAGCCCCACCCCCTCCAGAAAGGGAAAATGGGAAATTTTCTAAGGAAAAGCAAAATAAACACCGAAAAGGGAGGAAAATGAAAATTTTCTTGCAAAAGTGTATAAAGGAAGAACATGAAGGATGTACAATGAACCTCCAGAGAGAAACAGAAGCCTTGAAATGCTTCGATCGAATTTTCTTACATTCGCGTTTTTTGATTCTACAAAGAAAGAACCAAGATAAAGCACAATTTCGTGTAAACCGAGCGAAAAATGGAAACTGTCAGTACTTGTGTAACTTAAAGCGAGTTGTCGCGCTATGGAGTTAGGTGTGTAACCTAAGCCTCGTCGCTAGGGACTTGCTGATTAAGTAGGTACTTGCAGTATGTACGGATACCTAAAACGGCAGCACGCCGCCGGGGAAGATACCCAACACACAGCAACTACGAAAGCAACAACCCACAATAAGTACCTTCAGGGCTTACCTAAGTACCTTGCTACACTTAGCGCTGGTCTGGGAGCTACGGCAAACTGCCTTTATTCTTCCTCTCGACCCTAAATACCTACTACCTGAAATCTCCTCGGACGTAGCTGGTCCGGTACCTAAAGAGATTGCGGGAGGAAATTTCCGACCGCAGAACCCAACAAAGGAGTAATTAGATAGCCCTGGAATTTGCCCGAGGTCCTTAGACCTATTTTGAACCAAAAGAATGTTTTTCGCGAAAAGAACCAAGATATTTCGCACTAGAATACTTAAGGCGAAATAAATTACGAATTTTGATTTTAACAGCACTCTGAACAATAAATACAACAACAAAGAGCTCTAGTCCGGGCTGTCATCCTCTATGAAAATTATGTAATAATTTTTATAGTCTCTAAATTCGGAAAAGGATTGAAGAGCTTTGAGGAAAAGATATTACGAAAAAGGTTTTACCCAAAATTATCCGGCGATAGCAAAGTCGAGGCCGGCCGATCCAATTCCCAAACTACCTGCGATATAATGCAACCCTAGGTAGCTATTTTTCTATCTTTATCTACACCAAACAAAATGAACTAGACTATGGCGCCCACAAAGTCGAAGAAGACACGCTAGGAAATAAAAAAGCACCAACGCCACTCTAGCCAAACGAATAATGGCTGAGGGGGGAATTATAGTAAAAGAAAAAAGAGATTATATTTTAAGACAAGAAAGGGCGCTACTTGCACTATGGATTTTTCCGGTCTCTGCCTAGGCTTAACGTGATTAGCGGTCATGTCGCCGATGTTTTAAATGTAAAGAAAGAAAAAGGGGAATTATATGGATTCCACAGGCAACTCGCATTTGCGTGTCCCTCGCAACACGTAGCAATGTAAAGTCCAACCAATTGACGCTGCGTGGCTGGATAGCCTCCGCTCGTCCTACTGTCGGAATCTATCCGACTGCGAACTGATCGCTATATATGGCTGGATCGCCAAAATGGTACTCAAACGACCGGATGGTCCAACTGGACGCACTAAAATGCGTTTTAGCCGTAAGTGTAAACGGCACGTGTAGATACACTATCTACACTTGTACATATTGTAGCAGAGGTGCTACTACACAATTTGAAATGGATAGGTGTAAAGACACTAGGTAGCTATAGTCTGTTTCATCATCTGAGAGGTTTTTCAGTAAATGTTTTCGGAAGCTACAGTAACCCATTCTTTCTTATTTACTGTAGGTCGCTAAATCTCCCAGTAGCTATACGTAGCAAAGAAGGGTTTTTCAATAAGATTTTCACGGCAAAATTTATTCTCGTCTTCCAGCAGATCAATCAACTTATACTCGTAGTTAAAATTGGGCATTCAGATTATCCTAAGTTGACACTTTAAACACAATAGACTAAGATGTTAAGAAACGCCGCAAACTCCCGCATAGCTCAGTGGTAAAACGTCAGCTTGTCGGTGGAAGCTATCCTAATTCGATTCCAGCCGATAGCTTTTTATTTAGCGCACTTACTGTAGTATATACCAGTACTGATTAGATTCCTAAATTAAATTTAAATGGGCGGATTAAGGCATTAAAAATGGAAGAATTCCAGCCACTCGTCCTCACTGAGCTGATCTGCCGAATTACCGAATTACAGTAATTTGTCTCGTTTCGCTTACTGTTGCCCTTTAAAAAATTTACTGAAAAGCTCTCGAATAAATGAAACAGACTATAGTTAAAGCCCGCTCCAGAAGTAAAAGCCGTCAGTATCTCCGACTGTTTTTCCCGGTTCACAAATGCCCCGATGTCGGCGATATCGCCGGCTGAAATCGGCGGCGACATCAACGGCTTTTGTCGGCGATATGGCAGACGAAATTCAGCAATATCGCCCGATTTTGGTCGGCGATATCGCCGACTAAAATCGGGAGAATAGGATCTTCAATTTATCTGCGATATCGCCTACAATTTGTTTACATAACAGTCAGTAAGAGAAAATAGAGAAAATATGTGCTCGCGTATGACTTGCATATGCATTAAATAATTAGTTCTTTTTTGGAAATGCCATAAAGTTTTTATGAGTTTGATCATAAAATTAATTCAAGATTTTAATTTTTATGTGCTTTTCAGGAATAAAACAGTGCAAGGCGTAAAAAAGCAACAAAATTCATAAAAAAGATTGATTTCATGATAAAATTGCTTCTTTGTGTCTTTCGTTTAAATTTACAGATAAAATTTGAAGTGATTCTTCTTTACATGTCCCTACATATGTATGCATGTATGTACACGTGCGTACATTGCATATATGTACACGAGTTTGCACCCTCTTCCATAATCCGGTGTACTCCCAAGAATTGAATTTTAGGCCTATTTTCGGGATTTTGGCTGTTTTCCCCCTAGAATTTGGCTGCTGCCCATGTACATACGCACATATTAAAACAATAGGTACGTATGCAATGCAGCATCAAAGCTTAGCTTAATCAGCGCGGAGTAACTTGAAATTGACGATTGCTAGTATAGTTCTGAAACTCTATTTGTTGCATTATCTATGCAAAATATTCACGTTTGCAAAGCTGGACACATCTAAAGGCTACGCAGACTTAAACAAGTACATACCAAAGACAAAATTACAGAGAAATCTAGCGACCGAAATTAAAAATATCAATGAATGACACTGGAAGCATAAACGTTCATTTTGGTGCCTACCATTGATCAGCACGCTCATTACCATTAATGCTTATACGAGCTAAATAATACACAAGCTTTTCTTGTCGCTAATCGATTAACTGCTCTCGCTTGTATTGAACTTGCTGTTTGGATTCGCTGAAAAAACGAATAAAATTTTAGCCTTTAACGAATTCCGGTATTATTGAATTATTAATTTTTATACTGTTTACCACGACTTCTCAGACTACCAACACGCATGGACAAGACATCCCTGCCATTGCATGTTGGTAATCTGAAATCAGACTAGACCCAGAATTTAATTTTTGGCGTTTTTCGCGATTTTCGCTCCACCTGACCTCCCAAAATTCAGCTACTGTTCATGTAGGTACATATATGTATGGCAGTTACCTATGTACATATACATAGGTACACATACCGACTTATTGTAAATAAGTCAGTAAGATCGGGGATCCTGAAGACTTATAGTCTGCTTCAAATAACTTCGTCCATAAATTCTAAGAAATTTCTTCGACAGTAAGCCGAGGGTTACGATAATTATATATCAGATCAATGCTATAATCGTAATCTGTCAGCTTATTGTCGGAGATAGATTTAAAATGTACTCGCTCACAAAAAATTATTTTTGGATAGTTTTTCGTATTTTTCGATTATTTCATGCTAAATTATGCGTTCTGAATCATAATTATATTTAAATTATGTTTAAAAATAGATTAAATTATGTTTCAAATTATTAAAAATTATTTGCTTAACTCTCATTGTCGATTTCTCTCAGTTTTTGACCATTGGAAATTTTTGGCCCTCGGATTTGCCTATCTGTCTCTATACCTGAATCTGTTATTCGGTCCTCGGGATCCCGCCTCGGCTTTAACCTGGTGCTCCATCGTTTCGAAACCACCTGGTAGTAACTCCTCTCGAAATTCGCGCTTGTTCAAATTTTGTTCGGTGGGCAACGGAGCCAACGACGTCTCTCGAAATTCTCTTTCTAACTTGCTCAATCCATCGTAATTTCTTTGAACACGGACAAATCATGAATTATTCAGAAATTTCCCGCATTATAAATTATTTCAAAATATGCGCGACTTAAAGAAATTATACATAATGTTGAACTTAAAACGAGTTTTAACTATCCTTCGGTTTTAAAAAAGATGGGATTTGATTCCAGAAGTTGTAATTTTACGTAACAAAACTGGTAATAATTTTTTAATTACAATAATTTTTCGTTTTCAATTTTCAGTAATAATTTTTAATTATAATTTTAATTTTAATTGCAGTATAATTTCAACAAAAATTCCAGAAGCTGATTGTTTCGCGTCGTTTCACAATTTCCTACAGTCTGTTATTCATAGAAAATTTGTGTTTTTACAGAAATTTAATCCGCAGGTGGGAGTTGTTCAGGTCCACGATGTTTCAAAATGAAAAAGTATCAATTTCATGTGCTGCAATACACGACTTTTAAGCACACTGATTTACATATTTTTTCGCACAATATTTTCCAAAATCCCCTAATTTTAATGGAACAGAGACCACCGTTCCTTATAGTTAACAAAAAATAAGAAATTGTTTCAGGTCAAACCTTGTTTTCTGACTTACCTACGTACGAGTACACACAAAAAACACGCTAACAAAAGTAATCGTTAGGCGAGCGATGAGCAACTTCAAAAATATTTGGAGTATGGAAATTTGTGAATATAAAATATAAGAAAAAATAAAAAGTAAAGGCACTGGACATCGATTCCGACGTTCTTTTCAATCTTTATCCGTCAGAATCAGATGAGACGCAAGGGAAATTCATGAAAAATTATCTTTCAGTCAAAGTTATTCTGGGGCACAATAAGATCCTCAATTCACAATCATTTATCAAAGACAGGCACTTTCTGCAAAAAAATTATAATTTTCTTCCACTTTTTGGCCTTGATTTTTTCTTATTTTCTTAGGAGAGGGCATCCTTTTTACCCGCCTTAAGATCTCGAAATCAAAGCCATTCTGAGGTCTTAAGTCCATATTGTCACAGCAACCCGCAGGAATAAGCCAGAGACTTACTGTACATTTCGAAATAAAGTAGAAACGAATATCCGAAGAGATATCTCAGTGGCTCCTTTCCAGCTCATATTCATGCTATCTTTCAATTTCTTCACGACGAAAGAACGTCCGTCCGATGGGATTATCAGATATGTAGTTCACCAGGTTCAGTTTAGTTCAATTTAATTTAGTTTAGTTTAGTTTAGTACAACTTATTTTAGTTTGAAAATTTTTGAAACTTAAAAAACATCAGCTTAGTCAACTGTAATTTCTTAAGGAGCTCTAGAATCACAATTCTCTATAAAATGGTTCAAACATAATTTTCTATTTTTTAGTTGATAAAAATTTTTTTATAAATTTTTCATACACAGCTCGATAATCTTTTTGAGGCTTAAATTTCGGACCGTTTTTAACTCACCGATCTACGAACCACGAATCATCGTAAACGCGAGGCTGCAAGGCCCACTCCCTCCTGCTCCTGCTGGTTTGTCTCTCGTCAGTATCGTAATCCCTTCTCAAACCTCTCTTCACGGACTGCCTGTCGCTGTAACTAGCTTCTGAGCGGGGCAAAGTGGGTGGGTATTCGACAATCGGACCAGATTGAGTGCCAGCGAGGTTCATGCGACGAAATTCGTCATCGGGTCCGTAAAATTCTTTCGAAGAAGGAATAAGAATTTCAAAATCTTTCTTGGAATTACAAAAAGAAAGAAAAAAAATTAAATGAAGAACATAGAGAAATATAAATAACTCTTCTCGGTACGGGTCAATAAGAATTTGCTTCTGTAAATGAGTAGTAATAAAAAATTCAAAATTTAAAATGAATTTCATACGTATCTGATTAATTAGATCTATTGGAAAGAATGAAACTTTAGATTCTAAATTTGCCCAGACACTTTAGAATACTTCCCAGGAAAAACAAAATGGTATGGAAAAGCTGATAATCTTTTATTATATCGAAAAATTCCGTCCTAAACTTTGTCACACTATTTTTATTATGATTTATTAGCACAAAAACGCAATGTTTTTAGAAGGAAATTCGAACATTTCAATATTCCTATCTCAATATTCCTAAATATCCCAATATTTCAATACTCTTATTCATAAAAATTTTCAATATTCAATTACTTTGTGACTGAATTGAATAAAATGCTTACTCGAAGAATGCGATTTGTTGTAACCGGATCTATGAGTTCCACGCCGACCTCCTTCTGTCTAAAAAACAATTATAAGGAGAAAAAAGTGCAAACAAGTGCTAAGTCAGCGGTCTCAGGCATAAATAATGGAACAAAACCCCTATATAAAAGCAAAATAAACGGATAAAATTCACAGAAACAACAAAGTAAAATGAGCAAATCTCTTGTTCCTTGCACGTTTTATCCAAGAGATGATTGCCGCGAAGCAGAATATAATTTAAAAGACTTTTATATCGAAAAGATACTTCCAGAACGGTAAGGTTTCCTGATTTTAATGGATAGTTTTCTACTTCAGGATAAAATCATGCACGAGCAGCGATCGAGCGATCGAATTCAGGGAATCCGGATGAAACAAAAGTTCAAAAAATCGCTATAAATGCCAAAAATTCAATTCCGAGGCTCTGCGATTTTTGAGGGTCTACCAGCTTCTCAGAGGGGTCTAAACCTTACATGGACAGTAACAAAGTCTCGGGGTCAGGGGGTGTAAAACTGGCAAAATCTCCAAAAAAAACATGCTGAAAATTCAATTCTAGGGTCTATCGATGTTGAAGCGTCTCCCGATTTTGGGGGTCTACCGGATTCTGGGGTTTAAACCTCAACCCCCAACCTGCGCGCCCATGTGCGCTTTAAACTCCCCAAGCCTACCACACCCACGTATGGATGAAATACTTAATTTTTTCGCTCAGAATATCCGTATTTTTCAGTAAGATCGTCGCTCAAAGTATGTGTTCTCCTTACTCCTTCTCTAATGTTTCCTCTGACGCGCCTTCGATCTCCGGAAGTGACCTTCCGCTCTATCTCTTCAACGCGTTTCGTTTCTTCGATGGTATCCGTCGTTTCAACCAATTTTTTCGGCTCCTAAATATTATTAGTTATAAGACAATTCGTTTTGATTTAAGAGTACCAAAAAATAGGATGTTTCCTCGAAAATTGATATTAGTGATATCATTGAGATTCAAAAATAATTGCTTTATTAGCATATTGTTCACTTTATATTAATAATCCGCGACTTCAGCGTTCGAAGATCTTTTTGCGAAAAATCAACAAGGTTTAGTACGCGTCATAATTCTTGAAAGCTTCTTTTCCCACCAACTACCTTTAAAATATAAGTTAAAATCTAGAAGACTTGTCGACCTATCGACGACTTTCAAGCATAAAATTAGTAGTTTGGAGCTGAGTTTAATATCAACTCATCGTGTATGATCAATCGCATTCAAAAACTCATGAAAATCAATCAGTTGGTTAGATGAAGACTCTGCCAGTAAGCCGAATCAAACATTAAGAAAAACGTTAATCATGCGAAAACAAAATTTTTTTCAGCAATAAATTGTGCAGGGACTGTAAAAGCATGATTTAAGTTATATGTATTAATTGAGTTAATTACCTCAACTACACGATAACGTGGTTTCGTAGCACGAGCAGATTTGTCAACCACATCATAATCTCTGACGAAGCGTTGTTTCATGATAGATCTAGCAGGTTTGTGTATATTTTCGTCCTTAGTAAGAAAGTTAGTACCGTAAACTAAGGAACGAAACGCGTTAAGGCCGTTACTGATTAAATTAGTATGTATACAACAGATTAAGTAAAACAACAGTTTAGTCAGGTCGGCTGATTTCAGAAACCTGGGTATCCTGCATTTTATCGACCTATGTATAATGGGCTCGAAAAGCTAGTTTTTCAAGGTAAAACCAGTCATAATTTCTGACCTAGAGATCGACTGAAAAAAACATTCATCATCAAGAAATTTTCATTTTTTGAAGTCAGTGAAATTTCCAAGGTATATACGTTTTTGCCGGAAGAAAGTTTGAAATGTCAAACATTAGCCCTAACCCGAACCAAATATGATTCAGCATGAAATAATTTAAAACTATTAATCTCTTGATTCCATGTTATCTTATTTGCTTTCTTCAAATGTCCGATTTGTAATTCAGTTTTAATTCGGCATTGCCGTTTTGGAGTTTAAGGTCGCAAAAACTCACGAATGCACGATAGTATGGTTTCAGCTTGTGGAACCCCAAAAACTTTCAATGATAAAAAAGGCGGGAATGTGCGGAAAGCTCCATTTTCAACGTTTTTCATCAAGCTAATTCATGGCAACGAAAAATTGTGAGAATTAAAAAAGAACAATAAATGAAATATTTGAGGTCTGCGAAGGTTCCAAGGGGTTTATAGGGCCCAAACATTCCGTAACCCCAAGCCCACGTTTGATAATAGCCTGCTTCACAAAAAAAGCGCGGGACATTTTTGCACAAATTACATCGTAGAAGACTCATCGGATCGCTCTCTCGTTCGGTTAAAATTTCAACATTTTAACCCGTAGAGTATACAAACTTAAAACTAGGAGATATTAGCAAATTCACACTTATGTTAGTCTTTTCTACAGATAAATACATTAATCAAAGTGTATGTAGTGACAACCACACGTGGGTTTGGGGGTCCGAGAATCCGGTACCCCCAATTGAATTTTTGGCATGTCTTTTGGGATTTTTGTCAGTTTTACACCACCCAGACCCTAGAATTTGGTCGCTGCCCATGTATGGTGACAACAAATACATTAAACAAATAGAGGAAGTTATGCCTATTAAAGTTGACAGGTAAGCAAAGATTATATAGTTATTAGAAGATTATTATTAATTATAACAAGATTACTAAATCGCCTCAAGTTCGTGTCTACCTTGACTTTTATAAGTGTGCTTCCGTATTGATCATCCAATCTGCCCCAATCCGGCTCTCGCCTACCTTTTCGTTCATATTGTACATTCGATTCGTGTTTTTCGGTTAGTTCATAAGTCACTGGTACATAAAGTTGCGGAAACGGAGCAGCCTGTAATTAATCGGCTAACTAATGTTAGCAAAGTCAGTTTTGCGATAAGTAAGTTAATTTGTCAAGCTTTGATTATGTATAGGCAACTGAATGAAGTCGTAGGACTCAAGCGTCACACACGATGCTGATATTCTGGGGGTTCGGAAATTTTTCAAAGGTCAAAAAGATCGAAACATTGATGGCAGGTGAGGCAGAAAAACACAAGATTCAAACTTCCTCATCGAGCTCTATCCACTGGTCTCAGCAAATTGCGAAAAAACAAAAACTGAAAATCTAATTCTGAAGGCGTCTACGGAGAATATTTAGAATTCACTGGTAGTCACCAGAAAATCTTTTGTAATTAAACAGGCTAACATATGATACATGTCATGATTTTCTTGGAAAATTAATAAAATCAAATTTTCATTATCGAAATTGAGCGGCAATGTCGAAGTTAAACGTCATGTTTTAGCAGATTCGGAGCTTTTGTTTTATTTCTTCTAATGTTAAACGCCAACGAATTTTTCGCAAAATTTTAGCCAAACAAAAAAACGACACCTCAACTCAGAGCATTATGCAATAGCTAAGCAATTTAGTACATTATTCAAGCAATAAATAGCTTCGCCAATGAGGCATCTTTGTTCGTCCACGCGTTAAGGGCATATAACTTATCAAAATCAGAAAATGCGAACAAATCACAATCTAGTTAGTATTAAAAAAATAATAAGAGTTAAAACATATATTAAAAATTAAATCAATTAGTTTTGATAGGTCATTACCAACATGTTAGTTAGCTAATAGGTAAATTATTAGTGTTTTGTCCCATTTACATAATGGTGCTCATTGGAGTTCGTATTAAATTGATGCGCCTGCCTTGTCGAGACAAGGCATAATTCTTAAATGTTTTTATAGAAATGCTTTGACCCGGGTCCAGCGTAATTTCGAAATTTTGATAAGGTCCATAGTTCGCGTCCCATTTAGTGCCTTTTTCATTTTCGAAATTTAAGTTGAAAGACCATCTAAGATTTATCTTTCTAGTTGGGATTATGTGCTAAATTTGAATTTAGAAATTAAAAAGTACTCACTGGTCTGTAAACTTTCACCGGCTCAGGACTCGGTTGCTTTTTAGGCACATTGACGTCCACAACCGTTCTTGGACTAAACTGCCATGTTGCTGAGGTCGCTTTGATCTTGATAAGCACACAAAATTTAATTAGAATTGCTTATTGAAAACTTAAAAAAGCGTGATCTTACATTTTTGGACGAAGTCAAATCCAGTAATGGCGATCGTTTCTAAGATAAATGCAATTCATGGATATATGTACTCAGACGAAATACATTTATAATAAAATGGGTGATTATTCAGCAAAAACAGATCAGATTCTATAGAAGGGAAAATAATTAATAATTTAGATACTTCAACGACTTAAATAAGATTGAGAAAGATTTTAAAATACGAAATTGTCATGCAAAATTGTAATATACAAAAATTCATTTTTGGAATAGAAACCTTTCTTGTATGCCGTCCACAGGAAGATGATGAAAACAACGTAAAAATGATGTTAGAACAAATCATTTTGATTGTCAGGCATTAGGGGGAGCATTGTCCGGAAGCTTTTCTTGGTCTTTTTGACTTTTTGATAAAATCATACAGCATGATTAATTTGCACATTTTTAATATCAGTTTCTCAGAAATTTTTGGCATACCTGGATTAAATGTGATCTGAAACCGAAAATATGCAGAAAAAATCATGCAAATTCGAACAAAGTCCGTAATAAGAATGATGAAAAATTGTTGCGCAAATGTTGGAAAATTGTTGTTTTATCGGAATAATGTATAGAATATTAATCAAGGCGCACGTTCGGTAAATTCGCATCAGTGTTTATATAAAATTTGATGCCTTCGAGCATAATTTTAGCATGAAATGACACAAGTACCACGATTATTTTAATTTTAAGCACTTTAAAGCGCTAACCTATTCTTAATCTAGGATTTGTGAAGATAAGGCTGAGTTGGATTGAGTACTATTTGAATTTGCGATTTTGGAAAAATGATTTTAAATGAAAAGAAAGATAAGTTCTTAATACTAGAGAAGAAAACTATGGATTATGAAATGAGTGCAATAAAGTTTTTGAAATAAATCCAGAGAAATATTTAGTAAAGCGGTAAAATCTAAAGTTAGTAACAACTAAGAGGGCAAAATAAGAACAAGGGCGCAACCATAGCGCTAGAATTATCAAAATTCCGACGGAATGTGCAAAAGATGATTTAAGGGCATTAACCGAGTTCTGAATCGATTTTGACAGGAAAAAAGCAATCATAAAAAATGCCGTAAATTATCAAGCAAGTTGTGTAGAAAATCTCCTGATTAATTAAGTGGACTAATCTAACTTTGGGTCCCGGTCTGTCGGCTGCATTCCACGGCTGAGTGACGTCTTTTTCGTCTACTCGCAAATTTTCCCTCAACGGTGACATGTAAATGCGGTGATGCCTTTCAAGGCTTTGAGTCAGATAATCATTGGGTGTTATGGTTTTTATTGTCTAAAAACGCTAAGATTAGTTTCACTAAGTGTAACTAGAAAGCTAAACAAAAAATAAACGTTTGCTAATTCTACAGTGCGGGTCAGGTCAGCCGGTTTTGTGGTCAAAAATTTAGCTTTATTGGGGCCAAAATGACTCAAAACTGGTATAAATGCTAAAATAGCGTTAAAGCTACGTTATTCCGTAGTTTCTGATCAATTTTAAGCACTTTTAAAGAAAATTTTCAATTTTCATCTATTTTTGGCCTTCAGATTGCCTCATTTTCCATTAAAAATTTCCCAATCTTCCATTCTGGAGGCTGACCCCAAACCCCCACGTCTAAGTCTGGTCCTCACTAAATTCGTGAACGTGAAAAAATCGCGATTGAAGTGCTGGGGGTCCGTTGCATTTTAATGGTTTGAGCCTTGCTTTACCATAACGCCTACCTACACCAGACATAAAAGTGGAACAGAAGGCATGTTCGAGCCTAACTCGGGTTAGCTCTTGTTTTTTCAACAAAAATATTTTTGTAAAATTTCAGTTTCCGTTTCAAAAATAAATTTAACGAAGCTAGTTCATCAGCTTCTTGCTTCAGATCGCGATTGAATTGATAACAGATGGGGTCATGTTTGATTCTCGAGACTGACGGTGAGCGATATGCTAAGCGAAAAACAGATCATGCATGTATTATTGCGGTTTTTTAACTAATTACGTGTAAGCGAACAATTTTTAAGCGAACAATTTAAATTTGCAAGATCTACGTAAAGTAATTAGCGATACAAAAAACGTATTAAACTGACATTTCGTCATGCTTTCATAATTACTTTTCCTATGTTCTACGTTAACTGATAGCAGGCCAATATTTTATCAATATTTTACTACTTTTTACTTCTTACTAAAGAAAAGAACGAGTTTCGTCTAACTTTGGCAAATATGAGAAACAAACACTGAAAAACCTTACTGGGATTTTAGGTTATTCGCAGATTATTCGTAGAAACATAATTAAATCAAGTTACGCTTGACCTTCACCAGTATAAAACCAGTCGAAGTTTCTACGTTAATATAATCGACATTTTAACGTGTGTCAAAACGAGAAAGCGTACCTATTGTTTCAAACTTTGTGCAGAGGAAATTAGAAAAGTCTTGATTGAAAAACGATAATTGAAGCTTTGCAGAAAAAGAGCAACACAAAATCGGGCATTGCAGAGACTGCTCTTCTCGGCAATTTATGCAAAGATGATCTAGTTACTAGCAAAGAAAAATGCTCCGATGGAACAAAAAAGATGAATATAATTGGAATGTGGATTATTAAGGATGTAAAAGGAGGGGACTAGGAAAAATCTACCTAAAGTCGCAAAATCTGCTAAAAATCAAACTTCCTCTAAGCAACGGAAAAAAATCGAAGTATATTCTGCGGCCAACAGATTAAAATAAATATTTAACCATAAAATGATTGAAAAAGCAGCACATTAGCTACGCAGTAGCTATGGGAAATGATGTTGAGTAGACTAAGAGTCCTTCTAAGCCAATTGAATGAATGGTTTAAAACAGAAGGAAACACTTAAGTTGACTTGAAACAGACTAAATGTAGGTACACTAGCATGCCTTTAAGGATTGTGTGCACTGATCAATCGGCCCCTGCTTTGCTTGCTTTAATGCTCAAATTGAAATAAAACAACTTTAAGTACAATACCTCTTAGTTTTCTATCGATCAGGATGCGAAGCTGGTCAGCGTTGCTACTTGCCAGCAATTTAAAAAATAAACATTACAGATTTCGTTTATACACTCTTATCTGGAACTTTGAACATTATTTAGAAAAGACACTTTTTTAGAGGCCGCAGAATATACTTCGATTTTTTTCCGTTGCTTAGAGAAAGTATGATTTTTAGCAGATTTTGCTACTTTAGGTAGATTTTTCCTAGTCCCCTCCTTTTACATCCTTAATAATCCACATTCCAAGTATATTCATCTTTTTTGTTCCATCGGAGCATTTTTCTTTGCTAGTACCCTACTTTTAATTAGCATGATTTGAGTACATCAATCAGTAAACATATACAGTAGCATACCACAATAATGACAGCAGTCCAAGAACGCGGAAAACAATATTGTTCTTAACATCAGCATTATCCTTTTCAATCAAGACGACCTTACATTATTTAAACAGATCAAAGTTTTTCAGCATAAACTTACGCAAATATCAAGTGTAAGGAACACTAACGCTCAGATTTGGAAGTAAAATAAATATGTAGTATAGACTACATATTAACAACAAATGGAATAGTGCAAACTTTACATAACTACTAGGTGTAGAGAGAACTAACAGTCAGATTCCCAATTATGATTTAACGTAGAACATTTTTAAAAAAATCAAACTTCCGCAAGGCTCTAGAACTAAAGTTAATCTGCAGTGTAAACTTTACACAACCACAGAGTGTAAAGAAAATTTCAAACGGATTCGTCATTCTGATATTACTGTGATATTACGATCAACATTTATGAAAAAATTAAGTCAACACAATGGACCGAGGACAAATAAATATCAGATGTAAACCACTTTACACCACTGTTGAGTCCAAACAGACTGGCGTATCACATTTGGTTTCTGGTGCAATTTTTAGACTTGAGATTATGTCCAGACTCATAACCCAGAACTTGGCAGAAAAAAACAAGGCAGAAACACGATTAAATTCCCCCATTTTTTGACTTTACACCTACCGAAAAAGCTAAATATTGATGTAAACAAACGCAATTCGCTGTGACGCGTACCCCTTAGAAAGTACTTTATTTTTATCCTATTCGACCTCGCCCAACTTCTGAACAGAGAAATGGCAAACAAAAAAATGGACAAACCTGTATTTTCCATTGTTCACCACTTTGTAAACTTTAAAAATCTGAACCTAACGCCCCATTGAGTGTAAATAAATTCGGTTCGAGCCAGTTTGTAGCCCTTTGATTGTAGTACGTTTGTATGTGCCAAACTTATGTTCCGCAAAATATTTGATATGATTTACCAATCAAAATACGAAAAAAAACTGTTTTTTCGCCCATTTTACGCCTCAGATTTCGAACTTTACACCCCCATAAATAACACAATAGTACGTTTTTTTGAATGCGGCTTGCTTCAATGTGTAGCCCTTAGAAGTTACCTTATTTCTGTTTTATTCAATTCATCCAAACTCATACCGAAAATGTTGGCAGAAAAATCTCGGACAAAATCTGTTTTTTACTCATCCACTAGAGTGTAAAGTTTAAATCCCTAGCACTAATTGCGTATTGATTGTAGAAAAGTTTACTGGCAAGCACAGGATAGCCCTTGATCCGTAGTACATTTCTGTCAAAAAAAGTTCTCAAATCTCATAACCGGAGTTGTTGGCAGGCATAAACAAGTCGAAAACTCGACTAGAATGTGTCTTTTTACCCCCATATTTCCGCACTCTTTACACCTCCATTCGAGAACTAAGGCGAAATTCAAAAAACAGAAAGTGTCAGCTGCAGAACATAAATAGATGAATAAGTCAAATGAAGTGCATGGTTTTGCCAAAAGAATTAAAAAAATGAAAAAAGGTCAGCACTTAGAAGATTCGAAGCCATTAGTCTTTTTCTGAATCTGCATGCGAGAAAGGATGCGTAAGCCACTGCGCCAACCCGACATATCGGCGGATTTTAATACTTAGTTAATAACTGAAAAAAATTCATCATTCTACTAAAGTTTAAGAATAGTGCATTTATGATAATAAAAATAATTATTTATTAAAGACGAGTCAAAAACCTCTGAAATAAGAAAAATCTGATCAAAGAATATGTAATACGAAGTTATCTATCGACATTAGAAAATAGATGTAGGTAAAATTCAAAGTTCACCTCTCCATATCTCAACAAACACTGGCTGTAGAAAAGTTTAAAGGTCAGATTCGTTATTCCGACCTTACGGAGAACATTTTAAAAAAATCAGCATCCACGATGCTCTGGACGGAAAAAATTTTTCAGTGTAAAGTTTACACTTGCACTAATAAGGCAATATTGATTGTAAAGAAACAAAATAAATTTTGCCGTGTAGCGCTTAGGACGAGGCACATTTTAAAGATAATTACCAGGTTCTGTCTACTAAGTGGAGAATATGGCAGGAAAAAAACATTTTTTTGTCCCAGACTCTTTACAATAAACCGCCTCTAAATTTGAAAATATTGTTTTTTCGAGAAAAAATTAAAAACACTTCCCTAGATTTTATAACCGTCTACCTTTTAGAACCAATCAGACTGCATAGAATGTAAAAATGAGTTAGATATGCTTCTGCACATGAAAACAGTAAAAAAACCGTCTACTTTACACAATTCTGCGTTAAAAAAGGAAAAAATGTTTAATCGAGATTTTGTGACCCTCTACATTATAAAACCAATTGGGCTGTACGAAAACCTAAATTGAGTTAGATAAGCTGAAAACAAGCAAAGAGTGAAAAACCCGTATACTTAACATTTTTATGCAACAACCATTAAGTGTAAAGAAATTTTAAGGTCAGATTCGTAATCTACAGCTCGGGGGCAACATTTAAAAAAAAATTGGCCCTCCGCAAATTATTTGATTTTTCGGTTTACACTTTACACACTCATTGCTAATTCGGTATTGAGTGTAGACAAAAAAAGATGGGCATCGAATTTTTTTAATTATCCATCGATTAAAAAAAACCGCACCTCCCAGATGTGTGCCGTTATAGCTGTGAGGGGGGACACAAATTTCGCACTCGCTGTGAAAAACATATAAGAAAACAGGATGGAAAGGATGGCCAAGTATATTATAGGTAGCGCTATCGCGCAACCTATGATAATCTTTTCTGGTATTAACTCAAAAAGTGAAGGAAGCAAAATAAGTCATTTTGTTATCATTCGGATTTCTTCACACCCATTAATGAATGCATATTACTTTGGGAGGTGACAATTCTTATCTGATAAGAAGCAACCAGCAGCTTTGGTCTTTGCTACCAAATAGCAATAGCCGAAAAATGATCTTTTCTAAAAACTTGCATTGAGTGCAGCATCCGTATTCCTTAGCAAAAAAATTGTTAATTCTGGATTTCTATGCCTATCAAAAAGTACGAGTAAAAGAAAGGAATAAATTTAATACCCTGCTTCGACGAGGTTCCAAAGCGCTAAGTTTTAAAAATGACCGTTTGCTATGAGTCGACGGAAAATCCGGCGTTCTACTGCGAACCGGCGGCAGTGTGGAACTTCGATAATCCATTCCGGGACGTGGTTCGACTTTCGGATCAATTATCCTCAAGTGGTAGCGGTCCTGCTCTCGTTCAATCTTCAAGGTAAAATCGGATTCGCTTAAACTGCAGTAAAACCGGACCCTACCCCTACAAGAAAAGATATTTTCTGAGGAAATGAGGCAATATAAAGGCCGAAAATGAATGAAAACTAAAATTTTCTTCAAAATTGCTTGAAATTGACCAGAAAGAGTTACTTCGTTTTAACGCTATTTTAGCATCAGTTTTTGAGGTCATTTTGGCCCGGAAAACTTCATTTTTTGACACCCATTCGCAGATTAGCTGACCCGCCCCCACCAGATCGGCTGACCCCTTCTACCAAATCGGTCGTGCTGTGTGTCTTTGAGGTGAATCTTTAAGCCTCCGTTGACTTACCTTATAATCCGGAACATCCTGATAAGTCGGTTCGACCCTGGATTCCTGAGTAATACGCATGCCAACGCCAGAGGCACGCTATAAAATAACATGGATATTCAAATGAATATAGGGGTATCTCAGAATATCACTGAAATGAAATGTTGTCGTCTTACCGGAACTCCCGGCACTGTTCCACTTTTATACAGTGGATGCGCTGCCCTTATGTCCTGCCTACGCGTTTCACCGCGTCCAACGTGTGAAACAGTAACATCCTAGAAAAAATGTATCTTTTCCGTAATTCTGAAATATTTTACTTTCAAGACAGGAAATAGACCAACAAACGCTCAAATCAGCTTGCCTGTCAGATTTAGGGCAGGACGGGTGGGTGGCCTTTTCTCCTATTGGATAAAAATACCAGAATTGCGAAAAATGAGGCCAAATTGAGGCCCAAATCAGAGAAAAATCCAAATCCTTCCGCAAAGGTAAAACATTAGAAACTGAGCATTAAAAGTAAGAAAAAATAGAGACAACAGAAACGTATTAAGTAGTTAAAATCAAAATTTTGGGTTCTTACCAGCAACCCGATCGGACCAACCCCAGACCACCATGCTGTACACCTATGCGTGTCCCGTCCGAAATCCATGTACTGCATTGAGTTCTTGCTTAGTTTTTTGACTAACTTGGACCACAGTATTTTAAATGAAGCGTAGGAACAATATATATGAACATAAATTGTTTTTAGACTTGTTTTTTGAGCAATATAGAAGTCGAGAAAAAATACATATCTTAGTTCGAGCGGTGTAAGCGTTACAATGGCACAAAATGCTAATATTTCGCATATTTTCCTGCGGAATTCATCTTTTTTCTCAAGCTACGGATATGAACTTACGGGACCAGGAGGTCTTCCTGAAACTCGGGTTTGTTCCGGTTCTTCCCATTCTTTGACCGTACTCGTAGCAGTAGCCATTATCTAATCAATCGTCAGTCTGCTCAAATCAGATTAAACTCGTTCACCAAATATCGTATTTGATAATATGAACACGCGCAGGACGAGTAAATAAACTCATAATCACCACATCGCCTTAAATGAACCACATTTTTGGCCTTTATCTGATCGTCATCGTAATGAAATTAGTGAAACTAAAACGATGTGTATATTTTCAACACTGTCTAGTTAAATAGGGCGGATACTTTTTTCGGTAGGTAACGTATAAGTTTACCAAATTATTCCGACCGCACTCAGGGCTCCTTCTATAAGTTATCAGCGCCAAAAATTTGTCAGATAGGAACCGTCATTGCGAGATGAAGACATATGGATAGAAGTAAAAATAAGTTCTACTGTGCGCCCGAGCAATACTTGAAAGAAGAAACAAGTTTTTGCGTGTAGCACAGTTAGTAGATTTGCTTTAATGCAATAAACAAAATGCATAAAACCCAACACTCCTTCACGTACACCTATTCATAAATATAATGGCCCTGTCCTAATCATCGCTCAAATATGCATCGATGATTTAAAAACGCGGCGTCGATACACGGTTATACAAGTTCTCAGCAATAAAGTGTATTCTGAAGTTTACGGTGGGCTACCGAAAATAGGAGTAGTGAGCATAAAAAAATTGGGTTTGTCGAGTTAATTTTTTATAAATGTCGCAGTTGATACAAAATGCATAACAAAGCATCTTTACACGCTTTTATCACATTGTAATACCTTGATTTGATACGCAATGCAAATAAGAATTCGGGAGTTTCTAAAACGTCATTCAATGGACGCCAGTAGTTTTTAACGCCTTTTAAATAAAGCCACTGGGCAAATTTGTCCGAATAATGATAATGATGATGAACGGTTAATTTTCGAAAGTCGAAAAAAGACTGGATCATGCAATTGTAGCAGTTTAGACGTATGTGATGTATAATTTCAATAATTTTTCGACAATCATAAATTAAGACGTTAAACTTCTTGGACCGGTTGCACTGTTTATAACTTTGGATAAAAAACTGGATTAAATAAAATTTTGACTAATGGTGCAACGACGTCGATTACTGCGAACGATTGTCGATGTCAATACAAAAAGGGATAAAATTTTGCGCGACGCCTTTGTTGACGAATGTTTTTTTAATTCATGGACTTACACACGTTTAGTCAAAAGTTTTCGCCTTGAAGAAGACCGGTTTCTAGTAGTAAATCATTTAGTAATTTTTTATATTAAAGAATTAAACAGAAAAAATGATAGGCAAAACAAGGATCACGCGGAAAAAGTAATGCGGAAACGATTGTAATAGATTGCAGTATCGATTTATTTGAATTTGTGTTAAATAGGTAGGTAAGTGCGCATATGATGACAATAAAACGATATTGGTTTTAGGATCGATAACACGTGTAGGTAGTGCATGTGTTTGGAATATAGGCCCGTATTCACAAAGGCGAGCTAGCGTTTAGCTCGAGCTAAGTTGCAAATTAGCTCGAGCTAAGTTCTTAGCCCGTATTCACAAAGGCGAGCTAGCCTAGCTCGAGCTAAATAATTGGATCTTTTAGCTCTATATTTTAGTCCTGCTCGGAGCAGGACTAGATCTCGAGCTATGCATTTTTTGTGCAGTCTGTTTCGTTTATTGTGCTTTTAACTAATGGACGTGATACAATTCTTGGATAATATTGACGCGTTAGATGATATTCCGAATGAAGAAAATGTCCAAAGGCCCATCAGAGAACGACTTAATCCATTTCATGCTTTTGATGATGAAAAGTTTAAAATACGTTATAGATTACGGAAGGTTATGGCTAACTGAAGTATTAAATTTGTTGGAACCACAACTCAAATCAGCAACTTATCGACCAGCCCCACGTGGGCAGCACCAAAATTCTGGGGGGTGCAAGATTTTTCAAAAGTTCAGAAAATGGCCTTTAAAATGGTGGTATGGCGAAAAAACACAATTTTTCGACGTTTCTCATCGAGCACTATCCATTGGCAATAAAAAATTGCGAAAAAAACATAAAAAATTGGTAAAATTGATTTTGGGGCTATTTTGGCTCCTATGAAGGGAGGGTATTTTGTTTCCTGAAGGGAGGGGTGCATACCCCCAAACCCCCACGCCCAGGTGTGACTACCACCCTGTTTACAGGTAAAAAAATTATTACATTCATTTTACGTCCATTTAACATCATTCATAATGTACTTTGAACACACGTAAGAAAAACTTCGCTTCAATTTAATCGCTCTATTTGCGTAAAATTTCTCATTTTCATTCATTTTCGGCCGTCCGTTATTTTTGTCTTTTTCTGCCAACAAATTCCTAACTTTTATATTCTGGGATCAGACCCCAAATTTCCACGTGCATGTCTGGTCAAGAGGACCTAGAGAATTACGGAAAGCAAAAGGGGAAATTTGACAGAAAAAATAAGCTAAAGAATCGCTTGAATTAATTTTAGGCCAAATCGAATTAACGTTTGCAGGTAACACTTCGAGAGCTTGGGGAAAAAGTAAAATCCGGAAGCGGAAACGGAAACAATGGGTAAAAGCCGGAAACGGAAACAACGGGTAAAAGCCGGAACCGGAAACGGAAACGATCCAAAGTGGCGGAACCGGGGTTCTCCAAGTAGGGCCTATCGGGGTCTACTTTAGCCTCTTTCCGCCAAAATTTCCACAGCTGGAGGTTTAGGGAGGTTTAGGGCTCGGATACGGGGTACCACATTATTCATATGTGAAGCTGACCCCAGTTCCGTCGGGAATTTCCTCCGCCCTGGGGGCGGTCCAAAGTGGCGGGATCCGGGTTCCCCAAGTAGGGCCCATCGGGATCAATACCCTCAACCCCGTTTCCGCCGAAATTTCTCCAACTGAAGGGGTGTTGACCACCCCCGGGGCGGAAAACCCCTGACGGAACCGGGTTCAGCTTCACATATGAATAATGGGGTATCCCGTTTCCGAGCCCCTAAACCCTCCTTCAGTTAGAGAAATTTTGGCGGAAATGGCGTTAAGGGTGTTGACCCGGAAAGTGGGCCCTGCTCGAGGAACCCCGGTTCCGCCACTTTGGACAGCCCCCGGGGCGGAGAAACCCCCGACGGAACCGGGGTCAGCTTCACATTTGAATAATGTGGTACCCCTTTCCGAGCCCCTAAACCCTCCTTCAGTAGTGGTAATTTTGGCGGAAACGAGGTTGAGAAGTAGGAGCCCTGATGGGCCCTACTTGGGGAACCCCCGGTTCCGCCACTTTGGATCGTTTTCCGTTTCCGGTTCCTGCTTTTACCCGTTGTTTCCGTTTCCGTTTCCGGCTTTTACCCCTTGTTTCCGTTTCCGTTTCCGGATTTTACCCACACCCCGAAATTTGTGTCCCCCCCTCACAGCTATAACGGCACACATCTGGGAGGTGTTGGTTTTTTAAAAGGTAGATAATAAAAAAACTTAGATACCCTTTTTGTTACGCTCAATACCGAGCTAGTCGTGAGTAAGTGAAGTGTAAACCGAAAAATCAAATAATTTGCGGAGGGCCAATTTAATAAAAATGTTTTCCCTGATTATTAGTTTACGAATCTGGTCTTAAAATTTCTTTACACTCATTAGTTGTTGCACAGGAGTGTAAATTAGACGGTTTTTACTGTTTTAATGTGCACAAGCATATCTACCTCAGTTTTACATTCTATGCAGTCTGATTGGTTTCAAAAGGTAGACGGTTATAAAATCTAGGGGAGCCTTTTTTATTTTTTTAAAGTAATATTTTCAAATTTAGAGGTGATTTATTGTAAAGAGTCTGGGACAAAAAATATTTTTTCCTGCCATATTCTCCACTTAGTAGACAGAACGTGGTAATTATCTTTAAAATGTGCCTCGTCCTAAGCGCTACACGTCAAAATTTATTTTGTTTCTTTACAATCAATATTGCGTTATTAGTGCAGGTGTAAACTTTACACTAAAAAAATTTTTTCCGCTCAGAGCGTCGGGGATGATGAATTTTAAAAAATGTTCTCCGTAAGGTCAGAATAACGAATCTGACCTTTAAACTTTTCTACAGCCAGTGTTTGTTGAGGTATGAAGAGGTGAACTTTGAATTATACATCTATTTTCAAATGCCGATAGATAACTCCGTATTGCATATTGTTTGATCAGATTTTTCTTATTTCAGAGGTTTTGACTCGTCTTTAATAAATAATTATTTTTATTATCATAAATGCACTATTCTTAAACTTCAGTAGAATGATGAATATTTTTCAATATAGTATAATCAAGCTGAAATCTTGGCTGCGAGTTGTAGTTGGTGCAATGGCTGACGTATCCGTTCTCGCATGTGGATTTAAAAAAGAATAATGGGTTTAAGTCTTCTGAATACTAACTTTTTTCATTTTTTTAATTCTTTTGGCAAAACCATGCACTTCATTTGACTTATTCATCTATTTAGGTTCTGCAGATCACACAGTTTTTGTTTTTTGAATTTCGCCTCAGTTCTCGAATGGGAGTGTAAAGAGTGCGAAAATCTGGGGGTGAAAAGACACATTTTGGTCGAGTTTTCGACTTGTTTATGTCTGCCAACAACTCCGGTTATGAGTTTTAAGAAATTTTTCTGACAGAAATGTACTACGGATCAAGGGCTATCTTCTGCTTACCAGCAAACTTTTCTACAATCAATACGCTCTCTGCCAAGTTTTTCGGTTATGAGTTGGGATGAATTGAATAAAATAGAAATAAAGTAACTTCTAAGAGCTACACGTCGAAGCAAGCCGCGTTCAAAAAACGTAATATTCAGTTGTTTATGGGGGTGTAAAGTTCGAAATCTGAGGTGTAAAATGGGCGCAAAAACAAGGTTTTTTTCGTATTTTGATTGGTAAATCATATCAAATATTTTGCGGAACATAATTTTGGCACATACAAACGTACTACAATCAAAGGGCTACAAACTGGTCCGAACCGAATTTATTTACACTCAATGGGGCGTTAGGTTCAGATTTTTAAAGTTTACAATGTGGTGGACAGCTGGAAAATACGTGTTCGTCCATTTTTTGTATCCCACTTTCTCTGTTCAGAAGTTGGGCGAGGTCGAATAGGATAAAAATAAAGTACTTTCTAAGGGGTATGCGTCACAGCGAATTGCGTTTGTTTACATCAATCCTTGGCTTTTTCGGGAGGTGTAAAGTCAAAAAAATGGGGGAATCGAATTGGAATCTGACTGTTAGTTTTCTCTGCACCTAGTAGTTGTGTGAGGTTTGCATTAATCATTTGTTGTTAATATGTAGTTTATACTACAAATTTATTTTACTTCCAAATCTGAGCGTTAGTGTTCCTTACACTTGATATTTGCGTGAAGTTTATGCTGAAAAACTTTGATCTGTTTAAATAATGTAAGGTTGTCTTGTTTAAAAAGTATAATGCTGCTCTTAAGAACAATATAGTTTTCCGCGTTCTTGGACTGCTGTCATTATTGTGGCATGTTACTGCATGTGTTTACTGACTGATGTAGGTACTCAAATCATGCTAATTAAAAGTAGGGTACTAGCAAGAAAAATGCTCCGATGGAACAAAAAAGATGGACATACTTGGAATTGTGGATTGTTAAGGATGTAAAAGGAGGGGACTAGGAAAAAGCTGCCTAAAGTCGCAAAATCTGATAAAAATCACACTTTCTCTAAGCAACGCAAAAAATTGAAGTATATTCTCCGGCCAACACATTTAAAAAACTATTTAACCATAAAAATGATTGAATAAGCAGTACGTTAGCTATGCAGTAGCTATGGGAAATGATATTGAGTAACATCTTTCCAAGCGAATTGAATGAAATAGCAAATATCGATGCATCCAAGACAATTGAAGAAATAGTTGGTTTAAAACAGTAGGAAACGCGTAAGTTGACTTGAAACAGATCAAATGTAGGTACAGTAGCATGCCCGTAATGATTAAGTGCACTAATCAATCGGCCCCTGCTTTGCTTGCTATAATGCTCATAACAAAATAAAACAACTTTAAATACAATACCACTTAGTTTTCTATCAATCAGGATACGAAGCTAGTTAGCGTTGCTACTTGCCAGCAATTTAAAAAAGAAGTAAACATTATAGATTTAGTTTATACACTCTTATCTGAAACTTTGAAAATTATTTAAAAAAGACACTTTCTAGAGGCCGCAGAATATACTTCGATTTTTGCGTCGCTTAGAGAAAGTGTGATTTTATCGTATTTTGCGACTTTAGGTAGCTTTTTCCTAGTCCCCTCCCTTTACATCCTTAACAATTCACAATTCCAAGTATATCCATCTTTTTTATTCCATCGGAGCATTTTTCTTTGCTAGTGCTCAAATCGTTGACGAGACAAAGAATTAAAGCGATTGCCAATAGTAGCGATTAGAATTTTCTAACCGGAAGACGGTATCTCATCTTTTCTCATAAACTGTCAAAACATCTGATACGTCCGTTCATTACAAACAACAGCGTATCTACAACATTCTATAAATAAAGATGTGCATGCATGAGCACTAGATAATACATAATCCCACTCTGAATTATCTTTAGAAAAGTGCGTCGAATTTCCCGATATTTTCGTTCGATCCCAACTTGGCGCATGTCTTAACTTGGCGCATGTCTGAACTTGGCGCATGTCTGAAGTTGGCGCCCGTCTTAACTTGGCGCCTTTTGTTTTATTGTATGAACTTGGCGCCCATCTAAACTTGGCGCCTATTTTAACTTGGCGCATATCTAAACTTGACGCCTATTGTTACAGGTCTCGATTGTGACTGAACTTGGCGCATATCTGGACTTGGCGCATATCTATGTTTGGCGCATGAAAATGGATAGAGGTGTAGGCATAAGGGAGGAAACGGACAGCCCTCCCCTGTAGGTTTGGGTAGCGTCTGGTCAGAATAAATAGTATCCACTCCTGAATGTTTAGGGGTTGCCAATGCCATACACGCGAACAGCACAAGGGCGGATTCGAGGGAGGGTACAGGGGCCGCTCCCGCCCCTCAAGATAAAGATTGGACATGTAATTTGCAATGATTTTTAGCAGTTGATGATCACAATTTCTCAAATTGTCCCCGCGTCGGAAATGCCGTTCTATTTATTTTTTTTGCTAAAATCAGACAAATTTAATAATTTTCTGCACAGAATCAGCATAAGTCTCGAAGATTCTTCGAAAAAAATTTCGCGCTAAGTGATTTAAAATAAAAGTATATGATGCAAAACGCTGGAAAACTTTTAATTTGAACGTGTAAGGTAAATATTTGGACCTATTTTATAACGGTTTTCGGAAAAGTCAAGATACTATCCCCATTTACGGAAATCCTAGATCCGCTATGCACGCACACCACGGAACTTTCGGGAAGGGGTGAAAAACATTTTCTAAAGTACTTGTTTTGAGGCCTAGAAACGCTGGATACATATCAAAAACATCGTTTTCAGCCTAACTTATTAAGCTATTTCTTCTTAGGTGATTGAAACATGAAATTTTTTAAAAAATGAAAAAAATTCAACAAAATTAAATTATACGTGAAAAAAGGCCGTTTGGCGCTAATTCATAACATATAACTATTGAGCTAAATCTTTAGTTTGCATTCAGTGTATACCGATTCTGAGATAGAAAGGCCCTTTATCTATAGAAACTGATATAACAGTTATATAAATATACCAAGCACGACGGGTCTTCGAATTAAGACATGCGCCAAATTAAGACATGCGCCAAGTTTAGACAGGCGCCAAATTGAGATTGGCGCCAAGGTAAAGCCCGAAACATACTTCACGCGATTCGCGCCGCAAAGGGGGTGTGCGGCCACAGTATACCCAAAATGTGACGTCATGGCGCGAAACTGGCGCGGCAAGATTCATCTGCCGCTTCGCGTCACCTAGGCATACTTCACGCGGCGCAGCGGTCGCCGCGCGGCAAGAAAAAAAATGGCGCCAACTGGGCGACCCTTCGCCGCTCGGCTGCAGCTTCGCTGCCGCTTTCACTGCCGCTTCGCTCGATGTTGGCATACTCGGGTGTAACTGCCGCAATGATAGTGCGTTGATTTTTATCATAATCGATTTTTTTAAAATTGGCGAAAGCTCGTTTAAATTCATTTATGCATTTACAATGTAGGTTACCATGTTAGGACACCATGTACATATGTACGTATGTGTGTACCACTGATTTCGGCTAGATGGAGGAAGAAGTTTGTTATACACTTGCTTGTTATCTGCTTACTGCAGAAAATTCTGCACCTCATTTATCAATGTTGTATCGGAATCCATGATCCTAAGCAAAAAATGCATACAGCAAAAATAAAATCACACAACCGAGTGGTCAGAAGTATTCAAGATTCATGCACCTTTTCTATACAAGAAATGACAAAACTTCCAGAATCAATGACTGAACGTCTTGCATCCTGCATGAATTTTTTAACACTATTTATTCGAAAGACAGGTATGTACGCAATAATTAAAAGCTATACAACAAATTGGAGAAAGTCCGATCAAAAACGTACAAATCCAGTACTCCCACATACGTACTTCTATGACATTTCAAAATCGACGAAGATCGTTTGTGCTCACGTAGATACGTACTTCATTATAGATTCAGAGCAGATCGATACCGGCGCACCTCATTAGCATTCGCGAAGAAAGTCCAAACGTTTGGACTTCTGCGGCGCAGCGAAAAAATTCGAAAAAATGCTAAAAATAAACATTATTTGCTTCTCGCCGCGCGGTGAAGTGTGCCATGAAAAGCGGCAAAAAAATTGGACTTTAGCGAATTTGGTTGCGGCGCGGCGGCCGCTTGAAGTATGCACTTGGGCCGCTTGAAGTATGCCTTGAAATGCGGCGCGGCAAACTTCGCGCCTCGCCGCGCGGCGCCAGGAAGTATGCCATGGGTCAGCGCAATTCGGCGCGGCGACCGCTGCGGCAAATTTGCGCCGTTCGCCGCGCCGCGTGAAGTATGTTTCGGGCTTAAGACAAGTCACATGCGCCAACATGCGACGATGCGCCAAGTTCAGACATGCGCCAAGTTCAGTCATGCGCCAAGTTCAGACATGCGCCAAGTTCCGACATGCGCCAAGTTCAGTCACAATCGATATTTTTATCGTTAGTTGACGTAATGTCAAAGTTATCAGATTTACTACACGAACTATTCATAACTTAGAAAATTTTTCAAATACCACACACCTAGAACTTTATGTAAATTATTATAAAATATTTTAATTTTGCTCAAAAACTGCTATTTCTTTTCAAATCTTAAATTTTGGAGGAAATTCAATCATTTCATTCAAATGAATCCCATTCTTATTTTTAAGGATTACAGATAAGAATAGTCGCTTCACTTCATTCATGACACGAAGAAATTTTATTCTTAATTATTACATATTAGGTACCTAATTTGCATGTTTGAAGAATCTGTATTTAGCAGTCCTAACAATAGTATTTTCGAAATTCTTAGACGTCAAATGAAATTGCAAAAAAAACATTTGAAAAACCGGCACTTGGTAACAATTTGATGGCAACTGTTTTGACCACGTTTTTTGAATTACGATTCACTTTGCTGGACCGATCGATTTTCTGATAATGCTCTTAGAAAAATATCACGTAAAAATGAGTAGAGATGTTTTACCGCTTAAAAGGGGTATAGGTAAGATCAAAGTATTCATTTTAAAGAAATAGTTGGAAAAATGATGTAAAGAAGTCACGACAAACGATATACTGTTAAAAATCTGCAAACTTTGAGCAAGTAACAAATCATAGGAGATAATAATCCTGTGCCTACGTTGCTTGCTAAAACAGTTAATTAGTATTTCCTACATTGAAAGTGCTAAAACGGTACAGAGCAGATTTGATGTACTAAATTAAACATGCAAAGCAGCAAAACCCTGCCGTAATATTGTGGCAGCACAAAACTACTTTTCAAACTAAAATGATAATTAGTTGCTCTGTTGAAGCAAGTTTGCAAGTTTCAGACTAAAGTGACCTCTGACACTAATGTTGCTTTCACACAGTTCTGTAGAAGTTAGCTTTCCTCATATCATTGTGCAACAATTGAGCGACGCAGATTGCTTTTATTCTGATCAGATTTAGCCTTCAATTAGCTTTCAAGTGATATCTTAAAAGTAGAA
>JAVLUZ010000439.1:0-104358 GCA_036768485.1 Mermis nigrescens
ATATCAGAATCAAATTAGATACCTGGCAAACAATAAGCAGGCAACTACAAAACAAAAGAAAGATATTATAATACAGGAAGGTGGTTTTCTTCCTCTTTTACTTACTCCCATACTTACAATAGCTGGTAGTTTGTTAGCTGATGCAATAGCTGGTAGAAAATGAAACATACTGAAAAAATGATTCTTATACCCGCTGAAATCAGCGAGCGGACTAAACCTATTGATGTTGTGCTAGATTCCTTGGATAATGAATTGCAAAAAGTTTTGCATAGCAAAAGTATAGCTCCTGAAATAAAACTCATGAAATACAATCAGGTGCTTAGCAGATTTAAACGACTATATGAACAAAAGCAGCAGCCATATAGAGCTAGTATAGTTGACAATGCAAAGAATGCATAGAGTGATGAAAATGTGCTTGTTGGTATGCCAAAAAATCAGATTCCAAAGGCAAAACTCCTTCTTCACTACATTCGTACAAACCCATTTATTGAAATTGAGCCTAATGGTGAGCTTGTGATAGATGGCAATAGAATAGAAGGCTTAAACATTACAGATTTAGTCAATGATCTTGCACGTGAGCGTAAGAAAATAAGCAGGCACCCTGGCACAAAAGAATTGCTGAAAGTGTTTAATCGCACAAATGTTCCACTGGAAAGTATAGTAAATAGACAAGGTAAGGAGATTTTTGCTGCAGGTGAGGAATTCGACTGGGATGAAAGTCTATAAATACTTATCACATATAATTTATTCAAAACAAAATTACAAAAATGCACGTGGGCGTAGGTCTTGGCAGTTTTTTCCGTTCGCTTTTTAGGATGGCAGTCCCAGTTTTGCAGTCAATTGGTAAGCGAGTTGGGAAACATGCTCTAATTGCAGGCTCAAACATAGCATCTGATTTAACGCTGGAAAAACCGCTTTTTGAGTCTACTAAAGAACACTCAAAGCGAGAAGCTGCTCAATTGTTTGATGAAGCCTCTCATGCCCTTCAGCAGCAGCAAGGAGAGGGTCTTGGTAGCCGCCCAAAGTCTATAAATACTAGCATGATAGATGCTTTTTCAAAACAAAAAAATGGCTCTCGTAAACAAAAAATCTATCCCCAGTACCAAGACTGAACTGGACCTTTTTACGGTCCCTCCTACCCAAGTAGTGATAAAGCGTGGTTTTTGGCATGAAATTCAACCTACAAATCCTATTACTAATGAGGGACCATATGAATTTAGAGTACCTCCTGATCCAAATTACATTCAGCTCAATAAAAACTACATTTACATGCTATTGAGAATCAAAAAACCAGTAGTTGCTGCTGGAGCAGCAGTGCCTGACTATGCGCCTATCAATCTTATTGGTAAGACTTTCTTTAAGCAAGTAAAATGATTTTTAGGAGGCAAATTAGTTTTTGACAGCTCTGATAAATATGCGTATAGATCGTATTTTGAAACCGAATTAAATTATGGGTATGATGCCAAGCATTCGCATTTGCAATCTGCGCTGTACTTTCACGAAGGTGGAAGTGATGTTGACACAAAAGACAATGAAGCTTTCAAAAAACGCTCAAAAATGTTTAAAGATGAAAATGTTGTGGAAGTTGCGGCCCCACTGCACATTGACATGTTCTTGCAAGACAGATTTTTAGTTAATTTTACCGATTTCCGCCTAGAATTACACAGAAATAATAATGCGTTTGTTTTGCAGTGCTTTGAGGATGTCAGCCTTGACTTGAAAGTCTCACAAATGAAATTATTTATTCGAAAAGTTGAGGTTTTGGACACTGTGAATTTAGCTCTTGAGCAAACAATGCTTTCTATACAGCAAAATATCCCATAAGGAGAGTAGCTTTGACCAATTTGCACATTTCAAATCCTGCTAGAGAAACGCCCAATTATACATTGTTTACTGGTCAGCTCCCTCGGCGTATTATATTTGCATGTGTTGAAGGCAGTGCTTATCGAGGCAATCTAGCAAAATCGCCTTTCAACTTCAAACCGTTCAGCATAAATGATGTAAAAGTAACGTGTGGAGGTATAACGTATCCTGCTTACCCACTCAGCATTTCATTTAAACATGATAGGTACTTGCAAGCCTATACTCAGATGTTTGATGCATTAGATATTGGGCATGAAGGTAATTTCATTAGCAGAGAAGATTTTAAAACAAGTCATTGCTTCTTTGTGTTCGATTTGACTCCTGATGCAGATGATGGAGGACACTGGGACCTAGTTCGTGAAGGAACAACAAGCATCACTGTTAGATTCTCTGAGAATTTGCCCGATTCAGGCATTGAAATCATTATATATGCTGAATTTGATAACTTAATAATGATTGATAAAAACCGAAACACGTTTCATGACTATGATGCATAAACATGAACACTATTGAAATATTCAAAATTCTCAAACATAATAATACATTTGCAGGCGTTTTCCCCATAGATCGTCTGCCACCCATAAGAACCTACCCTGCGGCTCTAGTTGTAAATTTGGACCCCAGTGAGGAACCAGGATCACACTGGGTCGCAATTTATTTTCAAAATAAGAAGCACTGCAACTATTTTGACAGCTATGGCTTAGAACCACCTGTGCAATTGCATAAATACATTTCTGATAATGTGCTCTCATTTACATACAATAATATGAGAGTACAAGGGCTTTTCTCAATCAGCTGTGGTCATATGTGTATTTACTTTTTGGTCTGCATGAGCAAAGGCATAAGTTTCACAAACATTGTTCTATCTATGCTCAGTAAAAAACTTTATAAATATTTCAATAAACTAAGGTTATAAAAAATAGATATGAAACAGTTTTACATAACGCTTCCGAGCAATTCACAAGAAACAAATACTGCAGCCACTTTTGTTACCAATCTGCCTAGACAAATCGCATTAACTGGCGACTGGGAGGTTGGGTTAGCTGAAATAATTTATGCAAATACATGGCACAATGTTGCCGAGGAGCAGAATATGATACAGTTTTACAACATCAAAAACAATGTGCGACAAAAATTGCTTATTCCTAGAGCAAGATATTTAAATATACATGACCTTATTCAAGCCATAAGAAATGGAATAAAAACGGTCAGCCAAATAGACAAATTTGATTACATGCAATATTTTGGCATAAAGTATGATGAAAATAGGAAATTTTGTCACTTAACAATCAATACTGGATATATTCAAAGTGTAAAGCTGACAAAGCATTTAATGTATATGCTAGGATTTCTAGAGAACCAGCTTAGCAATATAGATTATACTGTCAAAAAAGAATTAAACATAGTTGCGCACCATTCACCCGACATGCTGGGTGGAATGCATAACTTTTACGTATATTGCGATATAGTTGAGCCTCAAATCGTTGGAAATGTTTTTGCACCGCTTCTGCAGGTTGTGAATATAGAAGGAAAATATATGGATATTGTTAATCACGCATATATCAGTCCGCATTATATACCTGTGCTCAAAAAATCATTCAATACCATTGAAGTGAATATTAAAAGTGATCAAGATAAACCTGTGCCTTTTGAATTTGGCAAAACAATTGTCAAATTGCATTTCAGGTATCGGCTATAAATACAAACCTGTGATCGATCAGACAATATAAAAATGATTTTCTTGTTAGTGATTTTACATTTTACATATGGGTTTGACCCAAACTGTGATCATTATGCAAATGAGTCTACCGTAGTGTGTCACAATTTAGCAGACTATAGTAGGCTTCCAAGATCAGTTCAAAACATGATTTTGAGAGACAGCTGCGATTTTCAAGTTTCTGATTGGAAGAATTTAACCACCTGTTTTCCAAAACTTGAGTCTATGAAATTTGTACCTAAATGTAAAAGCTGTTTGAAAATTGATGAAAATTTTAACGGAATTAATGTTGAGGGAAGGTGCATAGAAAGTAACAAAAAATGCTTACATACAGAAGAGCTTGGTGCAATTTCTAATGAGATTCTGAGTTGTATTGCAATTTTATGCACTCTAACCATCCTCTACATTATTCGCTTTATTAAAAACGATATTTTACAGCATAATTCTGCAGCCAAAATAGCAATATAATCATTCCATATTTAAGCCCGGGAGTGTCCCCTATCTGACTCTGGACCCCTGCCTAAGCGCGTGCACACAATTTTTCTTGGGAGCAGTGTAAACAAAAAATCGACATACTGTACATTGCGCGCTAAAATTCTGTGCGCAGCATGCCTAACATATACTTAACATACTCTGAAAATTTGAGCCCGATCCGGCCATTGGTTCTTGAGTTATAGTACCAAATGAGAAAGTGTAAAGAAAATTGGTATACTGTAGTCTGCGCGCTAAAATTCTTTGCACAGCATGCCTCGCCTATGTACATCATATCCTTAAAATTTGAACAAAATCCGGCCATTGGTTCTCGATTTATGCAAAAGTGTAAACTAATGCTGGGATACTGTAGGTTGCGCGCTAAAATTTTGTACATACCATACTTAACATACCCTGAAATTTCTAGTCCGATCCGACCGCTGGTTCGTGAGTTACGCCTCTTAAAAATTTCCCCCTGGGAAATTTCACCCATGGAAATTTCCCCCTGGCCCTGGGCCCCCTGGCCCTGGGCTGGCGCGCGACCCCTCCCTCCCCATGCTACAACACAGACTATGCTAAAGCATTGCTAATTGGGAAAAGCCAGGGAGCAGATTCTGAGCCCCTCCGCCTATGCTATAACACAGGCTATGTTATAACATTGCGATCTAGGGACGCAGGGTTAACTACTAAGGTTGAATGCCAAGTGTATTCGGAACCGTTGATGGAACGCATATCAACATTATGAAACCACTAAACCACGAGGAACAGTGTGTTAACCGGCATGGGGATCATTCCATAAACTGCATGCTTAACTTTTTGGCCCTGATCTAAAATTCTACTACGGGTCTTCCAGGTGGCTTCAGGTGCTCTTCCAGATGCTTTCTTCTTTCCAGGTGCTCTTCCAGATGCTTTCGCAACAGTTCACTGAAAACTCGTCTAGAAAGTGGTACCTACTTATGTTTAAAAGTTCATCATGGACAATGAGGCCAATTTTTCTCCTTCCGATAACGGCATTTTAGCAACTCAAAAAAATCGGCGACTTTTTTACTACAAGGTGCTGGCAATGTTTTATGCAACGCCAACTTGTACGACTAGTAGTTCACTTGTAGCACATGTAATTTTCAGCACATGTATTTTATAGCGTACACATGTAGAATTGTAGTAACACAATAACTTAATAACAGCTGCCCAATCTAGGTCGGCCGACGTCGAGGACAGAGCCGCGCCGCTGCAGCTGGTCGGGGCTTCTGATTTGAGAAACTACAGTAAATCGAAGAAAATATTGCTACTGTAGCCTCTTAAAACAATCGTTCAAAAACCTCAAAGCTAATTGAAACAGACTTTAGCTTGCAGGACTTGTAAATTGGCTGTCTGAACTTGTAACTTGTAGCTCGTTAGCTTGTAAATTTTTATGCAACGCATACTTGTAGGACTTGTAGCCATTTCCACTTGTAGCTTGTAGCTTGTAGCTTGTAAATTTTATGCAACGGACCCTAGAAGGTTATGCCTGAAAAAATCATAGGTAGCGCGTTAGCGCGTACCTATAATATACTTGGGTACCCCCTAACACCTGTGCACCCCCTCTACAGCTATAACGGGACACTTCTGGAAGGTGCGGTTTTTTTAAAAAGAAAGATAATAAAAAAATTCGCTGCCCGTGTTTTTTTGTTTTTCTTGAAACTCAAAACTGACTGTGTAAAGAAGGTGTAACGTTTTTGTGTAACGTTATAACATAGGACAAATTTTGGGACCTTTTTACTGCGGCATGTGGACAACTGAGTACTGATGACTCGAACAATTAAACAGCATAGGATTATAGAAGATTGAATTCTTCAGAACACCATTTTTTTGTTTTTTGAAATTCGCTTTAGTTCTCGAATGGCAGTGTAAAGAGTGCGAAAATCTGGGGGTGAAAACGCACTTTTTGGTCGAGTTTTCAACCTGCTTATGTCTGATACTAACTCCGGTTATGAGTTTTTCAAAATGTTTTCTGACAGAAATGTAGAGCGGATCAAGGGCTACATTCTACATATAAGCAAAGTCTTCTACGCTATATGGTGAGTTAGATCCTGGGGTTTAAAGTTTACACTCTAGTGGATAGTGTAAAAAACAGATTTCAACTAAGATTTCTCTGCCAAATTTTTCCACTTATCAGTCAGGGTAAATTGAATACAGCAGAAACAAAGTGCCTCTCATGAGCTACACATAGCAGCAAACCGCATTTAAAAAAACGCAATATTGAGTTATTTATGGGGGTGTAAAGTTCGAAGTCAGAAGTAAAAAATGGGCGAAAAAACACGTTTTTTCCGAATTTTGATTAATAAATCATACCAAATAATTTTTGCAAGAGAATTTTGGCACACAGGAATGTACTACGATTTAAAAGCTACAAATTGTACCAAACCGAATTTCTTTAAACTCAATGGGGAGTTCGGTACGGAATTTTAAAGTTTACAGTGTTCTAAATGATGGAAAATACGTTTTTGTTGCGTTTTTTGTTCGCCACTTTCTCCGTCCAGAAGTCGGGATAAGTCCAATAGAATAAAAATAAAGTGCTTTATATCGGGTGCATGTCAAAGCAAATTGTCTATACATTAATATTTAGCGAGTGTAAAGTCAAAAATTTGGTGTTTAAAATGCGTTTCTGTCTTGTTTTTCCTGCCTGCTTGTCCGGTTATGATTCAAGGACTCGATTATCAAGTCTAGAAATGGACCAGGAACCAAATTTGATACGCCCGTCTGGCGCATATGTTTACACTCTACAGTGTTGTAAAGTGGTTTACACCAAATGTTAGTTTGCCCATAGAACATTATGGAGACTTAGTTTTTTTCATAAATATTAATTGTAATATTGGAACAATATAAAACTTACGAATCTGACCAAAATCTTCTTTACACTAGGTGTTTACATGAAGCTTACACTACATATGTATTTATCTTCGTTTTTGAGCATTCCAGAAACCTAATTTTTTCCTGAAGTCTAGAAATTTTCAAAGAATAAAATGTGATACGTCACGTAGCGCGTTTGTTTACATCCAACAGTGATGTAAAGTAGTTTACACTCATTGTTTATTTGTCTTCAAACCATTGTAGACATGCAATTTTTCATGAATGTTGGTAATAATATCCGAGTAATATCAGATTTACAAATCGGAATAAAATCCTCTTTACAATAGGCGGTTGTGTAAAGTTTACACTGCATGTTAGCCTTTGTTCTAGAGCATTGCAAAAACCGAAATTTTTTCCTTAGATCTAAAAATTTAAAGGGAATGAAATACAGAACGTCAGTTTGGCGCGTTTGCTTACACTCAGCAGTATTGCAAAGTGGTTAAAACCTAATGTTTATTTGTCTTTAAAACATTATGGTGACTCATTTTCCCATGAATGTTGAAAGTAATATCGGAGCAATATCAAAATTACGAATCCGACTAAAATATTCTTTACGCTATGTATTTGTGTTAAGTTTACATTACGTGTTAACCTTAATTCGAGAGGCTTGCAGAGACTTTCAAGTGTCCTTAGATCATTGAAGAGATGTAATTTTGTCTTAAATGGGTTGCATTAGAGTCAGATCCTTCTTAGCCGTGTTTATAATATGTTTCATAAAATCTTGCACATGGAGAGCAATCGTTTAATTGATGTAAATTCCCTGCAAAAGTGGTTTAAAATGAACCAGCAATCACACGACTGTGCACAGAAGTCGACAAAATTATGCAGCTTAATTGTAATCATGTACATCAATAAGCCGTAAATCGAAAATACATCATTTGGAATGGAAAAGACTGTAGTTAATGAATACGTATCTTAGGTAGCGCGTTAGCGCATACCTATAATATACTTGGGTACTCCTAACACCTGTGCACCCCCTACAGCTATATAAAGACACATCTAGAAGGTGCGGTTTTTTTAAAAGATAGATAATTAAAAAATTCGCTTCCCGTGTTTTTTGTTTTTCTTGAAACTCGAAACTGGCTGTGTAAAGAAGGTGTAAAGTTTTTGTGTAACGTTATAACATTTGATAAATTTTGGGAGGTTTTTTAGGCGGCATGTGGACAACTCAGTATTGACTCCTCAAATAAATTAATGGCCCAGATTTGTAGAGGAAGAGATGCTCCAAATTAACTTTTTTTTGTTTGTTGAAAATCGCATTAGTTCTCGAATAGGAGTGTAAAGAGCGCGAAAATCTGGGGGTGAAAAAGCACATTTTGGTCGAGTTTTCAACTTGTTTATGTCTGATACTAACTCCGGTTATGAGTTTTTTAAATGTTTTCTGACATAAATGTAGAGCGGATCAAGGGCTACAATCTGCTTACAAGCAGACTTTTCTACGCTCAATAGGGAGTTAGGTCCTGGGGTTTAAAGTTTACACTCTAGTCGATGGTGTAAAAAACAGATTTTAACTAAGAATTCTCTGCCAGCTTTTTCCGCTTATGAGTCGAGCTGAAATGAGTATAACAGTAATCAAGCAGCTTCTAGGGGCTACACGTCGCAGCAAACCGCGTTCAAAAAAACGCAATATTGAGTTTTTTATGGGGGTGTAAAGTTCGAAATCAGACTTGAAAATGGGCGAAAAAACACGTTTTTCCCCAATTTTGATTCGTAAATCATATCAAATAATTTTTGCAAAAGAATTTTTGCACATTGAAACGTACTACGACTCAAAAGCTACAAACTGTACCAAACCGAATTTCTTTACACTCAATACGGAATACGGTACGGATTTTTAAAGATTACAATGTTCTGAATGATGGAAAATATGTCTTTGTATGGGTTTTGTTCGCCACTTTCTCCTTTCAGAAGTCAGGATAGGTCCAATAGAATAAAAATAAAGTGCCTTATATGGGGTGTTGAGCACAGAAAATAATGCTGCTTCGAACTTCACCTAAATAATATTGCAAATGCGCGGAGTCGGAATATAATTCATACACAATGCAAGTATAAATTGCTAAGATGGAAGCAGTACCTAATGACATTCGCTACAACACTGACAAAGAAAGGAATAACTACTATTTTTTGCTAACAAAAAGTTGGGTACTAGCAAGAAAAAATGCTCCGATGGAACAAAAAAAGGTAGAATATACTTGGAACAAAGAATTATCAAGGACGTAAAAGTAGGGGACTAGAAAAAGCTCCTATTTACAAATGTCACAAAATTTGCTAAAACTCAGAAATTTCCTAAACAAAGAAAAAATGAAAGTAAGTAAATCAAAGAAAAAACCTACCTGTGCCTAAAACTGCAAGATCTGCTAAAAATCAGACTTTTTCTAAGCAACGCAAAAATCGAAGTATATTCTGCGGCCTCTGAAAAAAATAGGTGAACCTTCTCATATTGTCCACCATACAATGGGCGGTTCCAAAATTCTGAGGGGGTTTTCAAATTGGAATATTGGCCTTAAAAATAGTGCTATGGCGAAGAAAACACCATTTTTGAACGTTTCTTGTCGAGCTCTATCTATTGGTACCTACCAAAAAAACCCGAAAAGAGCAGAAAGATTTAAAAACTTGAATTCTGGAGGTATTGTTGGGTATTTGCGTTTTCTTGTTGGGTATTTTGCCTTGTGGTGCATACTCCCCAAACCCCCTACGTCTAGGTATGGTGTCCAATGCTTAATATAAAGCTTATAAAATAAATCTCAAATCTGCGTTTTTGCTAATCACTTGCAACGTTAATTTATTTGATATTGTGGCTAGATAAAAATTACAAAAAGTTATATCCTATGATTATTTGCGATACCGCAACAAAAGACTGTGATTCCTATATAATGCATGCGTCCATTCAGTACTCTTCTGGCGTTTAATCCCACCAGACCACCCGGATTTCATTCCTGCCCATGTAAACTGATAACCATTAGGCATGGGAGGTTAGGGGTATGCACCAGTGTTCAATCAGAAACGTCGAAAATTGTCGTTTTTCCAACATACCATAATTATTATTTTTTGACCCAGAAAAATATTGCAACATGGCGCTGCTCAGCTATGACGATATGCGCTTTTGCAGAGTGAGTGGTTCAGTTATCTAGCCCAATGTTTTATGTTTGTTCGACAGGATGCTGCTTTCTTCTGCAGGCCGCAGAATATACTTCGATTTTTGCGTTGCTTAGAAAAAGTCTGATTTTTAGCAGATCTTGCAGTTTTAGGCACAGGTAGGTTTTTTCTTTGATTTACTTACTTTCATTTTTTCTTTGTTTAGGAAATTTCTGAGTTTTAGCAAATTTTGTGACATTTGTAAATAGGAGCTTTTTCTAGTCCCCTACTTTTACGTCCTTGATAATTCTTTGTTCCAAGTATGTTCTACCTTTTTTGTTCCATCGGAGCATTTTTTCTTGCTAGTTATAATATGCTTTAAGTAGAAATGAAACATTTATTGTCTGTTTCATTTATAGTCTGTTTCATACAACTTCGGTCATAAATTTTAAAACTATCTCCGACAACAAGCTGACGGATTGCAATTATAGCATTAATCTGATATATAATTATCGCAGCCCTTGGCTTAATGTCGATAAAAATTCTCAGAATTTATGCACGAAGTTACGTGAAACAGACTATAACTTGGAGTTTTCTTTTGAATTTAATCCGCGTGGATTAGGCTACAAAACTGGTTTAAAATTTTGATGCAACATTGCGGCTTAGCAATGGCAGAATGTCTCACTGTAACTCGATATACTGTAGAACATCACAACAATGGCTTAGTTTAAAACACGTATGTAGGCACTTCTAAATTTTTTCAAAAACCTCAAAGTTAATGAAACAGATTATAGTACCTATATACCTGTATAAATGATTAACTTTAAGTATCTGCAAATTGTGAGTCAGCACGGCAATGTATTTTTCTATATCGTTGTAGGTACTCTTATACATCTGGTCAATCATTCGATGTGTGACTTGTTGTTTAGTTTTTATCAGAGGCTTTAATGAGAAAGAAGGAAAAATATATAATGGTGACTTTTAGGTACATAGATAGATACCTGTATAGATGTTGAGGAAGTTGGTCTGAAAACTAAAATTTGAAATAATTTTGACTTAAAATAGCAAAACGTTTTCATTTTATACTTCTATAAAAAGTACACAGGAATTTATTTCAGTTATTGAAAAACATTGTTATTTATAACTAACTTTTTGCTTAGCTGTTCAAGATGTAGAATTCTTCAGTTTTTCTCAAAGACTAATAAATTTTATTCAAGAAAACAAAAAATGCCTAGCGATTTTCCCTTAAAATTACTCAAATTAAAAATTTCTCAGTATATCATGTTTCTTTTTAAATTATATAGTCTTCTAAAAAATATCCCTGAAATGCCTTATTAGGTGTCACAGTCATACATGGGCAGCAAAAAAATTCTGAGGATTTGATATGACAAAAATCGCCAAAAATAGCACCAAAAATCTAATTCTGGTGGTCTATCAATTTTGGCGGGTTCCGCCGCAATCTAGTGGGGGAGAAGGTCAGATCATAGATGCACAGTATGGCCGATCCTGGATGGGGGGGTCAGCCGGCCTAGGGCGGTCAATAATTGTGCTCTTTAGGCCAAAATGACCTTAAAAAGTGGTTATTACACAATTTCTTGTCAACTTAAAGCACTTTTGAAGAAAATGTTCAATTTTCATCAGTTTTTGCCTTTATTTTACTACATTATTCCAAGAAAATTTGTCATTGTTCCACTCTAGAGGGATCAAGGATTACTTAAATCCCCAACGTACATGTCCGGTCCAGCCGGACCCTTCATGACTACGTGTGGTCACGTGCGATGCGAACGATGACGAAACAAGCTGGCGTGATTCAAAATTCTCACAATTTGACAATAAAAGCTACCACATCCATTAAAATGTACGCTGCTCAGAAAGTAGGTGATATATTCTTTTAATTTTTTGCGCAAAAAATTCTCCGATTACATTAAATAAGATACTTAAGTGTAAATTACAACCAACTTACGTCAAATTATTGTAGTAAGAAAATATCTTGGCATTTTACAATCAAAATAGGTAGTCTAATTTTGACCATTCCTCAGCACACCATATTCCTTTAAATATAAGTCAAAAAGTGATCCTTTGATTTTTCAAAAGTTTTCTAAATGAAAGCTAATAATTTTTGATAACACATTACAAGGTGGGCTTCGGTCTACTTTTTTAGAAAAGTAATCAGAAAATATCTTGACATTTCCTATCAAAATCTTAAATTTCACAATTTTTGGCATGTTCTCCTTAACGCCTGTTACTTGAGAAATGTGGTCATCCATCTATTAAAATTTTTTTTCAGGTATACGCGACGCAATATTAAAGATACCTACTCAAATTTATTAAGGGTAAAATCTTGCAACATTCTGAAACTAATTCGTCAAATGTCAACCATTTATCAGCTTTCCATGCTCCATTCATACATTGGTTGCTCAAAAAATGGTCATTTTATTCTTTATTTTCCATTATTGAAACTTCTAGTAATAAGCTATAAAAAGTTGTAATATGAACAAGGGCCCGCATATGGTGTATAAGCTATGTCGGAAATAGTCGAAAAAATTGAAGTCAAAATTTTGTATGTTTTATGTTTCTAATCATATCCAAAAATATTGACTCAACACTGACGATCAAAGACGCGAGAAATTTCCAACTAGGTTTGATATGGACGAAGCTCAAAAAATTTGGAGATAGCATTCAAACGATCTTTATTCTCTTGAAACGTCCGATTTTTAGCTCTGAACGGTATTTGACATAAATTGATTAAATCCGTATGAAATGCGAAATTATCAATGTCAGAAATTGAGACATAAATTTTTGGGGATTTTAATGGCAGAAGTTAAGTAGAAATGATCGGACCCATCGGAATTGGCCGGGCTTTTTAGGTCAAAATTTTAGGGATGCCATCAGTAGAAAATGCTTTAAAATAATTACGTTCACATGGATCTTTGAAATTGTGAATCCAAGTGATATGTACATACATAAAAACAATTGAATGTGCGCAAATCATCCAAATTTAAGCTTTTGACTCTAGAAACGCATAAAAATAATAAATTTGTACATAGCACAGAATTCGGGATCTTTGACATGTCAGAAATGCATAAATAGGTCAAATTCCAGATTGAATCAAAAATTTTGAAGATTTTTGACACTAGAAAATGCATTAAAATTTCGAATAATTTCAGAAATTTTAACATGAAAAAATAAGATGATTGGAAAGTTATTCCAAAAGTAAACTAATAGTTTCGGAGTGGAGGCGTACACCCTGTGCCACGCCGCCTACCTGGCTACACATTTAAAAGAAAATTGAAAAACATAACGAATGAGAGCATAATAAACCTTTTTTTCTGGTGTTCAAAAAATAAGTTTTGTATTTGCGTAATTTTCGAAGTAATTTTTATATTTTACTCTCATTAATATTTTTTAATTTTTTCTATTCATTTTTTATTTTACACTATTTTAATTTTTTTAAAAACTTTTGTTTAATTTTATTTTAGCATTCCTATTCACAATACTACGTGATGTACATGTCCCATTATGTATGTGTGTATGTAGATGCATGCATGGCATGATACGCATATACAGATGGCTTCTCAGGCGGCTCTGACATGGGCGATATCGCCGATATTGCAGACAAAGTCGGCGATATCGCCGACATTTACTTCTGAAACGGGCTTAATACAATTTTCAATGAACTAACTAGCGATAACTTTTTTATTAAACATTATCGTTCGATATTATTGCTCTGTAATAGGTTCATAGCAGTATTTGACTCACATCTCATTAAGCGAATTAAGATAATTTCTAATTAGAATAGGCGATTAAGGGCCACTGAAGGATTCGTCGAATAAAATTTTTTTCACTATGTTTTCATATTTATTTGATTGAGAATTCTCGCAACCCTCGATGTTTTTTGCCAATACATACATATAATTAGCTCAATTAATATACATAGCCTGAATTAAACAGCTAACACACGTATTAAGATGTACTGACCATGGCTAATGTCGAACGCAATTTTCTTATTTGGTGTTTCTGATCAGCTTTGTCTTTCTGAAGCGTTCGGGCTGTAAAATTTCATTATATAATTACATTTATATTTAGTTAGTACTTCAGTGAATAATAATTCATTCCTTATTAAATTTGCTCGAGTTTTTTGGCGAATTAAATATTCTAGGCTAAATATTTTCGTAAGTATCGAAGTTAAAAGTAGAGGTTTAGTTGAAATTAATCTCCCTCAGTTGTTTTTCTCACATTCTCTATGACATCGCATTATTCAGAGCTGCTTTGGCAAGTCTAATTGCATTAAAGATCTTTCGTGGATTTATCTAGACTTGCATTATTAGGAAGAATTTCAAAAGCCATTATCTGCTTTTAAGCAATTAAACCATTGTCAGTCATTCATCAAATTCTCAACCACCGTTGCTCTATTGTTTCCTTTTGAAGTTGACTATCAAACATTAATGAAATATCCTTACCTGCATCACACCAGTTCTATTCAAGGAGGCATGATATGACATTTGAAGTGGAAAAAGGAAAATTGACAAGACAAGATCAGCGCCAGAAATGGACAGAAATCAAAATTTTTCTGTACAAAAAATCGACCAGAAACTGTGTGAATTGAGGTAGTTTGTATGATCAACCCTTATACTTATTTTTTGTCTTAATTTAGCTATGCCGAAAGTTTTCCCGCTGACCCTTCTAGACAGGACCGGATCCCAGACTAGCCTCTATGCAATGCTTAGTGTGGAAATTGTTCACGCGTGAAGGGCAGACGAATTGTACTTAATACGAAAAATGCTATTTTATTCGCCAGTATCATAGGTAGAGCGACCTATAATATACTTGACCATCCTTTTTCTTATATGTTTATCACAGAGAGTGCGAAATTTGTGTACCCCCTCACAGCAACAACGGCACACACCTGGGAGGTGGCGGTTTTTTTAATCGATGGATAATTAAAAATTCGATGCCCAGTCTTTTTTTTTGTTTACACTAAAAACCGAGTTAGCAATGAGTGTGTAAAGTGTAAACCTAAAAATCAAATAATTTGCGGAGGGCCAATTTTTTAATAAATGTTGCCCCCGAGTTAAAGATTACGAATCTGAACTTAAAATTTCTTTACACTCGATAGTTGTTACACAAACAGTGTAAAGCATATGTGTTTTATACTCTTTGCGTGTCCTTCAGCTTATCTAACTCAATTTTGGTTTCTGTGCAGTCCAATTAGTTTTATAATGTAGAGTGTTGCGATATCTCAAAACCGAATTTTTTTCTCTTTAAACGCAATATTTCTTGATCTGTGATCGTTTTAGTGTAAAAGGTTCGAGACGAAAAACGAAATTTCTCCAACTACTCCGCTAAGTAGGCTGAACATGCTATTATGCTTTAAATGTGCCCTGACCTTGGCGTTACAGATCCTAGTTTGTTTTGTTTCTATACACCCAATATTGCGGTTATATGCACAAGTGTAAAGTTTACACTGATAAGCACTTTTACCGCCCAGAGCATTATATATCAAACAATTTGCGGAGGGCCAATCCTTTTTAAAAATGTTGCCCCTGAGTTGTAGATTACGAATCTTGAAATTAAAATTTCTTACATTTAATGGTTGTTGCACAAAAGTGTAAAGTAAACGAACTTTTTACTGTTAGCGTGACCTGAAACTTATCTAACTCAATTTTGGTTTCTGTGCAGTCTAATTGGTTTTATAATGTAGAGGGTTAAAACATATCAAAACGTAAAATTTTTTTTCTTTTAACGCAATATTTCTCGATCTGTGATTGTTTTAGTGTAAAAGGTTCGAGACGAAAAACGGAATCTCTCCAGCTACTCCGCTAAGTAGGCGGAACATGCTAATTATGCTTAAAATGTGCCCTGACCTTAGCGTTGCAGATCCTAGTTTATTTTGTTTCTATACACCCAATATTGCGGTATTAGCACACGTGTAAAGTTTACACCGAGAAGTATTTTTCCGCTCAGAGCATTGGTATCGAACAATTTGCGGAGGGCCGATTTTTTTAAATGTTGCCACTGAGTTGTAGATTACGAATCTGACCTTAGAATTTCTTTACACTGAATGGATGTTGCAGAAAAGTGTAAAGTATTCGGGTTTTCTATGGTTTGCGTGTCCTAAAAGCTTATCTAGCACAATTTTGGTTTCTGTGCAGTCCAATTAATTTTATAATGTAGAGGGCTACAATATCTCTAAACGTAAAATTTTTCTCTTTAACGCAATATTTCTTGATCTGTGATCATTTTAGTGTAAAGGGTTCGAGACGGAAAAAGAAATTTCTCCAGCTACTTGCACCCCCAGAATTTGGCGCGGCCCACGTATGGATATATGGCCTGAATTATCAAATAAAAGAAAGGAACTAGCAAAGAAAAATGCTCCGATGGAACAAAAAAGGAAAATATACTTGAATTTCTTCATTGCTAAGGATATAAAAGGAGGGGACTAGGAAAAGTTCCTATATGCGCAGAAGCCATAGGAATGTGCTAAACACTTAGACTTCCCCCTAAACAACACAAAAATCGAAGTATATTATGCGGCCTGTGAAAAATGAGGGTGCAGTCACAAAAGCGTATTTAAGTGTTTCGCAAAAGAGCATTGAGGACATTTTCTTGACTATTAAATAATGAATGTATTACTTATTTAATGAAATCTTGACCTTCCACAATTCTCTGGAGTAAGAGATAATAGTATAAACTTTACACCTACATGGCCAACTCAATAGTTTTCTTGAGAAACCACAAAAAATCTCTTTAAATTTTCCAAAATAAAGTAATCAAAATACTCGCCATTCTAATCGAAATTACTAAGGAAAATCTGCAGAAACGCGCATAGGCCGCAGAATTTACTTCGATTTTTGCGTTGTTTATTGGAAGTCTAAATGTTTAGCACATTCCTGTGGTTCTGCGCATATAATAAAATTTTCCCTAGTCCCCTCCTTTAACATCCTTAGCAATGAAGAAATTCAAGTATATTTACCTTTTTTGTTCTATCGGAGCATTTCTCTTTGCTTGTATGGTATGTTTGTTGATTATCAAAAAGTACAACCTTTAAGCGGTAGTTGTTTCCAATCATCTAAGTGAAAACTACAACTATGTTGCAGGTTTGAAGCTTCTTTAGTAAGGCTTAAAAACTGATTAAAAAGGCAAATATATTCGTTTATTTCAACTAGATCTATCGTTTTGACGCAAAAAAGTGTTTTGATTTGATGAGTATTATGTTATGTATTTTAAAAAAGGCGCGTAACGCAGATAGAATCGATCGTCTACAACAAGAAATCGAACATCTGTTGCCAAAGTGTTTAGGACCTAAATTTTGATGTTAAGATTCTATTAGTGTTTTTACTTAATTCATTTTTCTCTTATTTATTTTTTTAATTTTATTCCTATATTTTATTTATTTTTATTTCATTCTTTTCCATTTAGTCTTCGGAAATATGGCGACGTCAAATATGAGCGAAAATTTGTCAGAATTATCGATTTCGATGCTTCGGATTCAAGCCCCAGCTTATTTTATGTGGATTCTCCTGTCGACATGCAACCTTATCTCAACTATAGCAATGATCTTAACTTTCTGGAACAACAAATCGTTGAAGTCCGATTCTCAGTTTATTTTGATGCATTTGCTGGCTTTTGAAATCGTCGGCAGCTTATGCAACGTCGGCTTAGCAATTTTTCACCTTCATAATTTTATGAACGAAAAATCGGAAGCGATGCATCAAAAGCAGTGCTTTTATTACACCGCGGCTCAAAATTTGGCCACTGGCGGATCGTCTTTGTTCACGTTTCTTCTGAGCCTGGATCGCTTTTTGGCCATCGCCTGTTACAAAGCTTACAATAGGCGAACCGATAAATAACAAATATTGGCTAACAGGTGACTAGTTCATCAGCTCAGGCATTTTCGTAGTTTCTATGGGTTTTGGTATCCTACGAAGCTAAAAATTCGAGAAGATTCGATCAAGCATAAAAGAGAATTCAACAAAAGATTTTAAAGCGTTTTATCGATAGATTTTTTAGCAGTCAGTAAATTGTGTCATGTTATGCGGAAACCGTTCCTATTTTATTATTCGAGACACTTTCTAATGAGCTTTTTCATTTTTTTATACAGGACTTTCTCCACGGGCGGTGCCTTAACTCTGGATGTGCATCAAAGGGACAAAAAAATTTTAAGGCTGAAAAAAGCGCAGAAAAGTGTATGATATATATATATATATAATATATATATATATATATATATATATATATATATATATATATATATATATATATATATATATATATATATACATTATCAATAAAAAAGCAAACAGGAAAAAATGTTTTTTTAGTTTCAAGGGTCCTTCTAATTTCGAGGCCTTTTACTCGCAAATTCTATGGTCTAGATTCCCAGGTGCCCATTTTCAATGTAGTGCTCCTTTGATCATTTTCACGATTTCTATTCTTAAACATTTATCTTTTTACGATTCGTACCTTTATGATTGATTGGGTGCATGGCGTATGTAGGGGCTAAGGAAGGCGGCCGCCCTCGAGACCCAAAAATTTTTTCGAAAGGTAGGGTAATGCATGGAAGGTAATAGGAAAACTCAAGATTTTCGATGACCGTAGCTCGGGAAAAAACGTATTTCTTTATAGCCTTATTAAGATAAAATTATTTTTGGAATAGTGAGCTTTACGGGTAAAGCATGTTCGGAAACGTCAGAAAATGCTGGTTATTTTGTATACTGAGAAACATATTTCGAAATATAGGGTCTCCAATTTTCGGACCCCATTCTAAGGAAAAGCTGCACACGCCCCAGACTGAATACGATAATTACCGAGATTCGCTTTGCCACGGACAGGACATTTGTCATAAAAGCAATATACTCGTAGCAGTGGCGGATACAGGATTTTCCTAAGGGGGCGGTACTCCTAAGGGGTAGGGGGCGGAACCCTGATTTGGGCGGAAAAATTAGCCGTTTTAAGCCGAAAATCGCTCAAAATTCCCTAATTTTGCGCACTATTTTGGGCCAATGGGGGAGGGCCGCCCACTGCCCCTCTAAATCCGCGCCTGACTCGTAGGTACATGTGTACGGCCGATATGCTTCATGAAAGGGATAAATTTAAAAAAAATAAATTGTATAAATGAATTTTGCTTAGAAACGCATCAGAGAACACTTGATTTTCAACTCTCCTTATCAACAGTGTTTTGCTGAAAGATCGAAGTGTCAGCGGTATGTTCTGACTTTGATTGATTTACGAAGATCATTATTGATTTGTATGATTGTTCCTTTCGAGATTACAATGGGTTATATGTGATTCGAAATGGACCTGGAAGGGTCTAGGGTTTAGTCTCTAGACCGCCGCCCCCTAGAATTTAAAACTTAAAAAAATATTGGGAAAATGAGGTAAAATGAAGGCACAAATAAACAAAAATTGAAAATTTTCTCCAAAAGTACTCTTTAAATTGATCAGAAACTGCGTAATATTGCTGCTTTTTAGGGCTTAAACCTATTTTTGAGGTTAATTCGACCTAAAATTCTTAATTTTCAAGCCCCACCCAGACTGACTGACCCGTCCCCAGATCGGCTATGCTATGCATCTAAGGTTATAATCACACACGGGTTTAGGGGGTTCGGGGGATATGAACCATGTATTGTTCTCACTCAGTACTGAAGAAATTATTATTCCTTGTCAAATAGCTGTGCCGTTTAATAATGCGCATCAATTTTATACTTAGTAGATTCAGAATTTTATGAGCTTTCAGATGATACCTTGTTTGTAAGGTGAAACAGAAATCATTTTAATTATAAGCAAAAAACTTGGAGGAAAATTGTAAAAAATCACAAACCATCGAAGATTTCTACCTCAAATTTAAGGGTTTTCAGACATTGCAGAAAAACCATTAATTTTGCTGACAAAAACTAATACTTTTTGTATAAAACTTTTTAGGATGCAACTATTTTGTTAGGTTTCATGCTCATATCGCAGAAATTCGTAAGTTATTAACTTTTAAAAACCCAAATTTGCACATTTTCACGGGTGTACTGTAGAAATTCGGTTTTTTTATACATAACCTTTGCTGTTTCTACTAAATATGCTGGATTATAGCGAAATAGTTGGATATCTTTGTTCTCTTTCATTTGAGCTATTGTTCAATATCTATTTCCTTATATTTCAGCCCTGTTCCTTTCAAAACTCAGAGAATTGCTAAGCTGAAAATCACAAATCAATCTTCATTGTACGGTGAAAACAACGTTGAAAAATAGAATTCTGAGGGTCTACAGTAATCTGCAGGGGTTTTTTGATTTCTTCTGGGGTGTAAAACCTCCCAAACCCCCCTCCACGTCCATGTATGGTCTGAACCCCCAGAATCTAAAAGACTACCCCCAAATTGATAGACCTCATAGACTTTAAATTTTTGTGCTATTATTGAAATTTGGCCCACCGAACCCCCAAATTTTGCTTGTGTCCATATGGTTATGATTACGGAACAAAAGTTTCGATTTAAGGCGTGGCCTATTTGACAGAAACGGCAGTGTTTGCTGGCGCCTTTTTCGACGGATTCTCGTCAATTCCCATTCCCATATGCATCATTCGCGCCTCTATGGGCTTCTACGCGACCTACTTCGATGTGTGCTACTTATTGGTGCTCAATACGGCTCCCGTAATATTATTCGTGCTGATTCACTTAATTTTTTCCTTCTACTACCGTGATACGGTGATTAATCGTCAAGAATCGAACTTGAGCGAAATCGTTCAACTACGGAACGACAAGCTGCGGAAAGCTTTGCTATTTTCCACTTCTTGGCACAGCGCCACGTATGCTTTATCCACGGTTGGCACGTTATTTTTAAACCGCTTGCCTTTCAGGGGCTCCTGCGTTGGGCCTTACTTGAGAATGTTATATTTTAGCAATGGCACCGCCTGTTTTACTCTCCTACATGATCTATGCGTACCCCCGTTTCGGCAACGTTTGCGTTCGCTGGTTATTCGAGGGCTTTGTTCGTCCAACCGTGCTTCAGTTCTACCCCTTCCTCAGAAAGTGACAGTCACAAAACTTCAAGACGAGTTGTCCGTGGCTATAAACATATCCAAACAGAAGCAGACTCTTTCGCCATACTAAATCCTATTCTTTAGTGATCCGTTTAGTTGTGAATAAAATATACAGGCGTTCGTTGCGAATTGACACATGCATGGTATTATACCCGTACATTAGCGCCTAAGTAATTCGAAGTTTGATAGCTTTTTAAAGTCGCTCACAACTTGACTTGGCCTAGCTCATCTTCAATTCACGCCATTTTCACACAAACTGATTAATGTGGCACATTTACGCATCGAACGTTTGATCTATAGGTATTCTTGAAAAAATAAATACAAAAATTGATCGAAATATGATCGGCTTTCAGAAAAATTAGTGCAATTTTAATATTATGCGCCTACTGTATAATTGTAAGCAAAAGCAAATACACCTCCTTTCCATCGAAGATTGATTTCATTGAAATACCAATTTTTAAGATTAACTCAAAAACCACTGCACGGATTTTAATATAATAAAGTGTTTTGAATAGATAATTTTTAAATGAAACTATTTTGCCGGAAAAAACTGTGCTAGCTCATGGCTACTGGCTACAGTAAGCTTTGCTCCAAAAAACCGCCCTTATTTTGCATAGTCTACACAACACAGGTTTTGTTTTCTATTTTTTAAAAGTAGCAAAATAGCTAGATATATTTATGTTCTGAACTTTATATGCTTTTGTTCTTCCTGTTCCCTAATAGTTCGTCATGCCACTTTAATAGAATTTCCTCTAAATTGCAAAATGAAGTATACTTTGATGTTTCAGTCGCTGACGGCTTAATTCTTCAGTATATTAAGCACATGCATAAACATTCGGTGACAATTCGCAGGATTATTTAAAGTTCTTTGTCCATTTTTCGGTTATAAACATATGTAGATTATAGAATATGGTCGATCTAAGGGGCTCAGCTTGTCGAAAAGGGGGGGGGTCAATAATTGAGCTCTTTGGGCCGAAATGACCCCAAAAATTGGCATAAACGCTAAAATAGCATTAGAACGAATATAAAAAAGTTTTTAATTAATTTTATTTTGACATTCCTATTCACAATATTACGTGGCATGCATTGCATGATACGCATACACAGTATCTACATATATATGGCTTCTTAGGCGGCTCTGACTTGGCGATATCCCAGATTTTTGTCTGCAATACCAACGACATCGCCGATATCGCCGGTAAAAGTCGGCAATATCGCCGAAATCGCCGACAAAAATCAGCGATATCGCCGACATCGCCGATTTTTTGTCGGCGATATCGCCGATATCGCAGACGAAACCCGTATTAGCCCACTCTTTGTAATACCGGAAAATTTAATTCGCTATTTTTCTCGGGATACACTCGGAACACATAATCTGCAGGTTTGAGTTAATCCACGTTTCGCGAATCGTACGTAAGTCGCTTCGTTCTCCACGACCATTCACCGTGACTTTTGCCTTGATTTAGAATATCTCATATTGTGAGATGGACGAAAAATCAAAAAGATTTCCGCCAGCTATGATTACAAAATTTCCTAATAAGGAAGATTTTGGATCTCTGCTTAGATTTTTACATACTGATGCTTAGATTCACTTTTTTACATCATTTTTTTCAACAAGTTTTCGTTCAGCTTAGAAACAACCTTGTAACTTCTGGGGCTTTGCCCGCTTTCAAGTTGTTGGAGTATCTTAGCGCGCGCAAATGAGTTAACTGATTAAGTACTTGAAGTATGTACGGATAGCTAAACTGACAGCACGCCGTCAGGACAGATACCCAACACACAACAACTACGAAAGCAGCAAACCCCAATGGAGTACCTTCGGGGCTTACCTAAGTACCTATGCTATGCTAGCGCTGGTCAAGAAGCTGCGGTAAAAACCTCGCACTCTTCCAAAATGACCCTGAATACCTACTACCTAAAATCTCCACGGACGTAATTGGTCCGGTACCTATGGAGATTATGGGTTGGAGATGCCGACCGCAGATCTTAACCAGGAGTAATTAGATAACCCCGGAATTTGCCATAGGTCCTTGGACCTCTTTAGACCAAAAGAAATATTTTTCGCGAAAAGAATTGAAAAGGTTTCGCACTAGATTACCTATGGCGAAACAACTTACAAATTTCGGTTCCAATAGCACTCTGTACTTAAATCACAACAACAAAGAGCTCTTATCCGGGCTGTCATCCACTATAAAAATTATGTAATAATTTTTATAGGTTTTTGGTTCGAAAGAGGAATTATGAATTTTGAACGAAATGATAAATGAAAGGTTTTACCCAATAGAATCCGGCAATTATTTAAGTCGAGGCCGGCCAATTCCCAATCCTTAACTGCCTGCGGTATAATGCACCTCTAGACAGCTAATTTTCTAGCTTTTACCAAATCAAACCAATATGTACAGTCTTAGGCGCTGATAAAGTCGAAGAAGACACGCCAGTAATTATAAAGGCAACTCTGCCACAACCGCACTAATCATCCTCCGGGGGGATTGGCCCACAGTAATATATGAAGAGAAATAGAAAGAAATGTTATTTATAAGAAATTGGCGCTACTTGCGCATGGATTTTTCCGGTCTCTGCACAGGCTCAATGTGAATAGCGGTCATGTCGCCTATGTTTTAATTGTAAAGAAATGATAGGGGACTTGTAGGGTGTTCCACAGTAAAAAGGTCGCATCATAGTATCTCTCGCAACACCTAGCGACAAGAGTCCAACCAATTGACACTGCGTGGTCGGAATGCCTCCGCATGTCATATCATCGATCTGAAAACTATGGCTGGATCGCCAAAGTGGAACCAATTGACCGGATGGTCGGAATTGGTGCACTAATGTGCGCAAAGGCCGTACAAGTAACGGCTCGTGTAGATACACTATCTACAACCCGCAGCCGGTTTCACAACGCGGTCTAATCTTGAGTCGGCTAACTTGAGTTAGCCTGTTAAATTTTTTGAGTTAGCCGCATAGATGGGCAGCAACGAAATATTGGGGGAGGGGGGGGTGGTGGAAATATTTTAAAGGTCAAAAAATGGTCTTAAAAGTGGTCGTATGGCAAAAAAACACCATTTTTCGACGTTTCTCATTGAGCACTATCCAATTACATCAAAAAATCGCTAAAAAACCGAAAAAATTTCAAAATTTTCCGGGGGAGTGCATACCCCCTAAACCCCCCACGCCCACGTGGTTAGCCGGCTAAAGCTGGACCACAAATTTTTCCGGATTCACAAAGCAGTCTAAGTCCCGGTCTAACTTGAGCCTGGTCTAATTTTCTTGAGCCCAGGCTCACTTTTTTTGAACCGAGGCTAACTATGCATGAGCCCGGGCTTACTCGGCCTGAGCCCGGGCTAACTCGGTGTCTTCAGAAAAACAGTTTGCACTAACCCTGTTTCTTATGTATGTGCTGACGCTTAAAAAAAGATTACAACACAGAGGCAGTGTCATAAATTTTTTTCTTGCTTTGTCTGCATTACAAAGTCGAACAAAAGCAACGAATCCGGTTAAACGCAGAAACGTACGAAGAATAAGCCGTTCAGTGATCAAGAAGAAAGAATTATCCGCGAATTTTTCAAAGAACATCACCGTACTCTTACAGGCAACGATCGTAAAGCGGATTCAAACAAGACGAAATTGATGAAATGGAAATAAGTACGTACGTAGGTACCATTTGCACTAAACTGATGAAAATCGTGCATGTACCAACATGTAGACTGCTTGACCTGAGATATAGATATGATATATTACTAGCAAAGAAAAATGCTCCGATGGAACAAAAAAGGTAAATATACTTGAATTTCTTCATTGCTAAGGATGTAAAAGGAGGGGACTAGGGAATATTTCCCTATATGCGCAGAAGCCATAGGAATGTGCTGAACAGTTAGACTTCCCCTAAACAACGCAAAAATTGAAGTATATTCTGCGGCCTATGCTTTTCTCTGCAGACTTTCCGTAATAATTTCGATTATGATGGCGAATATTTTGATTATTTTTTTTGGAAAATTTGAGGAAATTTTTTGTGGTTTTTCACGAAAATTATTGATTTGGCCATGTATGTGTAAACTTTACACTATTATCTTTTACTCCAGAGCATTTTGGAAGGTCAAGATTTAATCAAATAAGTAATACATTGATTATTTAATAGTCATGAAAGTGTTTCAATGCTCTTTTGCGAAACACTTAAATACGCTTTGTGACTACACCTTCATTTTTCATAGGCCGCAGAATATACTTCGATTTTTGCGTTGTTTAGGGAAGTCTAACTGTTTAGCACATTCCTATCACTTCTGCGCATATAGGGAAATTTTCCCCTCCTTAACATCCTTAGCAATGAAGAAATTTAAGTATATTTACCTTTTTTGTTCCATCGGAGCATTTTTCTTTGCTACTTTCCTTCTTTATTTAATAATTCAGGCCATATATCCATAGGTGAGCCGCGCTCAAATTCTGGGGTGCATGTAGCTAAAGAAATTTCTTTTTTGTCTCGAACCCTTTACACTAAAATGATCAAAGATCAAGAAATATTGCGTTAAAAGAGAAAAAATTTTACGTTTCGAGATATTGTAGCCCTCATTATAAAATCAATGTGACTGCGCAGAAACCAAAATTGAGCTAGATAAGCTTTAGGACACGCTAACAGGAAAAACCCGTAAACTTTACACTTTTGTGCAACAACCATTGAGTGTAAAGAAATTTTAAGGTCAGATTCGTAATCTACAACTTAGGGGCAAGATTTAAAAATTGGCCCTACGCAAATTGTTTGATATCCAATGCTCTGGGCGGAAAAATGCTCTCAGTGTAAACTTTACACTTGTGCGAATAACGCAATGTTGGGTGTATAGAAACAAAATAAACTAGGTATCTGTAAGCGCTAAGGTCTTAGCACATTTTAAGCATAATCAGCATGTTCCGCCTACCTAGCGGAGTAGCTGAAGAAATTTCGTTTTTCGTCTTGAACCCTTCACACTAAAACGATCACAGATCAATTAATATTGCGTTAAAAGAGAAAAAAATTCAGTTTTGAGATATTGCAACCCTCTACATTATAAAACTAATTGGACATGCACAGAAACCGAAATTGAGTTAGATAAGGTGAAGGACACGCAAAGAGTAAAAAACACGTGTACTTTACACTTTTGTGCAACAACTATTGAGTGTGAAGAAATTTCAAGTTCAGATTCGTAATCTACAACCCGAGGGCAGCATTAAAAAAATTGGCCTTCCGCAAATTATTTGATTTTTCGGTTTACACTTTACACAGTCATTGCTATCTCGGTATTGAGTGTGAACAAAAAAAGACGGGCATCGAAGTTTTTAATTATCCATGGATTAAAAAAAGCGCACCTCCCAGGTGTATGCCGTTGTTGCTGTGAGGGAGGACACAAATTTCGCACTCGCTGTGATAAACATTATAAGAAAAAGGATGGCCAAGTATTCTGCTAGGAATATGCATCAATTTGTGAATTTATCGCGGAAATCGTATTGTAAAAATCAGTTTCTCAGTCAAAATTATACTTTTTACAAGTGGCAGTTGCCTTGCCATTGCGTTTTGTAGGCTTTACAACCTCACCGGATATAGAGATTACGCGGGAGTTGGAGTCTTCTAGACCATTGCGAGAAAAGCAAAGTTACCGTGGCACGAGCTATGCTTGAACTTTGTCTATTCTTTTGTGCACACATGCATAACCACAAACCACACATGCACAGCGTAAGAATTCTGGGGCCAGCTCCAAAAAATTTTAAAAAAGTGCCTTTTATGGGCTAAGAACGATGGGTACCACACGTGGGCGTGGGGAGAGGGTTTGGGGGTATGCACCTCCCAGAAGTTGAAATACCCCCCCAGAAATCAAAATACCCCACCCCCAGAATTCAAATTTTGAAATTTTTTTCTTCCCCTAGCGATTTTTTGATGCCATTGGATAGTGCTCAATGAGAAACGTCGAAAAATGGTGTTTTTCGCCATTCAGACCACTTTAAAGACCATTTTTTGACCTTTGAAAATTTTTTCAACCCCCTCCCCCAACCAGAATTTCGGTGCTGCCCACCTATGATGGGTACACGTCAAAAACTATTTTTATTCCAGTTTCGGAAAATGCTCGGTCTTTGTAAATACATAAATACACAAAAATTTGGGAAAAATTTTTAAAAAATCGAAAAAAATTGAACAAATATAGTGAAAAAATATGTATATGGCGCGAAGCGCCAGAAATTTTTAGATTTTTGAGCCAAAAATGAACTGAAAACGATGAAAAAGGCATACTTTTCACAGCTTTTAGGTAAAAGCAACAATTTTGGGGCCGCGGCCCCCTTCCCTTACCATACCACGAATGTGTATAACTGAGGAGCACAAAATAAAGTGTCCGTTGTGATTAGAAAATAATATAAATTACTGTAACCGCCGAAATTAAACAAAGTTTGTGTAGAAAAGGAAAATACTGGAATTTGTTTTAAAACATATTTATTCGAATTAATAAGTCTTAAATTTGTGGTGATGTGTTTTAGATGGGGGTCTATACTCCTACTCGTAGAATAAGCCCTAAATTTTGCGAAATCATGACTAATTTCATTTTTGATTCTTTTACTTTAATGTTTGAAATCGTCTACTCTGCACTTGGCATTTCTAGACCCATTGGAAGAATAAAAAACGAAATTTTCTGAGAAAACAGCAGTCACAAATTCCTTTCGAAAAATTGCTCAAAATCGGCTGGAAACCATAGGTGGGACACTCGAAATTCTGCGGTGTGGAAGATTTTTTATGGGTAAAAAAGTCTTTCAAATGGTGGTATGGCGAAAAAACACAATATTTCATCGTTTCCCATCGAAAACTATCCAACATAAAAAACAAAAAATTTCAAAAATTAAATTCTGGGGTATTTTGTTTCTGGGAAAGCGGCTATTCAACCTTCTGGGGGGTGCATACACCCACTCTGAAATCCCGCCTACGTGTGCTCTAGACCTGCCTTGAAAAGAAAATAGGAAATGTTCCGGGAAAATGAGGCAAAATGAAATTGTAAAATTGATGAAAGTACGAGATTTCCTTTAAAAGTGCTATAAAATTGTTGCGAAAAGCTTTTAAGCTATAGCAGCATTACAGTCGTTGACACCAACGCCAAAATAGCTTCTTCTGGATGACCGCATAAACCGGCTATGCTGTGGCTCTGTTTCTGACCTCGACCACCCAAACAGAAAAAATTGCCAAAAATCGAAAAGAAATTTCGAATTGATATTTAAAGGTCTAGCTTATTGCCGGGATTTCCCAAAGTCTCGGAAGCCTGAACCATGCATCCGCAAAAAGATTTTCAGTTCTGCCCCAGACTTGGCAATTTTTCCGAAAAAATCTGTAGAAAAATGCCCTGGTTTATCAGTGTTATAATCTCTTAGTTCAAAAAGTACTCATTTTTTCGGCGTTTTGCACCAAACGTCCATTTTTGTTTATATTTTGTCGAATATTATTCAAAAATTTTCCTGAAAAATTTTTGCTTTTATCCTCCACAAAGAAAGTTCTGCTGTGAAACACCAAAAATGGTGTTTTTTGGCGCTGGGACTCATGTTTTCTGTGCCAAAAGGCACTCCTATAAGAAGTTTTTATCCCCCAGTAACTCTCTATTCAGGGCAAATTTGGTCTGAATCATGCATAGATAGCAGTCGAATTCTGGTGGTCTGTGTGGTGTAGTACGAGCCGAAAATCCAGAAAAACATGCCAAAACTTCAATTCCGGGTTCCGTTCGGATTCTGGATGAGGTCTAAACCCCTTTCACGCCCCTCGTATGATCTGAGCTTACAAATTCTGAACCCCATAGATGCATAAGCATGCATCATAATCTAATCTCCCTCATCCATTCTCATACGTAGATAATCTAAAAAAAACAAAATACGAGGAGTCGCCAATAAAATCCAGGCACAGTGCGGTGTACAAAGAGATGTCGGAAATGTTAAGAAATGCTGGAAAAAAATATATATGTGCTCGTGCTAAAACAGGAAATGGCAGATGCGAAAGCGTAGCAAACAGAAAACTGGTGGCGGCTCTATGGAAACACTTCTGTTCCAGAAGAGCGCGAAGATGTTCTTGCAAATTTTAGGGAGAAAACAACCCGGACAATTTTGGGCAACTTAGAAGCATTTTAGCAACGACGGTTTAGGCAGAGAAACTGAAAGTGATGAGGAAGCAAGAAAAAGCGAATTTTACGACAGCGAATAAAAAAATCGAAACATGAGACAAAAATTTTGGGAAAAAAGGATTTGGTAATGAGGGTACTTAGGGCTGAAGAAGCCAAACACATTGCTGAAAAAGAAAAAATGAGTTGGAAAAAAGCTTGTTGAGAGAGAAAGCGGCTGCGGAAATTCAAGCCATGCATTCATTTTCAAAAGCAATGGATTTATTGAAGCGCTACTTGTCAAACGGTGAAAGAGTCTTTTACCATGAATCAAAACGCACCAGATTCCACCTCAAACGTCAACCTTTATGTGCCAACCCGACGGAACACTTTTCCGAATGTTGCGCTAAATCTAGTCGTTTTTTCTGTTGTTGACTAAGTAGCTTGACCTTTAGTAAGTAAATGAAAAACATTTTTCCTTTTATTTTTCAATTATGTACAAAATTTACAAAACTGAAAAAATTTGTAGCAATGTGGTCACGTAATGAATTATCATCATTGAGAATGGTTTCATCAGAACTGTCCTCACTGAGTTCATCATCATTAAGAAGCGGAGAGTCAAAAGCTGGTAAATTCTTCCTCACAGCAATGTAATGTAGAACTGCACATGCTACAATAAATTAAAAAGTCTTGCGTAATTTAGTTCTAATTTCTGTGTGTAAAATAGAAAAACGACGCTTCCATCTACCAAAAACCTGTTCAATGAGCACTCAGGGTGCGTTTTTGAGCCATATTAAAGTTTTTCATAGACCGATTTGTGGGATTTTTATATGGAGTCAAAAGAAATGTGCGACGGGCTTAACCTGAATTGCCTAATAATTTTCCAGACAATGTACTATTTTCCAGTTTCTGTCCCAATCCTAATTAACGGAATATTTCCGAATCATGGCAGCTACCAGGCCATTTAGCAACTATGTTTGTAAACTGTCCATCTGGCCCACAAATAGCCTGCACGTTTATTGAACTAAATCCTTTTCTATTTATATAATCACCAGGGTGGGTCTTTGGTGCTATTATTCGAACGTGAGTGCAATCAATGCAACCAGTAACCATTGAAAAATTGGAAACTTGGTGGAATTTCTGCTGAAATTTTCCGATTTCATCTCCTTTTGCGTACGAAAAGTTAATTACTGCTTTGCGTTTAAGAGTAAACGCAAAACTTTTAGACAATGCGGCAAATTGAAGATTTTAGATAATGAAACAGTATCTCCGATAACTTCCTGAGAGCTATTTGAAGCAAAAATATCGCAATGCAGTTAAAATTTGCTGCTTTTGTGGAACACCCCGGTCTAACTAGATTTTTCGCCTGTCTCAAACAAGTTAGCCTGCTAACTTCTTTGAGACCGCTCACAAAGTTAGACCGCTTTGTGAAACGGTCTTGAGAAAGTTAGCAGTCTAACTTTCCGGTCTAATCAAAAGTTAGCCGGCTAACTCGAGTTAGAATGCTTTGTGAAACCGGCTGCAGTTTCGAACACTTTAGTGGCCACTTAAAAAGTTTAAAAGCTCTCGGAATAAATAAATGAAACAGATTACATAGTCATTAGACAGAAAACGCAAGTAGGCAGAAACTTAAATAAGTGTTGAGTCTATTCGGGGAATGATGATTCTGCTTCAGATAAGTTCGTTGCCTATCACTGTTGAGGATTTTGTTGGCAATAAACAGCGGATTGCGGACATGACTGCGCTGAAAACAAGTTGTACGATTGATGAAAGTGATTAAATTTGAGTTTGATGTAAACTTCAAAGTTTCGCTAGTAACATCGTAAACAGCAGCGTAATTTAAAATATTGTACTCGTGTCGTAATACATGTAAATTACCTAACAATTTTTTCTCTAGTTTTCTTTACGCACCTTATCGTTTGAAAATCCAATACACGAAGACAATTTGCCATTTATTCTCGGTCCTTTCGATTTGCTTGTGTTCAATATTATGTCCCACGAATTATTAACCTTTAAAAATATTATATCGAGATGACGCTTTTCTCCGACAATATTTCCATGCAAATTTGTGGACAACGCTTATTTCCGATGAATCGACGCCGTTTTTCGCTCATTTTTATTCTTCAATCACATAGTATCTGGCACGTCATTGCCATTGCGTTAAAGACGATCAAATCTGTTGCATTAATCGTTTCGAAATCGACCGAAGAATCTGAGCTTGAAGCGGACGGATATTTCGATAAAGGGCAAAAGAAGGCGCTGCGATGACCCGGGCATCATTGTGGACCGTAATTTCGTCGCTTCTACTTTGTTCGTTAAAATTCATCCACGGCCAGGAACAAATATTTGGTTAGTTTCTGCTTATTCTGTTAATGCTATTTCCGAAATTTGTTTCCAAATTTTTAAGGTCCGCAGGTGAGATACCACAATTTCTGGGAAGAAACGATCTGATAAATATGCTAAACTCAAATTCGGTTTCTTACACTATTCGTAAAATAGTTTGTCGAAATAAAATAAAATGTCTGGAAAATAAAATCCCATAGTGTTGTTTAGAAGAAAGACACATAAATAAGATCAGCAGTGTGGTCTGAAAATCTTCTTTATTTGTGCTACGCTTCTAAAGTCCATCATCAATTCGATAGAAGTTCACAAAAGCAATAAAAAATAAATTTGCTCGACAAGTTTTACGTTTTTCGTTCATTTTCAGGTTTTAATTGTAACAACCGGCCGAATGGCGACTATGCAGACCGGACGCAGCCATGCTCCCAGTTCTACTGGACATGCAGTAACAACATAGAATTCGTGAGACCGTGCCCAACAGACCTCTACTTCGACGAGCCCACTGACTCTTGCCTGAGAATGGACCAAGTGCCAGCATGCATTGGTGGTGGCGCTGCCTCGTCCGTTGATGAGGTAAGCAGTGGCGGATTCAGAATTTCCTGACAGAAGGGCGGAACCCCAAATTTTCCAAATAGTATCAAAAACTGCCCGAAAAATTCGTCCATTATGCTAAAGTACCAATTTCTTGCCGGCTTTTTGTAGACAGAATCATTTGTGGTCCGAAAGAAGTTAGAAATTTTCGAAAGTATTCTACGATAAAGGCGTAAAATTAGTGCAAACATCGGCGCAAAGCACCGAAAAATACTCGAGAAATCATTGTAAGAACTAAATAATCCACGTCAGCTGACGTAAAAATAAAGTTTCTAGAGCACGAAGAAATTCAGTCAATGACAATTATGAGTACTATACGGCGCGAAGCGTCGGAAAAATTTGAAAACTCTTGATAACAAGTGGCTAAAATTATCAAAAAATACACATTGCGCCCAACTATTCTTGACGATAGGGTGACGGCCCCCCACCCTACTCTGAATCCGCGCTTGCAGGTATGTACGTGCTTCAAAATTGATAAAAAATGTCATAAATCATTTACGAAGTGCATAATCAAATGTTGGCATGAGTCAATGCGCGTTTTTATAGTCTGTTTCACCTGAGTTTGGGCATACGTTTCAAAAACTATCTCCGATAATGTCGACAGATTGTGATCATAACACTGATCCGGTATATAATTATCGAGATCCGGCTTACTGTCGATGAAAATTTTAAATTTATGCACGAAGTTGTGAAACAGACTATAATTAACATCCTAGGATGATTTTCTTCTACATTATGATTATATGTATGTGAACGTTGCTTTTTATTGCAAATTAAATCTAGAAAAGTTCTTAAACTGCAGAATACGGTCCAAGGAAGAATTCGCATTTCGCGACAAATTCAATCCGACTGAACTACTTCAAAGTGTGCTAAATTTAGCGAAAAGCTCTGGATAAATGAAATAAGATTGAAAGACTAAGCCTGTGAATAACGAGATTAAGAACGAAAATTAAGAGTTGACGGACAAACTGCCAACACTTTTGAGTTGAAAAGTTTCATAATTTAAAATGCTTGAAGGTATTAGTGTAGCTTCATCTCCACCTTTGAGGAGAGTGAATAAGCCTACATTGTGCTTAGATGGCATAAGTACAATGATATTTTGATGCCTTGGCATGGTTAATATTGAGTAGCAAGTCACTAACTTCTTGAAGTCGGCCTGGTTGGTGACCTATGGGATAGTATGTCAATCTTTATGGTCAGAGATCTACGGTTCAATCACTGTCATATAACACTATTGTTAGAACATTGAAAAAATTTGGTAGGACATAAAAAGCACAAGTACCAAGCCGGAGATAAGCTACACTAATACCCTGCAAAAATACTCACCTGTAATGAATACGATGTTATATTCTTGATCACCGAATCAGAATTGACCATATTTCACCAATTTACAAAAAAATTGAAAATTTTTTCTCTAACTACGCCATCATTTTAATGGACGTCACATTACTTTTCTGTAGAAGTGCCGAAGGGGTTAAATTGTGTCGGCATCAAAATGCGAATTTTTCTTTTTTTAGGTCTTAAATTTTAGTTCAATTTAGAGTTTAATTTTTCCTGTAGCTAATTGTTCATTTTTGACAGGTGCTAATAAATCAAAATTACGATCAACAGCGTCAGATGGAATTTGTGTGCCCAGCCGCCGACGGCTCTTTCGCCTCACCCGATCGCATCGGCGTGTGCACAGACGTTTTCGTCAAATGCGAGCAGTCGATGCCCAAAGTTCAGAAATGTCAGCCTGGTCGTTTTTTTCACGATAAAACTGGTCAGTGCGACAAGGGCCGCAATGTCGAAGCATGCGGTGAGAATACTTTGAAATATTTTCTCAACAACTACTCATGTACATTACAGTGGAGGATACAGGATTTTCTGACGGGGAGGGGGGCGGACGGAACCCAAATTTCTCTACTAGTGTCAAAAGCTGTCCGAAAAACCCGTCCATTATGCTTAAAGTAGGGTGACCAAGAAGAACTTTTCGAAACTAATAAAATGCACAAAATTAGTGCGGAAATCAGTACAAAGCGCCAAAAAATACTCAATAATTCATTGCATGGACTAAAAAATCCTCGTTCCGTACTTAAACTCTTCTTTTAACGTGAAAATCAAGTTTTCAGAGTGCCAAGAAAGTAAGTAAATGTCATCAATGAGTACACTCGGTGCGAAGCGCCAAAAAATCTCGAAAACTGATAAAAAATGGCTAAAATTATCAAAGACTCAAATCTTCCTTTATTGCGCCCAATTATTTTTTGACGTCGGGGGTTTGAGGCATACATGTACAGCAGGGGAATTCTGGGGGGTCAGCCCGAAAAAATTTAAAAAAGTGCCTTTTTTGGTCTAAAAAACGTAGGTTACACGTCAAAAACATTGTTTTTTGACGTTTCAGACAATGCTCGTTCTTTCTAGAACTTAAAAACGTAAAAGAATTCTCAGCAAATTTTGAAAAAATTAAACAAAATATAGTCAAAAAATGTGTATATGGCGCGAAGCGCCGCAAATTTGAGATTTTTGAGCCACAGATGAACCTAAAACGCTTGAAAGGGCACCCTTTGTGCAACTTTCTACCAAATTTTACGAAAAATAGACAATTCTGGGGGGTTCGCAGCCATTTTCCGGGGGTCAGTTGTCATTCTGGGGGGGGTCAAAACCCAAAATCTCAGCAGTATAATGAGTTACAAATAGTCTGTTTCATTGAATTTTGAACGTCCCACATTAATGTTTATGTATCTAACATATGATGTCCTTTAAACTAACGCGGTAAACGTGATATTCTGCAGTATAATGAGTTACAAGAGTCAAACACATCCGCATGTATCTTTATTATTCCAAATAAACTTATCACATGACTAACTGATGCTTCGACATCTGACTGATTGTTAGTTCAGGATCGCTTCACGCTTTCAGTAGTTCTGCTTCCCCTTTGCTCTTGTCATATTTCCATCAGCTTTGCAGCTTGAGCGTCCCGGTTTTCTTTCCGCGGCTGGGTCTTTGCTCTTCTTGCTTATTTCATCCACCTCTATGCTTCTCCAATCGCTGTTCGCTGATTCGCAAACTCAGTTGTGTCGAAATCCAGCCAAAATTAGTAATAATGCCAAAAATAACGTAAAAAACTTTGTTAATGTGCAACTTCTGATAAATTTAGTGCACTTTTGTAGAAAAATTGGCCTTCATTTTTCGTCCAGCAAATTTTTTTGTTTACAACCACTCATGGGCGTGGGGTCCTTCCCCCGAGAATATAAACGGCCCTCAAAAAGCGATAGACTCCCCTTTAAATAAATTTTTGTTTGATATTTTTTAGCGATTTTGCCCTATCGGACTCCCCCTCGTGCTTGTTTGTCTGAATATGACCAGATATTCACAGGGGGTCCCGGATCTCAGACATTCACATAGGGCGTTTGGGGTCCTGACTCCCAGAACGAAAAAATGGAAAATTTTGTGGCGAAAATACGGCGAAATAAAGACCAAAAACGAATGAAAATTGAAAATTTCAAGCACTTATGCAGAATAGTAACTACTGTTGTGCAAAAAGTAAGTCGCAACAGTTATTAATTTTTTCAAACTTCTCGATTTTTCTTAGGCTTAGGCTTAGATTTATGTGGGTGACAGTAATCCCGATTAGATCGGTATCACTCCGCTTAGGTGGTATCACTCCTGCTTAGGTTGAATACAGGCATTAGTTTGTTTCATATCGTCATAATAGTTTTTATTCTGTAGAAGTACCCTTGATTTTTCCTAGGATTAGGCTTAGATTTATGTGGTTGGTAGTACTCCCGCTTAGGCCGGTATCGCTCCCGCTTAGGTCGAGGTGCAGGCATTAGTTTGTCTGATAACTGTCATAATAGTTACTATTTTGTAGTAGTACCTAAGTTCCTTCAAATGTGCTTTAAATTGACCAGCCCTGCGCGCGGCCAGAAATTTTTGACCCGCCTCGCCCCGCCAGGAAAGAAATAAAGCCCGCCCCGCCCCGCAGCTCCTTAGACCCGCCCCGCCCCGGCAGTAATGTTACAAAAATTAGGCCCGCCTCCGCAAAATTTTTCATGTACTCTATGTATCCATTTCTGGTCGAAAAGGAGCCAGAATGCAAGAAGATAAAGAACCGGACAATGAGTGATACAAAATCTTCAATGTAAATGAGTGCCATGCAATTTTGTAAATTGAATAAGAGCTAATGTCTTATAGCAATAAACTTTATTGGAACAACAATGATGTTACTGTGATAGGTGTAGTTAGGTATGTAGGTAAGCTGCAAAAGGCATATCTTGCACTGCTGATTGCTCAAATTCTGAGGGGGTCTGATGGGGCGAAATCGCCAAAACTAGCACAACAAAATCAATTTTGGGGGTCTGCTGGATCCCAGGGGACAACCCAGATCCCAATGTTCGCCATTACTCAAATCCTATAGGTGATAGTCTACCTTATGTAAGGACGTAGTGTGTACCTACATATATGTAGGCATAGGTGGACAGCACCGAAATTCTCGGGGGGGGGTGAAAAAATTTTTAAAGGTCAAAAAATGGTCTTAAAAGTGGTCGTATGGCAAACAAACACCATTTTTCGACGTTTCTCATCAAGCACTATCCATTGGCATCGAAAAATTGCTGAAAAAGCAAAAAAAAATTTTCCGGGGGGCTATTTTGATTTCTGGGGGTGCATGCCCCTCAAACCCCCTCCACGCCTACGCGTATATGTAGGTACCTGCCTACCTATATACAGGGTAGTTAAAAAAACGAAACCCATATCAGACCTTGTAACTTCGAAGCGAATCGCGTCAATTCGAATGTAACTTTGCTTTAATCAATAGATAAAAACCATCATAATTATCTTGCAAAGTTTCGTTTTAGCAGCTTTATTTGTTCTTGTACAACGCGCATTTGGGCAAAAGTCGTTTTTTCATTAAATACGAGTACAATGTGTCGTAAGAAATGAAATTGTGTTTGCGACGTTGTAGCTTTAGATCTGAGTTAACATTTTAGAATACGGTTTGCTTCAATCAAAAGCTCATTTATCTAGCTAGTTGCCTCTAGATTTTACTTTTGAATTTGTTTGTTGGTTCAAGAGCTATTAGAGCTTTTGCCTAAGGTCACTCCCTCGGCGATTGAGCCAGCAAGGACAAAATAAGCAGCAGAGTTGCTTGCGCTTGTGAATGACCTAAGGAATGACATTTGGCGAAAGCTCCAATAACTCTCTGAACCAAGTAGCGAAATAGTACGAAAATTTACAGGCTAACAGCTAGACAAACAGGCTTCCGAACAGAGCAGACCGTATTCTAAAATGTTCACTCGATTAAAAGCTACAACGTTGCAAACACATGATTTATTTCTAAACACGCATTGTATTCAATTAGAAAAAACGATCTTACACAATTGCGCGTTGCACAAGAACAGAGCAAGCTACGGATACGAAACTTAGCAAGTTTCTTACGAAGGTCTTTGTCTATCGTTTAAACTAATTTGCATTGAAATTGAGCGAGCCGTTGGGAAGTTACAAGGTCAAATATGGGTTTCGTTTTTTTGAAACACTGTGTATATGTAAGCTTATGCATGGTAAAGCTGGATTATTTCAATTTGTATTATTTTAACAGCCCCCCATGTGTTCCATTTCATTGAGTATTTATTCAAAGGATGAGCAGCAGAGCATTACTTAGAACTATAGTCTATTTCACGGCGAAACCTTGTGCATGGAAATCAATTTCGCGCACGAATCCTTTTGCACAACAAAAATTTAAAGAAAGAAAGGCCCAGGCCCAGGCCCGCCCCGCCCGCCCGCCACAATGGAAATAAGCCGCTCGCCCGCCCTGCCCGCCCGCCCGCCCGCCCGCCCCGCCCCCCGCCCGGCCCGCCCGCCCGCCCCCGCCCCGCCCTCCACCGCCCCGCCCGCCGGCCGTGTGACCTGCCCCGCGCAGGGCTCTGCCTGACACCATGTAATAACGTAGTTTTAATGCTATTTTAAACGCTTATACCAGTTTTTGAGGTCATTTTGGTCTCAAAAAGGCTATTTCTAACCCCCGGCCGGCTGAACCCCCAAATCGGCTCATACTTTGCATCTATGGTCTGGACCTCTAGAATGGAAAAATGGGTTATTTTCTGGAGAGAATAAGGCAAAATGAAGACTAAAAATGGATGAAAATTGAAAATTTTTAACAATAGTTCTGGGAATTGACTAGAAACTGTGGAGTAGTTTTAACGTTACTTAGGCATTCAAATAAGTTTTAAGGTCATTTTATGGCAAAAATTCTGACCCTCAGACCGGCTGTGCTGTGCATCAGTTGAAAGCAACACCACACACGGGCGTGGAGTCTGGACCCCTCTCCCCAGAATCCGGCGAACCCCCAAATCGGATAGAGCCCCCAGATTGAATTTTGGTGAATTTGGTGGCTGCTCATGTATGATGACCGCCATATTGACGGTAGTACGTTCATATGGATCCGATCTGCCCATCTATGCAGTCAATCATTATCTAACCAACCGACATGATGCTGTTCATACCCGGGCGTGGGGGGTTTTGGGGGTATGCACCCCCCCCCCCCCCCCCGAGAAACCAAAATACCCCTCAATTCAATTTTAAAGATTTTTAAATTTTTTCCGCAATTTTTTGATGCCAATGGATAGTGCTCGATGAGAAACGTTGAAAAATGGTGTTTTACGCCATACCACCATTTTTTGGGCATTTTTTGACCTTTGAAAAATCGCACCCCACAGAATTTCGGTGCCGCCCACCTATGATGCTGTTGCCTTCAATTCACCCTTAGCCCAGTCTTTCATTAATTTGATGCGCATCAATCAGCGGTGCTTTGATTGTATTGATTTTCTATCACATTTATTTTAGGCAGTATCAGCAACTTCTGCAACGATAAATCTAACGGAAGGTATTCTTCACCCGAAGCCGACGATTGTACGAATAAATTTGTCGAATGTAGGAAACGCAAGCCGTATCCGTCAATTTGCCCTATCCCATTAATGTTCAATCCGGCAAGTCTTGATTGCGAAGATAAGGATAGGAATTCAAAACTGTGCCGTTTTTACCGGCCGAACGTCCCAAAATCCGTCCGCTTCGTTCGATGCTTCATACTTAGCGAGTAAAAATTGTTGGATTATGTAATTAAATTTGTGTGTGACTGCTTTTTTATTAAAAAGTAGAAAAGTGTATCAGAAAATTTTGTGAAAAAATGACTTCGTTCGTGCTCTAATTGTATATTTACAAACATATAGTTCCTGTTTATTATGTAAACTTAAAACTGACAAATTCATTAGTCCTATTTTTATTTTAGTCGCTTTTCACGGTAAGAACCTGAAATGCATGGTTTAGGCAAACTGACTAATTTTAGGAATTAAAGATAACCGGTTTCTGTAACGAAAATTAGGATCAATTTTCTGAAATCGTTTGCTCTAGCAGCAGTATTTAAGTAACGTCCTATTGCAACGAATTTGTTGATTTTTTTCATTTTATTAGCGTCAAACATGTGAAATCTTCAATATTTTACTGACAAGTGCAGTTGCGGATCTGCGTTAACCTATCTTTCCGAAATCGGTTCGGTTTAAAAAAATTTGCCCTTCACGTGCAAAATAGCTTTTTCGACCTTTTACGTTGTCTACTTTTACTTAAAATCGCTTTGGTGCAACATTTTTCCGAACAATTTCAATTTTCGGCAGTTTCGCTCGAAAAAATCAATTTCTTTGACTTTAGGTAACAACTTATACGAAGCGCCAGAAAACTTGTTAAATTAAAGCGAAAGAACGTTTTGAAACTCAAATTACTGCTTTATTTCCTATATTTTTGACGCGGAACGTGGGAAATTTTTAGAAGTTGTGCTTGAAAATAGAAGAAAACTATGCTGAAAATGCTCTTTCCGCTCTTCAAACCGTTTTACAGCCTATTTCCTGAGCAAGAAAACGACTTACAGACCGTTAGTTAATAAATGACATTAATGTGCCATAAAAATTTGAGAAATTATGATCACTGACGGCCAAAAATCATTGCAAATAAGATATCCATCCGTAATATCGCCAATTATTTTAGCTTTGTGAGGGGGTTTGGGGCCGCCGCCCCGCGTCCTCCTCAAATCTGTCTATAGAATAGTGGGTGGCTTTCGATGACCTGCCTGCTTTTCGCGCTTTTTTGACCTTTTTTTCAGGTTTCACAAAAAACGGAAAAGTTTCGCAGTTTTTCAGGCAGGTAAGCTAAAAGTTATCATATTCTACGGGTACATCTAAGTTTAAAAAATAAATGTGGAATGGAAATTAAATAATATGTAAAATGACTAATTCAAATAATCTATTCATCAAATTAAATAATTTAACTCCCAGATTAAATAATCAATTAAATTAATTTTAAAAAAATTTTTAGAAATCACTTTTCCTCAAAATTATTTTAAAAATCGTTTTTATCAGAATCACACGACACGTTTTAAAATATAGTATTTCTTTTATCTTACTTTCACGCTTTAGCCACCTGCGTCGGCAAAGAAAACGGCGCATACAGTATACCAGGAAGCACTGGATGCGATTCGGTATACGTGTCTTGCATCAAAGGCTCTGCTACGTTGACAAATTGCGCGCCACAACTCATTTTTAACCCGTCGACTAAAAATTGTCAATTCGCCTATGAAATAGCGGCATGTGGGCAGTCTGGCGCAGCTGAAGTGTTTTTGGCGATAGAAATGGTAAATAAAAATCTTATCTCGTCTCTAGGCTATGAAAATTTTTGAAAGAAAAAAATCAAATTTATGAATTTTTACCTACCTAATTTAATTATTCATCGAATCTTTTTGTTCAAAACATGTTATAAACGTGAATAAAATAATCAAAAATGAACAAATAATAAATTAATGAAACAAAACGCCATTTGGAACAAAAACAAGGGCGATCGAACTGCGCAATAGCTTTTTGGAGCATAGAATAAACGCTTCTACTCATGGGAAAAAGGAAAAATGCTGCAGGTCTTAGGACTGATTTTTTAAGAGTTACATGAATAAGAATCACTTTTCAAAAGTGTCAATTCTCCTGTGCTTCTCACAGTCGGTTTTTTAACGCTTATCGTTCAATTTTATCAAATTTATGTAGTAATTTGCATGTTAAGACCAGTGACAAGGAAATATTTATTGTCCAGAAAAATACATAAAAATTTGGTAAAACACGATCGTCGTTTAGATATAATTTCAAAAATGGGACTTTCGGGAGTTTTTCGGTTGCCAAGGAGTCAAAGGTAGGAAATCAAGCTGGTTTTCTACACAGACAAATCAAGGAATAGAAGATCGCGTTTTTTAATCGCTCGTACGGTTATTGGTTATTTTATCACACTTTACACAGCGCGTTAAATGCTTAAAATTTCGTCCTCGAAATGTGTCCTTGTCTTCTTCAGTTGATGCAGAAAAAGTGAGACTTGAACTCCGGAATATCTCTGCTCGCTTATGCGTGAGTCAGCTTCAGATTTCTGAACTAAGATGCGCTTAGATCGAGTTTGATTGTAATAAATATTTAAAAGAAGAAATTTTATTATGGTTTTCTTATTTTTTGAAAATTCTTCTGAAATTTTTTCTAAATTTTTTTTTAAATTTTTTATTTAATACAAATACAAATATTTTATTTTCGTCGCACAAAAAAGAACACAATAAGAAAGGAAACATTAATATACAATGCAATACAATTATAAATAAACATTCGACATGAATCATCATACAAAATCACATATTCTAAAAGCAAGAAATTATTAATTAAAGTACATTTATACGAGATTATTGCAAAAGACGAAGGTAGGCGCGCAGGCTAAATAAATTATGCACTTAGAACACTTTTATGCACTTAGAACTCTGATCCAGATGACCCATGCCTCAAGAGGCACAATGGCAATTACGCGATGCCAGGAGGCACAGGCTGCGACCATCATTTCCTGCAGTGTTCGGGTGGAATGACCAAAATCCAATCGTGCTTCGACCCCACGGTGTACAATGCTCCCAGGACAAGTGCGACTGGAAAGCTAATGTGCTGGCGTGTCCTGAAAGTCAGCTTAGACCGTTGAGTCTATCGTCGCCCGAACAATCAGGGATTAAAGGACAGCCGACAGGTATCGCGTATAAAGTTGGAAGTTGGAAGTGATCAACAGGCACGTAGCTGACCGTCCTTTTTGGGGGGACCAACACCAATTTTAGGGGGACTAAGCCCAAAAAGGCCAAAAATAGCACAAAATAAATTTTAAAAAGTCGTATTTTTCCGATTTTTCTGAATTTGGGACGAAACTTCCCCTCCCATTCCCCAGAGATACGTTCCTGGTGATCAAATTAATCATTTTGCTTATTTTATTTACTTGATTCGACTTTTATTAATTAATTAAAATTAATTAACCTAAAGTTCGTAGAAATTGATTCGCGAAAAAGTCGGAGATTAAAAACATAAGACTGCTTAAAATTGATCAGTTTATCAATTCAGACTATTTTAGAATCAATTAAACTTGATCTGTGAATGCCGGATGTTTTTTTATTGCTTAATGCATGCATTTGTTTTTATTGAAGCGTCTTGTAAATATTGTTTCTTATATTCTTCCTATTTTGTAACCGACGACAAAGGCAGGTTCTAACTTTGTGCAGGGGCATAGCTGTGGGAGGATTGGGTAGACTAGTGACTAGTCCCCTCAAAATTTTGAAAGTATGAATATTTTTTTACATCGGTAGATTCTCATAGCGTTATCTGAAAGACCGATAGAATAGATTTGAGCGCTCTTTTAGACCTAAATGGCCCAAAATTTTTGGGCGCTTCGCGCCTTATTCATTTATATACAACATATTTGTTCGATATAGTTGAAATCGAATTCGATTTTTCAAAATTTTTCTCACCAAGGTGTAGATCTCGCTTAAGAAAAGCTCAAAAACACCATTATTTTTGCCTATCCATAAGTTGCTCTTGAGATATCCAACTTCAAATGTTCGTCCCTCATAAAGTCAGTAGGCCAGCTACGCCTCTGACTTTGTACAGTTTTTCATAGTAGAAAAGTATATAGTCTCGGACATAGGTGCACAGCATGGCCGATCTGGGAGTTAGCCATTCCGGGGGTCTAAAGTTGAACTTTTTGGGCAACAATGACCTGGAAAAGTGCTATAAGCGCTAAGATGCTCTATAACTACGTTATTACACAATTTCTGGTCAATTTTAAGCAATTTTGAAGGAAATTTTAAATTTTCATTCGTTTTTGGTCTTTATTTTGCCTCAATTTCCCCACAAAAATTCACATTTCCCCATTCTGGTGGGTCTAGAGACCCCCAATCCTCCACGTGCATGTCTGGTTACGGACGCTTAGCACAGCCCGCTTGAGGAGTAAGTCTAGTTTTGGATCATATATATGGGCGGAAATGATCTTAAAAAATAAAAGTTGAAATACATATTTACAAAATTTGCGCTATTTAACTGTTTACGGCCTTAAGTTTTACTAATTTCGTCATTGAAATTTCCGTTTCGGTCTTATTGATTTAGTTGAATCTAACCCCACGTAAATGTCTGGGTATGACTAGGTATGCACGGTTTGACTAGTTAAAGGAGGTCAGTCGAGAGCCACTTCAAGCTGAAACAGATTTAAAAATTGGTATCACTGCTAATGAGCGTAGAAATTACCGTAATTTACAGTTTCTAGTCAATTTAAAGCTAATGCAGAAATCTTGATTTTCATTTATTTGTGTCCATAATTTTCCTGTATATTCCAAGAAAACTAGCTTTTGTGCACGGCATTATTACTGACCGGCATTTACTCCAGTTTTTCTCTTGCATTGACAAACAGTCTTAATCTTATTATCCCTTTACGCCGAGACTGATTAAATTTCCGCGTTGTGCTGAAATAATAACAAGTTTGCATCTTGGCAGCGCAAATTTGGGGTCTTTGATAGAAATTTAAGGACCTCTATTTCGATATTGCCTTTCTTCACGGAGTCATCAACGTGAGGATTAATACGACTCCAGTACTCTTCTACGACGTTACAGCCGCACGTGGGCGTGAAGGTCTGGACTCTGAACTAGACATGCACAGTATAGGGGATTCTGAGAGGGTGAAACTTTAAAATACCTTCTTTGGGCCTGGAAATGGTGGTCAAAAACAGGTTTTTGGCGTTTCTGACGTTGCTCTATCTTCCGGAAGCTTACAAACATTAAAACATTTTAAAAAAATCGAACGAATTAACAAAATATTGTCAAAAAATGAGTAGATGGCGTGAGACGCTGAAACTTTGTCACTTTGAAGCAAATAGATAACTAAAAGCACTTAAACAACTTTTACTACAATTTTTTTGTAAGCTTCGGAAAATCGCGGATTCTGGAGGGGTAGAAAAATTTTTCCGGATAGGGTGAAAACTCCTCCAAGATCATATATGGTCTGGACCCCCCCGGAAAAAGGCGGACCCCAAAAATTCGATAGACCCCCTCAATAGAATTTCCGCGCTATTTCGGCGATTTGACTCCATCGGACGGCCCCTTAGAATCGGGTAGCTGTCCACTTGTAACTCGCGAACTTCTTTCTTTCAATAAAAAATATAAATTAAACGCTTTGAAATTTAGAATTAAGAACAGATTGAATTAAAATTAAAATATCGAGTAGAATTGCTTTTCGGCCGGCCATTTTTGACGAAAAGGTATCCTATTTTAGACGCCGCCTACTGCGCTGGCAAAACCGACGGGAAACATCCGCTGCCCAACGGGGTCGGCTGCAATCCTTTTTTAGTCTGCTCTCACGGTAACTCGTTTATCATGCCGTGTCCGACTATGCTAGTGTTCGACCCGCGGATTCAAATTTGCCAAAAACCTGACAACGTGGCGTACTGCGGTCAAAACAACCCCGCTCCTGAGCAAAGCGCCGCCCAAGTCGTTGTCATCAGTGCACCGCCTGCGCCTTCCCCATCGAAAGGAAGTTCCGTCAGTGAAGCATCGAGTAAGCTCAGTTTTATTTTGTAGAGCGCTCTTGCGTAAGTGACTAGAATCGGGGGCGGATCTAAGGGGGAGGCGGTCGTCCCCTACCTATTGGCCAGAAATATTTGGTGCGATAAAGAATGGATATGCAATTTGCAATAATTTTTGGCCGTCAGTGACCATAGTTTCTCAAATTTTTCCGGCGCTACGCGCCGGATGATACTATTAATGACATTTATTTACTTTCTAGGCGACCTGGAAGCCATTTTCTGTTCCTGTAGGTTTCAAAATAATTTTAACAGCAGGAACAGGTGGAAAAAAATACAGGAAATGAAGCAGTAAATCATGCTTCTAAACGTATATCTGCCTTAATTTCACAAATTTTCCGGCGCTTCGCGCCACATTTTTGTTAAAGTCAAAGAAATTTTATGATTTTTTCGTGCAAAATCGTCGAAAATTTTGAAATATTTATAAAAAATATTGCGTCAATAGTGATTTTATGCAAAAGTATACAATGTAAAACACCGAAAAAACGCTATTTCGCACGTTAAGGGCAAATTTTGAATGAATGAATGAATGAAATAATTTATTACTGAAACGCGACAATTACGAAAGATGTAAAAGAGTAATAAAACGTACGGTCAAAAGAATAAAAGCGTACAGCAAAAGGCGATGAGCGAAAAAAAGTTGGGATTTTTTTTCGGACCTATTTTTGACTCTTTTTGGAAAAGTTGGGATACCGCCCCCCCCTTAGGAAAATCTCTAGATCCGCCACTGACTAGGATGAATATAGTAGTCTACAGTGGCGGATCTAGGATTTTGGTAAAGCGGGGGATAGTAATCTAAATTTTGCCAAAATAGTTTAAAATAGGTGCAAAATTTGCCCTTCACGTGCAAAATGGAACTTTTTCGGTATTTCACGCGTCTATTTTAATTCAAAATTGCTTTTAGCACAACATTTTTTCGAAAAATTCTAAGATTTTACTGAAAAGCTGTTTCTGCTATTCAAATTGTCTCGAAATCTAGCCAAGGAAGTAAATAAATGTCATTAGTGGCAGTGGTGGATCTAGGATTTTCATAAGGGGGGGCTGCGGTGCCTAACTATTTTCAAAACATTCGAAAATAGGTCCGAAAATTTGCCCTTCACGTGCAAAATGACGTTTTTCGGCGTTTTGCATGTCTGGTTTTATTAAAAGTCGGTTTTAGCGCAAAATTTTCTTTACAATTTTGAATTCACGACAATTTTTTGCGGAAAAATCATCGAACTTCTTTTCCTTTAGTGGAAATTTGGCGCAGAGCGCCCGAAAATTTTAGAAATTTAGGCAGAAAAAAGTGTAGAACTTTGAATTACTGCTCGATTTTCGTAACTATTTATGGCATTTGACGCGAGCGTCAAAAATCTCTAAAAGTTACGCATGAAACTAAAAGTAAAAACGTGCCGAAATAGCTGTTTTCGCTTTATCATTTTAAACTTATTTCCTGAGCAGAAGTATGACTTTAGGCCGCCAAGAAACAAAGTAAATTTCATTGTGGGTATTATCCGACGCGAAGCGCAGGAAAAGTTAAGAAATTTTGACCAATGGCCAAAAACAGTGCCGGATCCAGGATTTTCCTAAGGGAGGGGGCGTAACCCTGACTTGGGTGGAAAAATTAGCTGTTTCAACCTGAAAATCGCTAAAAATCGATCAAAATCCTTAATTTTGCGCACTATTTTGCCAATGGGGGGGGCAGCCGCCCCCTCGCCCCCCTAAATCCTCCCTGGCCAAAAATCATTGCACTATACATATCTATTCTTTGTCTCGCCAGCTATGTTGGGCTGATGGGGGAGCGCCACCTTTCGCCCTCCCCTTTAATCCGCTCCTGGTAGTCTAGTAAGCAGCGCAACGGATCAAAACTGCAATTTCGCAAAAAAGCCAGAAAGAAGATATTTTCGACAATTTTTTCAATTTTTGGAGAAGCAATGAGCGGCTTTCGATCAACTGTTTTTTTCCGCGCTTTGTCTCAATTACTTTAATTTTTCCTGCACTATGATAGCTTACCAACCACTAATGTCTAAACAGTACACACGGTAACTGTTGAAAGTGAAAGTGAAAGATTTACTGCATCAGCGATAATATAATTGTAATATAATAAAATGATAATAATAATAATAATAATAATAATAATAATAATAATAAAATAATAATAATAATAAAAAATAGTAATAATAATAATGATAACAATAATAATGATAATGATAACGATAATGATAAAGATAATGATAAAGATAATAATAGTGATAATAATGATTAGTGATAATAATGATAATGATAATGATAACTCATAATGAAATAAGTTATTTTTTAATTTTAGGGCGCCGCTTCCTGCATTGGTAGAATTGACGGTTCTTACCCAATACCCGAAAGCTTGGGCTGCGATTCGTCATTTATGGTCTGCTCAAATGGTCAACCGTCTTTTATGCCCTGCCCTACTTTGCTGATTTATGACACGAAAACTCGAATTTGTCAGCGACCAGAAAACGTAGTGTCGTGTAGTTCTGACGCCAGTGCCCAACAAAGCGCATCCCAATATGTTGTAATCAGTGCACCTGGAGCACATCCGACAATCGGAGCGCCTGCCACTAATGAAGCGCAGCGTAAGATTAAGTATCCTGGGGGCGAAGGGGTTTGACCCCGCAAAATGGCTGCTATTTGGGCTCTAACATTTCAAATTTTCGGCGCTTTGGGCCATATACTTAATTTTTGAATTTTTGACAACACGTTGGTTAGTTTACACAAGTTTTTCCGAATTTTAAAAAATCTTTATAATCTTTATAACTTTTCATACCAAAACAAAATTGTCATTTTCTATTCGTTCTTTAGAGAACATGCACCTTTTTTAAAGTCGGAAAAGGGCGTTTTTGAGTCAAAAACGGCACGTTCTGAAAAATTTTTTGCGCCGACCCCCAGAATTCTCGTGCCATACATATATGCGCGTAAATAGAGAAGAGACTTTTGACAAAGTAGTGAAGTTTATTTCGGCATGGTAGGCTTTGGAGAGTTGGAAACCCCAGAATTCAAAAAAACTAATGTCAGTGAATGGAGCTTGACGAAAATCGACCCTCGAATTTTTTTGGAGCCATTACATATTCCCAGAATCTTAGCCTATCTCGAAATGGTATGAGTTGGGAAAAAGAAAAATTTTTATGGATTTGTCTGGCTAAGATTATTTCAGAGGCAAAGTCTTAAAATATTTTAGCCTGAGAAATAGTAATCACTATTAAACTGAAACATATGTACTGTTATCAATTTCGTAATATCGTCTATGGTTGCAGATTCGGTTGCCCAACAAAGCTCCACTCGACTTATTATCAGTGCTGAACAAGTCGCTAATCCTAATCCAACACAAGTAGTTGTTGTTGGGGAAGCGTCGCGTTCAGGTAGGGACTTTTGAAAGTTGTTCACCTATTTTTAAGGACATCCAGTGTGGGACATAGGTGGGCGGCACCTACGTTCAGGGGGAGTGCAAGATTTTTTCAACTAGGTCAAAAAATTGCCTTAAAAATGGTGGTATGGCGAAAAACACCATTTTTCAACGTTTCTTATCGAGCACTATCCATTGGCATCAAAAAATTGCAGAAACAAAAAAATTTCAAAAATTGAATTCTGGGGGGGCGTATTTTGGTTTCTGTGGGGGCGCATACCTCCAACCCTCCACGCCCAGGTATGGTGTGGGGCTTTTCGTGAGTGAGAGGGTGCTCCATTTTTTCTGGCAGTCAGAATTCCCAAAATTTGTACTTTATGCGCAATGTTGCCTAGCGTTTTCTGATAGCCAGTGTCAGTGGCGGATCCAGGATTTTCTTAAGGAAGGGCGGGGGCGGTACCCCTAAGGGGGGGCGGAACCCTGACTTGGGTGGAAAAATTAGCCGTTTTAACCCGAAAATCGCTAAAAATCGCTCAAAAATCCTTAATTTTGCGCACTATTCTGGGCCAATGGGGGGGGAACGGCCGCCCCCCCCCACCTCCCCCCCTAAATCCGCCCCTGGCCAGTGTTATTTGAAATAATTTATCTTACATCAATTTTAAAATTCGTAATACTTTGACACACCCGAGCGTAAAGGCACTGTATACCTCATCTACTGCAACTTGGTCTGACTTCAAATTAAATTAAATTACAAATTTTATTCGCTGATCCGACAACAAACCAAGTAACATTAATAAATTGATAAGTAATGAGAAAAACAAGATGAAATATAAACATGCACAGAAAGACAAGTCAATAAAATACATAAATAGTCGAGGAAAGCGGGATAACGTAAAGGCGGTACATAAATTGCGCTTATTTACACCCCTGAATTGAATGATTAAGATCAACGCCTTTTCAATCTATTAAGAAAAACATGTCTATTTGGAGCACTTATAACTTCCTCAGGTAGAGAATTCCAAACAGAGATTACTTCGATTACAAAATTCAAATTTTCTGCAGTTTTTGTTTGCCCGATTAACAAAAAGCTTACAAGAATTCATTGCTCGATTTGAATTAGTATTAAATGTAAAGAAATCCTCAAAAAGGCAGAATATTAAATGTAATAATAGAAAAAGCTAAAGTGAGGTCATTATCAAATCAAATCAAATCAGATCAAAGGTTTATTTGTCATCAAACGAAAAATTGGGCAAATAATTTAAGTAAATCGACATCGAAACACGCGAATTATTCTTAAATTGCACGAGAAAATTTTTGATTCATACATTATATAATTCCAAACGATACCCAAACAACTACCTGCGTGCATAAATTACGGTTTTAATAATGCGAAATAATATTAAATCTGGACCAAAAAGTTTGATAGACAAGGACACGTAAAGGCCAATTAGAAATGCGCTTACTTACGGTCCTGAAGAAAAGCATCAAAATCAATGGTTTTCAATCTCATCATAAACGCTTTCGAGTTAGGAGCTTGTATAACGCCTTAATTAAAAACGTCTTAAAACGCCCTAATTCAAGTCTTTCTAATCCAAGTTGAACCAATCTTCGACATGAAGAAATCGGTTTTTCTTTTTTGGACCTCTTAATAATTTTTTCTATTTTACTTTAAGATTCGTATTGGGACAGTTCTTAAAATTTAGTGTTTATCAAAGTGCTCCAAGGCTGTTTTGCTCAATCGCGCATCAACTGCTTTTGATGACTACATTTATCAAACATTAAAAGACTAGATTCTTTTTCAGAATCGCTGACCATCAGAAAATTATTTCCATTTTTTCGACATATCTTGTAATTTTCACTATTTCTTATTTTTGCTGACTTAGCTTTATTTACAACATAAGCTTAACTTGAGAATAAAGTGAGCTAACTATAACGAAGCCGTAAGTTCTAGTAGCCTACTTTTGAAATGCGGAATGACTATATCTATTTACTGTACTATGACACCTGGGCGTGGGGAGTTTGGGGTTATGCACCCCCCACCCGAGAAACCAAAACACCCCCTAGAAACCAAAATACCCCCAGAATTCAATTTTTGAAATTTTTTTCTATTTTTTCGTGCAATTTTTCGATGCCAATTGAATAGTGTTCGATGAGAAACGTTGAAAAATGGTGTTTTTCCGCCATACCACCATTTTTAAGGCCATTTTTCGACCTTTGAAAAATCTTGCACCCCCAGAATTTTGGTGCTGCCCACGTATGTGGTACTATAGCGTTGACATAACAGCAATAGTCATTGGCAGACATGCACGTCGGGGGTTTGGGGGTTTAGAGCCCTAGCAGGGGAAAACAGAAAAGTTTGCGGGGAAAGAATGCCAAAAACAGATGAAAGTTGCAAATTTTCTACGAAATTGCTTCAAATTGACTGGAAACTGTGTAATAAAGTAGTTTTAACGCTATTTTAGCGCTTTTAACAATTTTTAGGTAATTTTGGCTCAAAAAAGCTCGATTTTCGACCCCCAGACCCGTTGACCCTCAGATCGGCCATGCTGTGCATCTATGGTCGTTATCCGCAAATCCTGTTTTGTTGACAACACATTATTACCCAAAATTTCCTTGGATTCTTTTGATAATTATATTTGTCCTATGCCCTTCAAACAGATGGGAATTTCGCGAGAAACTAGTCTGATACGATTCAATGCTGGACACATTTGCGTTTTATCTGCTTCAAGTTTTCATTGAGTAAAACAAATAAACCATTTTTGTCGAAAATGCAGAAACAATTTTGAAAATTCGTGAATTTTGGCGATAAATTATGCCGTCTTACAGGCGCTGCTCTATGTACCGGAAAAATTGACGGCATTTACCCATTGCCGAGTGGAATAGGCTGCGATTCGTCCTATTTAATCTGCTCTCACGGCAACTCGTTTACCATGCCCTGTCCGGCTAGCTTGGTATATGACGCGACAATTCAGACTTGCCAGCGACCCCACGACGTGGCTTCCTGTGGTGGAAGCGTCCCTGCTCCACAGGGCGTCGGTCAAGTCGTGACGGGCGCGCAATCCGTTTCTAGTCCGACCAAAATTGCTCCCACGGGTGGGACATCACGTAAGAGCCACTTTTTTTGCTTATTTATGCAGATTTTTTTTAAATGCACATAAAATGGCAAAAGCGGCTGTATGTAAAACTAAGCGGGAGTGAGTTGACCTAATCATATTTGAAGCTTATATGATCTTAACTGCGCCTACGCCTAAGAATTGTGAGGTTAAGATCCAAAATAAAACTTACCTGCCCATATTTTAAGACTGAAAAATGCTAAGTTTAAATCCTGTAGTTCTGTTAATAGTGGGTCGATCTCGATTGAATATCTTTCCCGGCAGGAGGGGATTTAGGGAGGAGGCGGGGGGGGGGGCGGCCGCCCCCCCCATTTGCCCAAAATAGTGCGCAAAATTAAGGATTTTCGAGCGATTTTTTAGCGATTTTTAGGTCGAAACGGTTAATTTTTCCGCCCAAGTCATGGTTCCCCCTTAGGGGTACCGCCCCCCTTAGGAAAATCCTGGATTCGCCACTGTTTCCCGGGTTTTATCCGAGCATTCGTATAAGGGCGGATGGGGGCCTTCACCCAAAATTGGTTGTCCCTCCTCATCTCCCAAAGTCAGAAACTTTTGTCTACCCATATTTTAGCGAAAATTTGCGTTTTTGGCCTTTTTTGGTGCTTTGCTATTTTTAGGCCAAAATTGTAGATCATCTAGCCTCTTCTAAACGGTCGGGGACCGCAGACATAGAATTTCGAGCCGTTAACAAGTATGCTTCCGACCGGCCTTACAGCCCGAAGAAGTACTTTTGAATTGATTATTTCGGAATGCAAATTTACTCTTTGGCAGGCACGGAGCTGGCCGTCCTATTTTGGGGGAGACCAACACCAATTTTTGGGGGAATAAGCCAAAAAAGGCCAGAACTAGCACATAAACAACGTTCAAAAAGTCCTATTTTTCTGAATTTTCGGGGTCCGAACCCCCTCCATTTCCCCCAGAGATACGTGCCTGCTTTTTGGACCATATTATTTTCTAGATTTTAGCCATTTTTCTCACTAATGTTTTTGATTATACATAGAAGCTGCGTCGTGCGTTGGTAAAACTGACGGCATTCACCCTCTTCCCAACGGCAACGGTTGCGATTCATCGTATCTGGTCTGCTCCCACAATCACTCTTTCGTCATGCACTGTCCAGCTGCTTTAGTCTACGATGCCGCGATCCAAACTTGCCAACGAAGCGAGGATGTGGCGTCCTGCGGGGTCAAAGTTGAACAAAGCGCGCAAGCTGCTGGTCCAAAGAATCGAGCTCTTATTGGTCAAGCTCCGCGTGAGCAGCGACATTTTTTTAACCTTTTTAGAACTTTTTTATTAGGTCGAATCTATAGTCCGTTTAATTTACGTACACGATATCTTTTCCCCATAATCTGGTCGACATGATCAAGCTACAAAAGTGAATTATAAACCTTAATGCTGTTTTGCCAGTGAACAATGTTAAATATCCGTAAAATTAATTTCGAGTTTCTGTCTGTGTATCTGTGCGTGCGTGCTTTTTATTAGAGGAATTTGTTCTCGCTATGAAGTGAAGAAGCGCTTTACAATAAAGCAAAGAAGGTGTTAGTATAAAAATTAAGAAACAATTTGACTTATAAACGAAATATACAGTAACTAGCAAAGAAATATGCTCTAATGGAACAAAAAGGACCAATATATTTGGATGTACGCAACATTAAAGACGTAAAAGGAGGGGACTAAGGAAAAGTTACCTTGTATGCCTGTGACAGTTGTAAGAATCTATGAAAAATAAGACTTCCGCTAAAAAACGCAAAAAATCGATGCTTATTCTGCAGCCTGGGAGTTGTCCCTCCGACGTATAAATAAGTAACATGGACAGCTTATTCCTTGAAAAGAAGCGATCACTAATAAAAAACGACATTATGTGTATTCTTACGCTAGCATGCCACGCACTGCTGGGGGCAGCAATTAGCAAGATCGTGTGCTTGTCATACTTCATTTTTGAAGCCATTGACAATTAACCAAATTTTGATTTTATATTGAAAGAGAAATTTAATTTAGATAAGATACTACATCGGTTGTTAAAACATATCAAAGCTCGCCCATGATCTCTTTTCATGAGCCAGTGATCGATGTTTTGTGAAGGCATGCTTTTTTCAGAACCCACAGGATATACTTCGATTTTTTCGCGGTTTTTTAGCGGAAGTCTTATTTTTAGTAGATTCTTACAATTTTCACAGGCAAAAATAGGTGAATTTTCCACAGTCCCCTCCTTTTATGTCCTTAATGATGCGTAATTCCGAGTATATTCCTCCTTTAAGTTCCATCGGAGCGTTTTTCTTTGCTAGTACCCCAATTTAAATTAGCTTGACTTTATTAAATCAATTAGTAAACGCACGCGGTAACATTCCACATTAATGACAGCATTCCAAGAACGTGGAAAAGCACATTGTTCTGAACATCAGCATTATTTTTTTAGGCAATAGAACCTCACCTAATCTAAACAGATTACATGTTTTCAGTGTCAACATTACGCAACTACTGGGTGTAAAGAACACTTACACATAGATTCGTAATCCTGACGTTGCATGATACATTTGGAAAGAAAATTAAATTTTTGCAATGCTCTGATACTAAACTTAATTTTCAGTGTAAACTTAACACAGCTACTGAGTGTAAAGAAAACACACAGTCAGATTCGTAATCCTGACCTCACGAAACATACTTTGAAAAAAATCCACGTTTTGCAATGCTATAGATTTAACTTAATCTTAAGTGTAAATTTGACACAAATACCGAGTGTAAAGAAATTTTTAGCGAGTGTAAAAAGATTTTTAGTCGGTTTCCTATGAAATTACTCTGATATTGCTATCAATATTTATTAATGAAAAATTTAACTCTTTACAATGGTCTGAAGACAAATAAATCTTATATGTAAATCACTTTACACTACTGTTGTGTGTAAACAAGCTCGTCAGACTGACGTATGAAGTTTTACCTTTGGTATATTTTTAGACTAGTCATCATGTCCAGACTCATAAGCGGAGAAGTTGGCAGAAAAAAAACAAGACAGAAGCACGTTTAACACCCCGATTTTTGACTTTACACCTCCCGAAAAAGCTAAATATTAATGTAAATGAACACAATTTGCTGTGATGTAGCATCAGAGAGTACTTTATTGATATAAGAAACAAACACGTGCAGCGAATTTTTTTATCCATCTTTAAAAAAACCGCATAATATAGTAGTGTCCCAGTATTGCTGCAGGGGTAGACATATGGGGTACCCGAGTATAATATAGGTAAGCGCTGAGGCGCTACCTATGATACATAGAAAGGCTGTAAGGATTAGTATAAGGATATAATAGTCACTAAATAGCATTTTCAAATTTCATCTTTAATTTTAGCTATAATATCATTACAATGAATACGTTTCTACCAGTGAAAATAATTCTTTATTATTGTGATAAAATATCTGCAAATATCAACTAATTTGTCTTTCTCTTTTAAATCCGACTTGTTTTCCGCGCCTTATTTTAATTGATTTCAGTACTTTTTGCGAAAAATCAAGACTTTAAATCCATTTTTGTGGATTTCCGACTGAACTCATATACTGCATTTACTCCGTCTTATTTTAATTTATTAAGGCTGCTTGATTCATTTTATAGCGCAGCGTTGTTTAAGCATAGATTGGCAGCGCCCTAACTCTGGAGTTCTGATATGGCGCGAAATAGCCAAAAATTGCACTTAAAGTTCAATTCTAGTGTTTGATCGAGTTTTGGGGCTCATTCAGATTCTGGGAACCCGCCATACTCCCCAGCCCCCCTACGCCCATGTGTGCTTTTCAGGCGTCGCATGAATTGTTTTACTTATTTTTCGAATGGTTGCCATTTGCAGAACCAGCTGACATTTCGAAGCATCGCAAAAGGCCCAATGGAAATGATGTAGGTCAAGCGGAGTCCTTTAGTGAAGTCGGAAAGTCCGACTATGCTGTCCCAGTCCCCTCGATTGCTAATCACGATTACGGCACTGGCCAATACACTGGTCAGTACCCTGGTCAAGGCTACGACTTGCAAGTTTACAGTCCCGATAACCAGTACGATAATCCGAATGGGCTTGATTACTACTTTCCTGGTCAAAACTACGGACCCAACCAATATTACGGTTATGGGGGCCAATTTAATGGTCCCGAATGTTCCGGTCCCGGACCATGCTATGGTCGTGGAGGTGGATTTAATGCTCCCGGGTATTCCGGTCGCGGCCCATATTACGGTCCAGGCGGTCGATTCAATGGTCCCGGATATTTTGGTCGCGGCCGCGGTCCTAATCGGTTTTTGGCCCAAATGCTTACGGAGGCGGGCGACCATCGATGTTCAATACATTCGGCGAATTTCTAGACCCGTTTTCGTACGGTTTCGTCGACGACTTGTAAGCAGAAATGCTCGTTGGGAAGTCGGGGATCCAGCCAAACCCCTAAGAATCAAGGCTAAAATACTATGAACATTCAAAATTATCTTCAAAAGTGCTTTAAATTGACTAAAAACGGTGTAATAACGTTCTTTTAACGTTATCTTGGGGCCTATACCAGTTTTTAAGGCTGTTTTGGCCCAAAAAAGTTTAATCTTGACTTACCCAGATCGATCATAGTGTGCATTTATGCTTGTAAGCAATTCTTCGACGTTTTAGTATTATTTCGTATCATTTCTTCATTTCAATTTATTCGTGTGATGCAGGATGGCCCCAAAAATCGGTATTTACAAAGTTTTTTATCGTTGAATGTATAAAAAAGCAAACGTTTCCTAAAAGAGCAGATGTAGGGCGACAAAGCTGTAAAGTTTCGTAGAGTTATATCCTAACATTTTTTTAAATTTTTGTACTGTGCATGCAATGACTTTAAATTTAGGCTGGGGGCCTGGTTGTTTTCGGGGGATGCAAGTGACTTCTAATTTTCGGCCAAAAATGACAAAAACACCTAAAATGGTTGAAACCACAGTTTTTGCCCGAAGTCGAAGGAGGCACACACAAATTTTCTGACTTCGGGGGATAGAGGACGACCAACTTCGGGGGGGGCGAAATTCCCATCCCCTTTTACATGTGTGAATGTCAGGCACCCGTCGCTATCTTCGAAGTCCAGCGAGCATCGCGGCAGACGAGCGCGTGCGGCTGACGAATTTTTCTGCAAAAAGCGAGAGGACGGTCATTATGCGGTTCCGGGCGGCGCATCGTGCAGTTCGGTTTATTATAAGTGCTCCCACAGCAAAGTTGAATTCTGGCGCTGCCCCGAAAACAAGATTTTCGACCAGGTCAAGCGAGAATGCGTCTTTGGCGCCGATGTCGACGCGTCTTGCGTCCAGAATTTGATAGCTAACGAAAATTTCTTCTGTCAGGTGCGCAATCGAACGCTGTTACAAAATTGTCGAATTTGCCCAACAAAGTTGGGCTAACGGACTGTTCACCCAACTTTGTTGGGTTAAAGCTGAAAATTCCTAGTAGCGGGCACGATTAACCCAACAAAGTTAGGTATTCAAAAGCAAAGTCGTGTTGGATTTACCCGAAAAAAGTTGACTATGCCTGACGTAGAAAGCCGGCGCATGTTCGCGTTTAATACCTCCCAATAATGCTAAAGTATTTGCTTATATCATGAGGCAACAGCATCACTTGCTTCCTATCGTCAACATAGGAAGCTGTTTTGCGCCTTAAGCCGCTATGCTTGTATGTACACGAATTTAGATGTTGGGTAGGATTAACCCAACTTTAATCTATATATATAGATATTCCGTCAAAAGTTTGGTAGGATTTACCCAACTTTTGTTATGCATTGATTCAGCAAAATTTGGATAGGATTAACCCAACTTTGTCAGGTCGTGTGCATCAAACTTATATAGGATAGAACCCACAACTTTATTGGGTTCGATTGTTTCAACAAAGTTGCGGCATAAATTTACTCCCAACTTTGTTGGGTAAATTCAACAATGTCACAAAACAGTTGGGCTGGATAACGAATAGATGTGTATTTTGTATGATTTTAGCCGTTTTACTCATGATTTTTCAAATTTTTCCGGTATTTACTGACTTTTCTATGATTTGTGCTGAACGCTTTTTTCGTAAAAAAAGCTTTCAAATTTTTTTTGCAACAGAAATCATTTCCTTTATCGAAATACAGCAAAACCGCTGTTTCATGCATACTGAACGAATTTTTTGTGCAATTTTTGGCACTATCAGGAAAATTTTGAATTGCACCCCCTTCCCTGTCAGAAAATCTCGGATCCACCACTGGCTCAGTCGATACGAAATATGACCGGGTTTAGCGTAAATACTCAATTTTACTTATTATTATGTACATTTTCTAGTTTTTGTATATACTACTTTTAAATTTTTCGCATTTTTGTTTATTACTTTCTATTTTAATCGTATACCGGTGCATAACCGGTTCTTTATTCAAATATTTTTATAAATTTCTATTTATACTTTTTGTATATTTTTTATTTCGTCTTCTATTTTTATATTTGCATTTTATATATTATAATGTAAGTCACTCATATTTCTACGCGCCACTCCACAATTATTTTTAAATAAGTTGGTGGATTTGAATAACGACGGTCAATCAAAGGAATGAAATATGGGGCGATTCGTCGAAAAAATCGACACTTTTAGGCTAAAAAAGTTACAAAAAAAACTTAAAGCGCTATGATTGATTCAGCTGCGATAATTCTGCGAGGTCAGAAGCAGTTTGAGGGAAATAAGTATTAGTTAAAATCGATGACATTTCATTGAATATGCAATAAAATTTATTAAATCTGTGCATTTCACATAGGGGCGGATTTGAGGGGGCGAAGTGGGGGCGGCCGCCCCTCTGCCCCCATTGGCCAAAAATATTAGGCGAGGTAAGGAATTGATATGCGATTTGCAATGATTTTTTGCCGTCAGTGACCACAATTTCTCAAATTTTTCGGCGCTGCGCGCCGGACATTACCTATGAATGACATTTATATAGTTTTTTGGCCACCTAGAAGCCATTTTTTGCCCATGGAATAGGTTTCAAAACAATTTCTACAGAAGAAACAGCTATTATACCATAGTTCTCTTCTATTTTCAGTCGCAAATTTTCGGCGTTTCGCGTCAAATGCTGCAATGCAGGAAATCAAGCAGTAAATCAAGCTTCTTAAACGTCCTTCCGCCTAAATGTCAGAAATTTTTTAGCGCTTCGCGCCAGATCTTCACTAAAGTCAAAGAAACTTACTGATTTCACCGCATAAAATTGTCAATTTTCAAAATGTATCGGGAAAATATTGCGTCAAAAGCGATTTAAAGTATAATTATACAATGTAAAACGCCGAAAAACGCTATTAAGCGCATGAAGGGCAAAGTTTTGAACCTATTTTGACCGTTTTTGAAAAAGTTGGGTTACCGCCACCCATTAAGATAATCCTGGATCCACCACTGATTTCACATAGCTAATCCTTTAAGCTTAGAAAGGTCGGATGAAAAAATTTTTCGAATAAACGTTCAAAAAGTTTTTAAGTTATCAAATCCACGTTTGAAATATGAAATGGATTAACGATTCGGATGTCAAAAATTATCAAAATCTATATTTCGTCTACGTTATGCACATTAAATCGCAATTGATTAGCTAATGATTCGGTTTTCGTTTCAAAACTGCTATTATTTATTTTTTAATCCAGCCATAATCTTTTCGGAAAACATAAGCCGCCTTTACGTGCTTATCGATAAAAATTAATTTTACGGAAATCTACTTAAATCTTCGAATAAGGGAATCATATTCGGTTTAGAGAAACTTTTAAGTTTATATCTTTTTCGCACAATAGCCTCGCAATCAAACTTCGCATGGACGTGGTGGTCTGAGTTTTGAGTTACCAGAATTCAAAAGACAATTCGCAGATTCTTTGATTGAATTCTGCCTCTATTTCTTCGTTTTTTTCTTTGATTTTTCGATGACGATAGATTGAGTTTGATGAATACCTTAAAAATGGTGTTTCACTAACCCCTTCCGTCAATTTTTCGGTATTTTTTACCATTTGAATTTTCCATATCCTCTTAAGAATTGATGCTATTTCGAAAAAAATTTAAAAAATTGAGTAAATAGAACAAAATATAGTGGCGCGAGCGCTGAAAATTTGAGACTTTTTGAGCCAAACAATGAGATAAAAACGCTCAAAAAGACACACTTTTTACAATTTTTCCGACAAGATCGACAATTCTGGGATGCGTTGCAGCCATTTTGCGGGGGGATGGGGGAATTTGCCATTCTGGGGGGTCAAATTTTCCCCCTTAAGAACACGTTTGGTTATGTCTAATAAATATTCTCTCATTACAATTTTTAGGGCAAAATTGAAAATCGCAATCACTCGTATCCGCTATCGGACTGCTCAGATAAGTATTATCAGTGTCGGGAATCAAGGTTACACCTACTCGATTGTCCGTCTGGCACAAAATACAGTCGGAAGTACGAAAAATGCGTCAAACGTTGCAAGCGAAGGTTAGTCATACGGCTAATGATGATCAGGAATGAATGATTAGTATGATTGATTGATAAATTGATTAATTAATTGATTAACAAATCAAATGATTTAATTAGGACTAGACCTGCACAGCATGGGAATTCTAGAGGGGACTTCAAAGTGCCTTTCTTGGGCCCAAAAATAGCAGGTACACATCAAAAACGTCAGTTTTCGGCGTTTCTGACGATGCTCCATCTTTCTAGAGCATAAAAGAAAAAATCTCGAATAAATTATAACAGTCAAACAAATTGAACGAAATATAGTCAAAACATGAGTATATGGCGCGGCTTGCTTAACATTTGACACTTTTGAGCAAATAATAGCTAAAACTACTTTAAAAAGCACCTTTTCTACGAATTTTTAGAAAACTCTTGGGAACATTCGAAAAATCGCGAGTTCTGGGGGTGGTGAAAGTGTTTCTCGGGAGGGGCAGGCACGTAGCTGGCCGTCCTATTTTGGGGGGACCAACACCAATTTTTAGGGGACTAAGCCCAAAAAGGCCGAAAAATAGCACAAAATGTTTAAAGAGTCCTATTTTTCCGATTCTTCCTGAATTTTGGGGGGTCCGGACTCCGATCCCCCCTCATTCTCCCAGAGCTACGTGCCTGAGGAGGGGGTTGAAGTCCCCCGACTTCCCTTTCAATATCATGTACGATTAGAACAATCGCAGGTTTAATTCATAATTTGATGCTCGAAAATTAAATTTCTAATTTGATGCGTATTTGTATTAATTCTAGATTTATTTCCGTTCATCATTAGTCTCATACACTACTTTTACGTCATATTTGTCATTATTATTTAGAACTTTTCTATCATTATTTCGCATTTTTCAAACTTTTTGTCTTTTATGCGATCCTTAATCAAAGGATAAAATTTCCACTAACTTCAATGATTTGTGTTTCTGATGGATTTTCAATTTAATCTAATATAATATATAATAATACGATATAACATGATAATAATGATAATAATATGATAATTTTATAATATAATAATATAATAATACAATAAATATATGATAAAAATATATTCTAATCATTGAAAAAATAAGTTTTGTAAATAAAATAATTAATACTTGACATTTTGAAAATTATAATTATAAGTATACATGAATATATTTGAATATTATAAATATAATTTTATTTAATAAATAATAAAATGTAACACACATTTTTAATTTCAATCACCCGCATAGTGACTGCTAACTCCCACAGTAAAATTTTCAGTTCATGAGAAAAATCGCTAAAAGTCTGCTTTCATGTAATTTATCGCGATTTTTGGCTTTCATATTTAATATGCCGACACATAAATCATTGAAATGAGTCAGTTTTTGGAGAATTTCGATTGATTTTACGTGAATTTATCTCCGAAATATTGTTTTTATATTCTGGAAAGAAGCAGCATCGTCCGAAAGGTCTAAAACGTATTTAAGATATGCATTAAGCATTTTAAAACCGTTGACGTTAAGAAAGAAAACTTTTGAGGCTGCCCCTGAGTACCCAGTTCTCTTTAACCTAAATTTAGGCTATCAACCATACATATATAGCAACTAATTTCTGGGGTCCGATAGGGCAAATCCCTAAAAAGTGCCAAAGAATTTGAATTAAGGATTTCCGGATTCTTAGAAATTAAAATTATGATGATTACTCTATCATTATAATGATTATTCTAAAATTATCTCTATCCAAATTTATTCATTATTAGATTCTGTAATCTAAATTCTGATTCTGTAATTCCATTCTTACCAAAATTTTATTCAAATTTAATTCATCAACTTGTGTTTGCTGCTAACTGCATCGGCCGATATTGATTACCCGATAAAAAAATGAAATTTCTTTCTCGCGCTGCATACGCCAACTGATTTTTCTAATAATTTCAGTTAAAATTTGTTTAAATATTTTATACAGGGTGGTCCGAAAAACGCTACACAGGTTTTATGTCATGGCTTCAGGACCACGGTAGCTAAGCACCTAAAAATTTTTCTAAAACAAGAGAAAAATGTCCGTTAGACAAATGCAGAATCTTGCACTGACATACCATTCCGCATAAATAATGTTTTAAATTTATTTAAAGTGCTTATTTTCTGAAAAATATTACATTTGCGATTAAGTATCTGCTTTTAAATCTCTTTTTTTGCCCCAATCACTCACTCATTCACTTTTTTTGATTTGATTGACCAACAATACATTCAAAGAGTCAAAGAACGAATTCCACTCGAGCTTCGTCACAATGCAGGCTTGTTGTGCTGTACCAATGGAGTAAAGACACCGCAAAAATTTGTTATGACTGCAATTTTTAATTCGATTCAGTTTTTCATGTCAAGCTCCTCTAAAGACTCTAAACTAACAATGATTGCAATCAGTGGCGGATCCAGGATTTTCCTAAGGAGGGGGCGGTACCCCTAAGGGGGGCGGAACCCTGACTTGGGCGGAAAAATTAACCGTTTTAACCCGAAAATCGCTAAAAATCAAAATGCCTTATTTTGCGCACTATTTTGGGCCAATGGCGGGCGGCCGCCCCCCCCGCCCCCCTTAATTTGCCCCTGATTGCAATACCATTAACATGCTAACATAGTATTTTGCTGATTTCAAAAACCATTTTGTACCTAACGCACAAACAGCAGAGACTTTCTCCGCAAAACTGCTCATGTGAACTATGAAATTTCATATTTTTCACTCTCGGAGTCTACCTCTTTTAATTATAATGTGCAACATCTGAAGAATGGATTCTATTGCAATTCAAAAAATACACAGTCCTATTGTAATTCTTTTTCCACCGATTCCAAAAAATTTTAAGTGTATATTTAGCCTGGTTCTTGAGATATCACGTAAAACTCGGGTAGCATAGATGGGCGAAATCAAAGCTCTGGGGGGGTGGTGTGCAAGATTTTTTCGAAGGCCAAAAAATGGCCTTAAAAATGGTGTTATGGCGAAAAACACACCATTTTTCAACGTTTCTCATCGAGCACTATCCATTGGCATTAAAAAAATTGCGAAAAAAACAAAAAATTTCAAAAATTGAATTCTGGGGAGGTATTTTAGTTTCTGGGGGAATATTTTGGTTTCTGGGGGGTGTATAACCCCCGAACCCCCCTTCCCACGCCCAGGTATGTCGGGTAGTGTTTTTTCGGATCATCCTGTATTTATTTGCAAATGCTGTTGCAGAGAACGGAAGCACGATCCCGATCGCTGGTTCTGTTATCAAAAGTCGAAAAACGGTTTCAGTTTTCCGAAAAAATTGTGCAGCGTCCGCTATTATAAGTGCTACAGAGGCAAAGTTTCTTTTCGGACCTGCAAGTACGATCACTATTGGAACGGGTTCAATTGCATACCGAGGTAAACTTTAAAAATATTTTTTGAATTTTTTTATTTTTATGTGAATTTTATGTATTTGAATTACGAATTATGAATTTATACGAATATAAATCTTATATATATATATATATATATATATAAATATATATATATATATATATATATATATATATATATATATATATATATATATATATATATATATAAATATATATAATATATATATATATATATATATATATATATATATATATATATATATATATATATATATATATATATATATATATATGTATATATATATTATATATATATATATATATATATATATATATATATATATATATATATATATATATATATATATATATATGTATATATGTATATATGTATATATATATATATGTATATATGTATATATGTATATATATATATATATATATATATATATATATATATATATATATATATATATATATATATATATATATATATATATATATATATATATATATATATATATATATATATATATATATATATATATATATATATATATATATATATATATATATATATATATATATATATATATATATATATATATATATATATATATATATATATATATATATATATATATATATGAATTATTTTATGAATTTTTATATATGAAATAAAGGAATTTTTCAATATTTGACTTATAAAGTCGATTCGATCCCTGAAATATTTTCCCTTTTCTCCTTTTCTTCGATGAGTCAGGTAAACGAAATTAGGAAGTTTTATTTAAAAGCATTTAGAGTTTTTTGTAAAAAGCAAAGATTTAAAAACATGAAAATAAACGGAAGAACGCTTAATGTCAAGATTTTCCGGGACGATGAATTGGTTCGCCAACTTAGTGGGCTAGTCGACTGTTTTGACGATTTCTTATTTTTTAGGTAAAATCGCGATTGCAATTAAAATGAAATAGTTGATGGCTTATTAGCATGATTGCTTTTACAACTGGATACTTAACAATTCTTTACTATAGTCGCAAACGGTGATGCATAGCATGGCCCATATAGCTTTCTAATGGTTTCAAACGCTGATGCTGAAATAGCGTAAAAAGCATGCTAATTTACAATGTAGTCCTTGTCATGCACTTTTGCAAAAATTAATTTTCATTTATTTTTGGTCATCTTGCCTCGTTTTCCCATAAAATTCCCCATTTTTTATTTACTTGTTCTGTCCCCTGATTTCCGTGCATGTCTTGCAAACGAGGCTTTCTACCTTAGTTAATTCACTCATCGCTACGCGATTTAATGCTCGACTAAGATATCGTAAGCACAACTTTCTAAAAACGACATCGAGTTTATTTTTTGAACTTTTATAAAATTAAAGTCTATAATGAAAAATCGACGAAAACAGTATAATCGAAAAGGCCAAACGCTGATTGGCGCTTATCATAGGTGGGCAGCACCGAAATTCTGGGGGGGGTGGAAAAACTTTTTTAAAGGTCAAAAAATGGTCTTAAAAGTGGTCGTATGGCGAAAAAACACCATTTTTCGACGTTTCTCATTGAGCACTATCCAATGGCATCAAAAAATCGCTAAAAAACGTAAAATTTTCAAAATTTGAATTCTGGGGGTATTTTGATTTTTCTGATGGGGGGGGGGTATTTCAACTTCTGGGGGATGCATACCTCCCCAAACCCATCCCCCAAGCCCATGTGTGGCGCTTATTCACGCCACTGGATTAAGTAATTAGCATGCGTGTTCTTGCAAGGGCTTCTCCCCCCCGCAGAATTGCTGCTGACCCCAGCATTTACGATTTTCAAAAATAAAATAATTGCGAAAAGTGTGCTTCCTAAGCGTGTTAGCTGTATTTTGGCTCAAAACTGTCAAATTTATAGCACTTCGCGCCATATATTCGTCTTTTGACTGCATTTTACACGATTTCTCGAATTTTTGTCAAATTTTTTCTCAAAATTAAAAAAATAGTTTTCATGTTCTAGAAAGAACAAGCTCCGTATAAATGTCAATAGATGGTTTTGACGTATACCCATAGTTTTTAAGCCCAAAAAAGGCACGTTTTATGCACTTTTCGGGCCAACCTCCCGGAATTTTCACGTCGTACGCGTAATTAACTAATTAATAATTCTGTTATATTGTGCGAAATTTAGTTATTTTACTAATTATTAATTGATCAAAAAATTAATTAATTAATTGAATTATTTAACCCATCATTCAGTTATGCTTGCCCTGGTGCCGGCGACGAATCGGGCGTGTGGGACGACGAATTCGACACTCAGGCCAGATTTCTTAAGGCAGGACCGAATTATTGCACCAATAGAACATCTTACGATATCGTTTTTCCCGGCTTTAAGTGTTCCAAATATTTCGGCTCTTGTTTTCACGGCGAAACGAGAGTGCAAACGTGTCCGGGCAAGTCCGTCGCTGCGTTGGAAGAAACGCCCGATTTCTCTATTTTTGCCTGCTCGGTTTTGGGCCACTGCTTGCCCTTGCCCGAATTTTTGGAAAACAAGGACTTCCCGAGTTAGTACTATGCAGTCCTGCGCATCATAGAAATTCGGGGGAGGGGTGAAATTTTGGAGCGCCTTCAAATATCTAAAAAAGCAGTGGGTGTCTTACATCGGCAGCACACCTGTGCGTGGGGGTTTGGGGGAGTATGCACCCCCCCCCGAGAAACCAAAATACCCCCAGAGAATTCAATTTTTGAAATTTTTTGTGTTTTCCTCGCAATTTTTTCATGCCAATGGATAGTGCTTGATGAGAAACGTTTAAAAATGGTGTTTTTTTCGCCATACCACCATTTTTAAGGCCATTTTTTGACCTTTGAGAAATCTTGCACCCCCCCTCCAGAATTTTGGTGGTGCCCACTTATGATCGGCAGCATCCAAAGTCTGGAGTCTGAGTGGTGTAAAACCGGCAAAAAATCCCAAAAAAAACTTGCCAAAAATTCAATTCTGGGGTTCATCGATTTTTAGGGGTGTACCGGATTCTGGTGGGTGGTGTTACCCCGAAACTCTTTTCCCCATGCCTATGTATAGGCTGGCTACGCTTCAAAAACGTCGTTTTTTGGTGTTTTTATGGTACTATCGCGTTAATTGCGGAATTTGAACATAAGCGGGATTCAACTGTTCGAAAATTTAATATGAGTTCAATCTAAATTTTTTAAATTTTTTATGTTAATAATCTGTTTTATTGAAGTTTTTAAAACAATTAGTTTCTATAAAGTTCAAGATCGCATCGACTAGTGCACCATTTCTGACTGTGAGGAATTCTGTTGTTTTATTGCGTAGAAAGACTTAAAATCGATGTTATGGACAAAGTCATCAGGGCCCGGTTGCTCGACTCGACCATTAATAAAGGTTCACCTTAACGTTAATGGTCACCTTAAAGCAACCATTAATTAATGGTCGCGTTAAGTCCGATTTCCACCTTAACGAAACCATTATTTATGATTTTACATTAGCGTTAATGGTTCCGTTAAGGGAATCTTAATGGTCATTGGCGTTAAGGTGAAGTCGAGCAACCGGCCAACCATTAAAAATTGATTTTTTAATGGTCAGCCTTTATTAAGGTGAAGTCGAGCAACCGGGCCCAGTAGATACTTAGTTTTTCTTATTCATTTCTGTTCATTCGTGTCAAAGAATGCTAGTCTCTTAGAAATGTCAGAAATGAATCGTGCGTGTTGAACTTTTTTGCTGGAACACTAAATGCGGATGTAAGCCAAAATCCTGAATTCTATGATGGCTTATTAACAGGCACGTATCTCTGGGCGAAATGGGGGTTCGGACCCCCAAATCCAGAAAAAATGGAAAAATAGGACTTTTCAAACGTTATTTTGGGATATTTTTGACCTTTTTGGGCTCAGTCCACCCAAAAAATTGATGTTGGTCCCCCCCAAAATAGGACGGCCACACACCTGGGCGTGGGGGGTTTGGGGGTATGCAACCCCCAGAAACCAAAATACCCCCCAGAAATCAAAATAACCCCCCCCCCAGAATTCAATTTTTGAAAATTTTTTCGTTTTTTCGCAATTTTTTGATGCCAATGGAAAGTGCTTGATGAGAAACGTCGAAAAATGGTGTTTTTATCGCCATACCACCATTTTTAAGGCCATATTTCGACCTTCAAAAAAATCTTGCACCCCCCAGAATTTCCTTGCTGCCCACGTATGGACGGCCAGCTACGTGCCTGCTTATTAATGAACGATGGATTCATTTTCGCATGTTTGCAGCAGATTGCTTGGATCGGAAAATATATACGTCCTCTCAGAGACCGTAAAACCAATCGATAGAAAACGTCCAAAAATGGCGATTTTGCCTTAAGCATCAATTTTTTGAATTTTTCTTGACTCAGAAATTTTTTGACTAATGACCCATAATCTCTTCAATATCGGCCTAGCCTATGTATGCTTTGACAACTGCTTTGAATGCAAAATTGTCGGCATCAGGATGATTCGTCTCCGTAATTTCGCCCCCGACGTTTCTCCCCGATGTACGTTTCGCCTCCAGAACTTTCGGCCCCACACATTTCGCTCTACGGATGGTCTGCCCCAAACATTTTGCCTTTCGGATGTTTCACCCAGGCATGTATCTCTGGGGGGAACGGGGGTCCGGACCCCTCAAAATTCAAGAAAATCGGAAATATAGGACTTTTTACACGTCATTTTGTGCTATTTTTGGCTTTTTTAAGGCTTAGTCCCCCAAAAATTTGTCTTGGTCCCCCCAAAATAGGACGGCCAGCTACGTGCCTGGTTTCAACCCCATCCCCTAATGAGAATGTCTAATTATGCTGCACCAACTGGTTATCTAGAACGATTTGCCGTGTTCGATGATTATGTTCTATAAAACATGCCAACACATTTTTGGTGTAGTTATGCATATTTTCATCCCAACCGGCAGGCATTGACCACATATGTTTTTGCTCAGGGCGGACTTACGGGCACACATGGGCGTGGAGGAGGGTTTGGGGGGTATGCACCCCCAGAAGTGAAATAATCCCCCCAGAAATCAAAATACCCCCCAGAATTCAAATTTTGAATTTTTTTCCTTTTTTAGCGATTTTTTTATGTCATTGGATAGTGCTTGATGAGAAATGTCGAAAAATGGTGTTTTTTCGCCCTACGACCACTTTTAAGACCATTTTTTTACCTTTGAAAAATTTTTCACCCCCACCCCCAGAATTTCGGTGCTGCCCACCTATGCTTACGGGGAGCGGGGGATTGACCCAAAATAGTTGACGAGGTAGAGAATGGATATGTATTAATGCATTTTGCAATGATTCATGGTCATCGGCCATTGTAATTTCTTAAAAACATTAAAACCGTTATAGAGTAGAAAAACTCTATTTCCTTGGGTCAGAAACTAGCTAGAAATAAAATGATGCTGAAACGCCTAATAATTTAGTTAAATATAGGCTGACTTTATACTAGATTCATACGTTTTTGCGTATCATTCAACTTGAATTATTTGACCTACAAGTTTGCTGACTTATCGAGCTGCTGGTCAGCTTGTTCCCGAGTTGCCCTAAGAATGATTATGAGGAGTGGGATCAGGGTTGATAGACGCACAGAAGAAAAATTGGGAAACTTTTTCGCGGAAGTAAGGCCAAATTATGATAACTGGTAAAAATCTGAAAATTATCACAGCACTAGAAGCAGACCGTAAATTGAGCTTTTCAATGCTATCCTGGCGTTTGAAGCAATATGTAAATCTATGTTAGCTCAATAGAGCTTCTGGCTGATCCCTGCCTTTGACCAACGATCTTTTGAACGTTAGAATTTTTTTGTATTTTTTATTAATTTTTTAATCTATTCTTTATTTTTATCTTTTTATAAAATTTTTCAAATGCAGTATGCGTTTAAGTACAAGACGATTATTGCGACGAGAAAGAACCCGGCTTCATAACTCAGAAGAAATGCGGGCAAAAATACGCCATGTGTTATTGCTCGAACGTAGATCCGGAGGCGAAGTGTAAACCCAGGCTCGTTCGCTTGTCTTGCCTGACGGATCGCAAGGTTTTTGATGTGGAAAAACAGGAATGCGTGCCTATCAAAGAATCGGAAGATTGCGCCGAAATGCGACGCAAAGGTGAAAAAACCCAGGATTTGTTCACTGCAGGGGTGGATTTAAGGGGGACAGGAACCGCCCCTCCCTTTACAGGCCAGAAATAATTGGCGAGATAAAGAAAGGATCTGCAATTAGCAATGATTTTTTGTTGTTAGTGATCATAATTTCTCAAATTTTTCTGGCGCTTCGCGCCGGATAATACCTATTAAACGCACTTATTCACTTTCTTGGCAGTCGGAAAGCCATATTTTTATTCAGGGTATGGGTTTTAGACGAATACGAAAGCGGAAATAGTTTTTCCAGCATAATTTTCTTTTATTTTCAAGCATAACTTTTCAAAATTTTCGACGTTCTGCGTCAAATGCTATAAATACAAGAGATCGAGCAGTAATCAAGCTTCTAGAGGTTCTTTCGCTCTAATTTCACGAATTTTCTGTCATTTCGCGCTAGACTTTCGCTAAAATCGAAGAAATCTAATGATTTTTTCGAGACAAATTGTCAAAAATTTAAAAAATTTTTTGAAAAAATGTTGCGCCAGGGTGATTTTAATAATGGACGACGCGAAACGCCGAAAAAACGCTTCGCACATGAAGGGCCAATTTTCGGACCTACTCTCGACCGTTTTTCGGAAAATCAGGCTACCGATCCCTTAGGAAAATCCTAGATCCGCCAATGGTTTACTGTACCGAAATAAATAACTTTTGCAATATTAAGTAGTATTAAAGTTAGATTGCTTTAATTACTGAGCGAAAATGAGTGAAACTGATGCAGGATGAGTAAAAAGGAGTGAAATTGAGTGTAATAATTTAAAATAGCCAAAACGATTAGAAAAGAGTGCAAATGATCTACGAATAAGAATAGATAAAAATGAGAAAAATTTGGCGAAATGGGTGAAAATAAAACAGTACATCGAAACGAGTGAACGTGAATAGGAGTAAGTTAATAAAAGTGGTGAATCCGGAATATTCATGAGAGAAGATACCCCAACTTTTGTCCAAAAATCAAAAACATATAGGTCTGAAAATCAACTATGCATGGGCGAAATCGTATTTTCCTATTTTGACATTGCTTACTTTTGCTTAATAAATTCAGGAGCGGAGGAAATCTAGAAATTTTCATCAATTCGTGTGAAAAATTCCTTCAATTTTTAGTTTCAGCAAAAATTCGGTGCTACACGCTAAAAAATTTGTGTAATTTTGGCAAAAGGCCATTTAGAGACTGAACTTACAGCTAGATTTCATGTGTTTATGCATTCGAAGCAATGCATAAGCCCAGCCGCCGAAAATTTTCACGACTTTATGCTGAAAATGGAAGAAGACTATGTTAAAATAGCTGTTTATTATCCTGTAATCGTTTCAGTGTCGTGTTAACTCAAAACCCGTTTCTGGCGCCACTAATAAGAACTCCACGTCAGCAACCTGCGATGGCCGAAAAATCACTCTAAAAGCATATCCATTCATCATTCCGTCAGCTATGTATGCCCATGGGGGGACGGCCGCCGATACGTGTTCTTGAGGGGTTTGGAGGGGTCTGACCTCCGCAGAATGGCTGCTGAGCTGACCCTCTGCAAAATGGCTGCGAACACACATAGGCGTGGTGGGTTGGGGGTTGCATGCAACCTCCAAGATCAATTTCTGAAATGTTTTTTTTTCGCAATTTTTTGATGCCAATGGATAGTGCTCGATGAGAAACATTGAAAAATGGTGTTTTTCGCCATACCACCATTTTTAAGACCGTTTTTTGACTTTCAAAAAATCTTGCACCCCCAGAATTTTGGTGCTGCCCATGCATGCATGGCTGCGACCACCCAGATTAACGATTTTTCGGAAAAATTGTGAAAGTGTGCTTTTAAAAGCATATTTAGCTCCTTTTTGGCTCAAATGTCTCAAATTTTTAGCGCTTCGCACCATATACACATTTTTTGACTATACTCTGTTCAATTTTCTCGAGTTTTTATGCTTTTATGTTCTAGAAAGGACGAGCATTGCCTGAAACGTCTCAAAACAGTGTTTTTGACGTGTACCCGACGTTTTTTAGCCCAAATAAGGCACTTTTTGAACATTTTTCGGGCCTGACCCCCTCTTCCCCCAGAATTCTTACGCTTTTCATGTATGGCGGCCGCCCCTCTAATGAATTCGCTCAGAAAAATCAGCAGAAATGAGTCGTATTCAATAATTTGATTTGATTTTTTCGATTATAGTTAAATCCGTTTTTTCTCCGATTAGAACGTCGTCGGAAATTGAATATAGCCAGGTATTGCAGAGGAAAGAAAAACCGTGGAAAGTACCCATTGGCCCGGTGTTCGATTAACTACGTCGATTGTGACCGGCGAAGGATCGGACAGTGTCACAAGGGATTTGTTTTCCGTCGCAATCGGTGCGTAAGAAAGCGTTGCAGATCGAGCAGCGAATCGACATCTAAATCTCGAGGTACACACTGGCATGAACGCACAGCATGACTGATCTGGGGGGGTCAACCGACCTGATGGGGGCGAATTGAATTTTTTTGGCCAAAAATGGCCTCAAATACTAAGGTAAATGCTAAAATAGCGTAAAGACCATACGTGGGCAGCAAGAAAATTCTGGGGGATGCAAGATTTTTTGAAGGTCAAAAAATGGTCTTAGAAATGGTGGTATGGTGATAAAAACACCATTTTTCGACGTTTCTCATCAAGCACTATCCATTGGCATCGAAAAATTGCGAAAAAACGAAAAAAAATTTCAAAATTCGAATTCTGGGGGGGTTATTTTGATTTCTGGGGGGGTATTTTGGTTTCTGGGGGTGCATACCCCCTAACCCCCACGCCCAGGTATGGTGAAGACTGCGTCATTCTACAATTTCTGGCCGATTTCAAACACGTTTGAATAAAATTTTGATTTTATTCCATTTTGGGCCTTTATTTTGCTTCATTTTCCCCAGAAAAATTTTAATTTTCCCGTTCTAACATCATAGATGCACAGCAGGTTTGTAGGGGACGGAGTCAAATGTAAGGCTTTTTGTGAATCTCAAAAACTAATATAAATGCTGATAAAGTGTTGAAACTATGTTACTCCACAGTTTCTGATTAGTTTTAAGCATTCTGGGAGAAATTCTTCAATTTTTTTCCATTTTGGCCTTCATTCTGCCTCATTTTTCCCAGGAAAATTTCCATTTTTCCATTCTGGGGTACTAGACCATAGGTGGGCAGCACCTAAATTTTGGGAGGGGGGTGAAAAGTATCTGGGGGTGAAAAAATTTTTAAAGGTCAAAAAATGGTCTTAAAAGTGGTCGTATGGTAAAAAACACCATTTTGCGACGTTTCTCATCAAGCACTATCCAATGGCATCAAAAAATCGCTCAAAAAGCAAAAAATTTTTCAAAAATTAAATTCTGCGGGGGGGGGGGCATTTTGATTTCTGGGGGGGGTATTTCAACTTCTGGGGGGTGCATACCCCATAACCTTCCCCCACGCCCACGTGTGTTTTAGACCCTAAGCCCTGAGAGAATGCCTGCACGTCAGCCTTCTTTAAATTGTTTCGGCTAATTTTGTCGGTGAAATAATTATTTCCAAATCTTTTTGCTTTCACTAGAGGAATAAGTGTATCGATTAGGGATCGACCGGAGCTCCGGATCCGGCTCGGCCTCCGGCTCCTCCGGCCATTTTTTGGTCCTCCGGCCTCCGGCGGCCGGAGGTACAAAAAAGGGACCGGAGGCCGGAGGTTTTTTGAACCGAATCATTCAATGCTTTAACGCTCTTCTTTTCTTTTGAAACTTAGCACTCAAATTGCCCATTTTGTGTATTTGTACAAACACAGGTTTAATAAGTGAAGCTGTGAATGTGAACACTATTGTGGCATTGTGAATGCACCATTGGTGAAATATTATATCATATATTTTGCTTAATAATGAACGAGAATATTTCAGATTGCAAAGCGAGCCGAGTCCGCGTTAATTCAGCGCACAAATGGATATAAATCTCTTTCGAGTGACAGAATAACAAACTTGGTGCAACGTAGTCTGCTCACTTACTTTTTGAGCTATTACAGATTGTAGATATAAGTACATAAAGACACATTGCTAAGCTCTTTATGCTATGTTTATTTGGGTACTTTTCGAGTATAAGTGCGCAAGCGAGAAAGCGGTGAGATTGGAGCTAAAAATAGAAATATGCTAATTAAATGATTTTTTCGATAACCCAACCACCGCTGCCAGACAAGTCATTTGAGAACATGTGTAATAGGGGAGGAGAGAACTAGTAGAACGTTATTGCATGTCAGTCTTCTTGATTTTCGCATAGCTCGATTAAATAGGTACATTATGGAATGAATAATAAATTTCAAACGTTATGTAGTTTGCGTTGAAAACCAACCTGATTCACTGATTATCTGCATTTCGCACGTTTATCAATTTTCGGAAGTGGCTTGACTAGCAACAGATCACAGAATTAATTTCTTTTCCCTTTTAGAATGGCTAGATAATAAACATTCACTTCTACAAATCTTTTACTTATCCATGAGCAATGTATTTATACAAACCTATATACTGTACATCATATGAATTATATTTACGGCTTGTGAAAATTATAGTTCACTGAAAATTCTAAGTTCACTTCCGGCCTCCGGCTCCGGCCGGAGCCGGAGGTGACGATGGCCGGAGCTCCGGCCACGGCCCGGAGGAAAAAATGGACCTCCGGTCGATCCCTAGTATCGATTGTGCGAAATATTGCTATTTTCGATAGATAATTCAAAGTCACAGGATTCAGATAGTGGCCTGTTAGAAATACGTCGAGCTACACGAATTCGATAAGCTGATTATGATAAGAACACGACTTAACAATGGACACCAACACACCTGGACATAGGGGGTGTTTGGGGGTCTGCACTCCCCCCCCCTCAAAAAAAACCAAAATACCCCTACCAGAAATCAAAATACCCCCAGAATTCAATTTTTGTAATTTTTTCGTTTTTTTCGCAATTTTTTGATGCCAATGGATAGTTCGTGATGAGAAACGTCGAAAAATGGTGTTTTTTTACGCCATACCACCATTTTTAAGGCCATTTTTTGACCTTTGAAAAATCTTGCACCCCCGCCAGAATTTTCCTGCTGCCCACGTATGGACACCAACCGCTTTTTGGGGTAGGGGCTTCTCCCTCAGCCATGCATAGCATGAGGGGTCAGCCGGTCCGCGAGTCTGTCAGAAACGTTTTAGAGCCAAATGGCCCCAAAAATTGGTATAAATGCTTAAATGGCATAAAAACTATGTCAATCTACAGTTTCGGTTCAATTTCAAATTCTTTTGCGGCAAATTGCTGATATTCATCCTTTTCTGTTCTTCATGTATCTTCCCCCCAGAAAATTCATTTTTCCATTCCCACGTGCGCACATGTCTGTTTTGGACTTCCTCAGAATTCGAAACGCCCCGCTTAATTCAAAAGACCTTAAAATCGAATTTTCAACATTTTTTCTTTATTTTCGCGATTTTATTTTGTCCGTGAATAGACCTCAGTGAGAAACGCCGAAAAATAGTTGTCTTGTCCCAAAGATGAAATTTTCGGTACTAATTTTTACCTCCTTAAATTTGTGGATTCTTTCTAAGACTCCTTAGCATTTAGGCACTGCCCATGTGCGAGTAGACACACACCATAGTTGGGCAGCACCAAAATTCCGGGGGGATTGAAAACATTTCTGGGAGGGGGTGAAAAAATTTTCAGATGTCAAAAAATGGTCTTAAAAGTGGTCGTCGTATGGCGAAAAAACAATTTTTCGACGTTTCTCATCAAGCACTATCCAATGGCATAAAAAATCGCTAAAAAAAGCAAAAACATTTCAAAAATTGAATTGTGGGGGGTATTTTGATTTCTGGTGGGTATTCCAATTTCTGGGGGTGCATACCCCCAACCCCCCCCTCACGCCCACGTGTGGTACCGCCCCCTTGGGACAATCCTATATCCGCCACTGCTCCATTTTATTCTAGCCTTGCTGTTACTTAAGTAAACAGGCGTAATGTAGTGTTGATTTTAAGGCCTTTTATTTGTTAATACCGGATCGAGCTCTTTTTATTTGCCGATGACTTAATCAGGCCTATTTTAAGTTGTATATGGAAAAATCTGCGTTTTTCATTGGTTTTTTAGTTGACTTACGTGCTGATAGGAAATTGTTGGCGTACCTACGATTGCATTGACATTCTCATAAGACTTTTCAACTAAGAGCAGCTACAGCAATTTGATGCTTTATAATCTGTGAAGGGAAATTTTAAAATCGGGATCCAATGTAGAGTTTCCCCCAGCAATTTGTAGCCGATCCGGTCGAGCTACAGTTAATAAACTTTACATATGCTTTTGTCATAGTCATAACTTTTAAATAAGATATCAAGTAGATATAAAATGGATAATGGTTCACTAAAGTTTGGTTACCGTAGCTCACATGAAAATCGCTGGGAGAATTTAAAAGATCCGAAATTCTTTCATCATGCATTAGGTTTTAAATTATCTGTATGCAGTTTTGATTTCTTTATATTGCGTGTTCAGAGTCAAGCCCTGCTTCGTACGAATTTGATAACGTCGATATTGACGGAGAGATTTCCTAAACCTCGTACTGCTTTCCGTTATTCACTGTTCGATGTCGTTTTATAGTTCAAATTTTATTTGTTTCGTTGTACAATGCTCTTTACAATTCTAATTGTATTTTTAAAGTTTATATGTTTGCCTTTCGTATTACTATAGTCCGTTCCATTCCAAACGGCTCATTTTCGCTGTACGGCATATTACTGTAGCAGAATATTTCACGGGTTAGGTTGTTGCGGCAATCTATTATAGATGCGCCGCATGTCAAGCAAAGCGCATTAAACATCAGAAGAGTTTAGAGCGACTGTAGTCCGTTTCAACAAACTTTGTGAGGTTTTTGAAAAAATCAAAATTGCCTACGAAAGCGGTTTAACCCTCCTGTTACCAAGGGGTCACGCACGCACCCTAGACTTACCAAGGTTTAGATCGAAGGTTTGCACAAAACTGGAAACCAATTGAAAAAAACGTATTTGAACGTTTAAAAATTGTGCTATAGGAAATACGATCTGCAATATGCGTAACACATGTTATAAAATCATGAAATCAAGCTTTCCTAATAAAATATAGGTCAATACGTTTTCTTTCGCTCAATAAAACATGTCTTGCAGTAACAAAAGAGGGTACTGAGAAGCTTGCCACTTAAGAATTTACGGCCTTACGGTAAACTGCAAAAAACAGGCAACTAAAGTCTGTTTCATTTAACTGCGGTTTTCTTTCAAATTTTTCCACAAGAATTAGGCTACAAAAGTGGTTTAAACTTTTGATACAGTAATGCGGCTCAACACTGGCATGCGTCTCCAAGTGACTCGACATACTGTAGAATTGTAGAATATCATATTAATTGTATTAGCGTAAAACACTTTTGTAGTCACATTAATGTTTCCAAAAACCCTAAAGCTTAATGAAACTGGTTATAGATCACGGATTTAGAGCTCGGTAAAAGTAGAGTTAAACTTGCAGTATACTTGTGATATTCTACAATATATCAAGTTATGGTGAGAGGCTTGCTATTGCCAAAGCGCATTACTGCATCAATAGTTTGAACCACTTTTGTAGCCTGGTTCATGCGGATTAGATTTAAAACAAAACCTCAAAGTTAAATGAAACGGACTATAGCTGCTACGAAAGTACAATTGAATATTGTGCAGTGAAAATCTAATCCTGTAATAAGACTAGCAAACAAATGGCCGTTGAACTGAACAGGCTATAGTGTAACCTATTCATTGCCAGCACATATGTATTCGCTGGCTATGGAGCACAGGGAATCTTTTCTAAGATACGACCACCCCACCCCTTCCACCACAGGGATTCGGTAGGCAACCTAAATTTTTTTGGCGCTTTTTGTCTAAATTTTACAGCGTCAGACGTCCAGAATTTGTCCGTTACTCACGTGTGAACATTGCATACTTTTATATAAAATCACTTTTGACTCAATGTTTTTCCTGAAAATTTTAAAATTTTTGACAATTCTGGGCGAAAAAATCATTGAATTTCTTTGACTTTAACAAAAATCTGGCGCGAAGCGCCAGAAAATTTGTGAAATTAAGGCGGATTGACATCTAGAGGATGATTTACTGCTTGATTTCCTGTATTTATAGCATTTGATGTGAAACATCGAAATTTTTTATGGAAAATAGAAGAAAGCTATGCAAAAATAGCTGTTTCTGCTGTTAAAATTGTTTTGAAACCTATATGAAGAGAAAATGGGTTCCAGGTCGCCACGAAAGTAAATAAATGTCCTAATTGGTGAGATAAGGGAAGGATTTGTAATTTGCAATGATTTTTTTGTTGTCAGTGATCATCATTTCTCAATTTTTTCCGCGCTTCGCGCCTGATAATCAGGCGCGGATTTAGAGGGGGCGGAGAAGGCGGCCGCCTCCCCTCCCTTAGGTCAAAAATATTTGGCGAGATAAAGAATTGATATGCAATTTACAATGATTTTTGGCCATCAGTGACCATAATTTCTCAAATTTTCCCGGCGCTACGCGGCGGATGATATATTAACTTTCTTGGCGACTTGGAGGCCATTTTCTGTTCTATTTTTGCATAGTTGTCTTCTATTTTCAATTGAAAATTGCGATGTTTCGCATCAAATGCTATAAAAACAGGAAATCAAGCAGTAAATTAGGCTTCTAGACGTCTATCCGACTTAATTTCACAAATTTTCCGATGCTACGCGCAAGATTTTTGTAGAAGTCACAGAAATTTAATGATTTTTCCGCACGAAATTGTCGGAAATTTTAAAATTTTTTGAAAAAATATTGCGTCAAAAGTGATTTTATGTAAGAGTATACAATGTAAAACACCGAGAAAAACGCCATTTCGCACGTTAAGGGCCAATTTTCGGACCTATTTTTGACTTTTTCTGGAAAAGTTGGGCTACCCCCCCCCCCCTTAGGAAAATCCTAGATCCGCCACTGCTGATAATACCTATCAAATTGCATATCCATTCTTTATCTCGCCAAAAATTTTTTTCAATGGGGAGGGAGGCCGCCCCCGCCTCCCTTAAATCCGCACCTACTGGTTTTTTCCATATGTACTTGTACATACGTCCTCCAAAAGATGCATTATTGAGTTCAAAAGGAAAAATTTCTTTAATTGTAAGAATAATTAGATAATGGAAAAGCCTCTTATCTTATGGGAGCAGCCAGCAGCTGTGTAAAGTATGCCACTAATTCATTCTCGAGCCTTACAAATAGAACGCTTGCTAAACCCAGTCTCTTGGTCCTAAAGTCATTTTTTCAAAAATCAAGTAGAAAATACACAATGAGACGCAAAAAAGGGTTGCACACTATCTCTGCTCGATTTAAAATAACTTGTTTAGCAGGAATTCTATAATCGAAATGAAGCTAACATACAGTTTATTTTTTCCCACAAGCTTGCGATTTATGTTAGTTTTTATTCTTTAGCTTACATGGCGGCAAAAGATTCACGGGAAAGCCATGAGCTTATCTTCAATAGAGATTAGGAGATAAGCGAGCATTGCGCATAAAAACATGAAAGTAACACAAAAAAGATTTCAAACGAAAACAATCGCATTAAATTTACAGATGTCTTGATATTCTCCTGGGCAGCATGGGGGGTGATACGTTGGACAAATCGATTTCAGAAACGTCATCCTTGATCACTTCGTAAATATGCTCGCTTTCAGCAGCTTCGAACTTTACATTTTGAATCGAAAATGTTTCATAATTGGCATCTCTGATTGCAGATTCGGCGTCAAAAGATATCTCTGAATCGTAGAATGCCATTCTCATATTGTTTTTACAGTTGATGACGCGTTTCTCTCTGAAGTAAAGTCAAAGGTAAGGTAAAGTATGGATCGGAATTTTTTCTAAGATTAAATGCATATAAACCCTTTCCTTCCTGATGATGTCCAGGAACATGAAATACTGATTCGCTGTTTAAAAGGCGGGGTTTAGTTCTGACCAATCAGAAATTGGTGTTTCTGAAACATCAGGAGGAGAGGTGCATACAATAAAAAATTTTTGAGTGCTTTCATACGTGTCCACTGGCTATGGCTATCCTTAACTCTGTGTTTATTTTTTTGTTGATTGAATACTTTGTAATATTGTTTTTAGGTACACATATTGTCATTTTTTAGTACAAAAAATTTTTTCCATGCATAATTGTGTTTGTGATTTATTTGTAACTGGTATTTTATTAAATCGAACGTTTTGTGTTGCACTGAGTGGCCTTCAATATTTGATGTTCCAGAACATCAGTGGGCAGATAAGAAGGAAAACTTTCTCCAAAGTCACAAGAGCGAGTTTTGTGTATTATACTTATGAAAACACCTCATACCAATACAAATCAGCATGTAGCAGTTTGTGAAATTGATTTTTCTTAATTTTGAAGTATTTTAGCTGATAATACAATATTAAAAATTATAAACATGAAATTTTTGGAAAAACATTCATCTTGAATAATAAAATAATAAATAACTAAGTTTTCGATTTTTTATCAAATTTTTTACTGATTTTTGTCGGAATATTGATGCTCTTGTGTATGTTCTGCATTTGGTGCACGTATCTATGCACAAATGGGCATGAGGGTCTGGACTGGACCCCCAAGCTAAAGAAAGACTTCACAGAAATGGCGTACTGCCAAAAACGCGTTTTTGTGCAGGTTTTAGTTATTTTTGATATTTTTGACCATACATGTAATGGCTCCAAATTTTGGGTAAGGGGTCCCGGCAACACATGGGCGTGGAAAGGGGGGTTGGGAGTATGCACCTCCCCCCAATATGCCGAATACCCCCCCCCTCCAAAAAAAGAAACCGCAATACTCCCAGAATTCGATTTGTGAATTTTTTTTTGTTTTTTTCGCGATTTTTTCATGCCAATAGATGACCTTTGAAAGATTTTGCACCCTCCGCATCACCCCTTGCCCACCTCAGAATTTCGGTTCTGCCCACCAATGGTCCCGGCTATTTTAGTAGGGGGCGGAAAGGTAAATGACCTCATTTTAGGCCAAAAATAGCAAAAAAGCACCTAAAATGACCAAAAATAGCAACTTTTTCTCAAAAATGAGGGAGGGATAAAAAATTTCTGAGTTTGGGGGATGGGAGGAAAATGACCAACGTCCAGAAATTGTTGAACAGTACAATTCGCTCATGGGCGGAGTGGACCTAACTGACATGCTGATAGCTTTGTTTCGCATCAAGTGTGGTTCAAAAAAACCTCATATGCGCCTCATCTACTTTGGCTACGACCTCGTTGTCGTCAATGGCTGGCTACTGTATAGGAGGCACTGCGAACAGTCAAAAATCAGTGCAAAAAACGTTTTAACGCTAGTCAATTTTAGAGTTAAAGTTGCGGATGGTCTGCTACACGCAGGAAAAGCTCCGCTTTTTCGCCAGAGGGGTCGCCCCTCATTACCTTCTGATGGGACGCCCCCCACAAAGCGAGGTCGAAAACCTGATCACACCATTCCTCAAAACATTGTTCGATTTGATAATATCGGACACTGGCCCGAGTATAGTGAAGACCAAAGGCGTTGGTGTTTCTGCTTCAGAAATGATGCTCAGAAGCCTGGTTACACTTATATAAAATGCTCAATGTAACGTGTGCCTCTGCTAGATCAACAATCGAAACTGTTTCACAGATTTTCATAATGTACCATGATTTTTTCTTTACTTTTTCACTTGTTTGTGTACTGCAATGAAGAATTTCTCTGTTGAAGTTATTGACATTCTATCTTCCCATTGATGTTCCGGAACATCAAATCAGCCCAAGTCACCAATCATGCTTAGAATGACACGAACACTTACATCATGCTTAGATTGTGTTTTAGAAGTGAGAAAAATGAGCTAAAATTTTTTTACAAACGAATTTTATGATTCGGGTTAATCGATCACCATTTGTATTCTTCACGGGGATCGAACCTCAGAATGGCAAGTGACCTCCCGAAAAATGGTTGCGGCCACACGTGGGCGTGGGGGGGAGTTTGAGGGGTATGAACCCCCCCCCCCCGAGTAACCAAAATACCCCCAGAAATCAGAATACCTCCCTCAGACTTCAATTTTTGAAATTTTTTTGTTTTTTTCGCAATTTTTTGATGCTAATGGATAGTGCTCGATGAGAAACATTGAAAAATGGTGTTTTTTCGCCATGCCACCATTTTTAAGGCCATTTTTTGACCTTTGAAAAATCTTGCACACCCCCTAGAATTTCGGTGCTACCCACGTATGGTTGCGGCTATGGCAGTAGTCAAATTGGGGTCAGAATTGGCGAAAATTCTGAAAAAAATGCCGAAAATTCAATACAACATGGAAATGGTTTATTGATTTTTTTAGGGAAGTGGGTTAGATTCTGGAATATACACCTCCCAATCCCCGCGCCAATGTGTGGTTACAACCCCTGGAATTATCGATTTTTCGAAAAAGCCTAGAAAGTGTGTTTTTAAGCGTTTTACCTTTCCGCTCAAAAGTGTTAAATTGTTCAAGTTATCCGAATTTTTCAAATTTTTTTATGTTTTTACGTTCTACAAAGAACGAGTAATATCCGGAAAGTTGAAAGCAGTGTCTTCGACATGTGCTCAGTATTTCAAGCCTAAAAAGGGCACTTTTCAAAAATTTTTTGGGGCTGATCCTAAGAATTTCCATGCTGCACATGTATGTACATACAAGCAAAGAAAAATGCTCCGATGGAACAAAAAAGATGAATATACTTGGAATTGTGGATTATTATGGATGTAAAAGGAGGGGACTAGGAAAAATCTACCTAAAGTCGGAAAATCTGCTAAAAATCACACTTTCTCTAAGCAACGCAAAAAATCGATGTATATTCTGCGGCCAACAGATTAAAATAAATATTCAACCATAACAATGATTGAAACAGCAGCACGTTAGCTATGCAGTAGCTATGGGAAATGATATTAAGTAAACTAACAGTCTTCCAAGCCAATTGAATGAAATAGCAAACATCGAAGACAATTGAAGACATGGTTGGTTTAAAACAGTAGGAAACGCGTAAGTTGACTTGAAACAGACTTAATGTAGATACACTAGCATGCCCGAAACGATTGTATGCACTAATCAATCGGCTCCTGCTTTGCTTGCTATAATGCTCATAACAAAATAAAAGAACTTTAAATACAATACCTCTTAGTTTTCTATCAATCAGGTGCCAGCAATTTAAAAAAGTAACCTTGATAGATTACGTTTATACACTCTTATCTGAAACTTCGAACATTATTTAAAAAAGACACTTTTTTAGAGGCCGCAGAATATACATCGATTTTTTGCGTTGCTTAGAGAAAGTGTGATTTTTAGCAGATTTTCCGACTTTAGGTAGATTTTTTCCTAGTCCCCTCCTTTTACATCCATAATAATCCACAATTCCAAGTATATTCATCTTTTTTGTTCCATCGGAGCATTTTTCTTTGCTAGTACACTACTTTTAATTAGCGTGATTTCAGTACATCAGTCAGTAAACACAATCAGTAATATGCCACAATAATGACAACAGTCCAGGAACGCGGAAAACAATATTGTTCTTAACATCAGCATTATCCTTTTTAAACAAGACAACCTTATTGACACCATCCATTTTCAAATTAAAACTCCATTAAGTTATTTCTTCTTAATGTGCAGTTCACTTATAATCAAGCACAAATATTTAACCAACGAATTCACATTGCAAATCCTCACTCAATCATTACACAAGCACAATGTGTTGTGACTTTTGAAATTGAAAACACCCAATTTTCAATTTTCAAATTGAAAATTGGATCAATTTTCAAATTGAAAATTGGTCAATTTTCAAATTGAAAATAGGGTGTTTGAATTTGCGATAAAGAAAATAATCAAAAGATAGTCACTTGGTTTATTTAAGCCGAGTAATAAAATAACGACCGTCCACCAATTCCAAACTAAACGCGACTAATCTGATCACTATGAAAAAGTTTTGAAAAATGAGCTTGCTAAGCAAGAGTTGTAAACCAAGAGAAACTTAAAGTTAAAACCTACTATTAAATTATTAAGAGACTTATAAAAGATTTTAAACTTTAAGAAAATGGAAAAAGGCGGGATGTTGGTAAATTAGAAGACAAAGTTTTTCGGCAAAAATTCAAAAACTTCACGCAAATATCAAATGTAAGGAACACTAACGCTTTGATTTGGTAGTAAAATAAATTTGTAGTATAGACTACATATTAACAACAAATGAATAGTGCAAACTTTACACAACTACTAGGTGTAGAGAATACTAACAGTTTACGGCTTATTAATGTACATGATTACAATAAAGCTGCATATCTTTGTCGACTTCTGTGCACAGTAGTGTGATTGCTGGTTCATTTTAAACCACTTTTGCAGGCAATTTACATCAATTAAACGATAGCTCTCCATGTGCAAGATTTTGTGAAACATATTATAAACACGGCTAAGAAGGATTTAACTTTAATGCAACCCATTTAAGACAAAATTACATCTCTTCAATGATCTAAGGACACTTGAACATAATTTTTAAATCACTTTAGATTACTTTTGAGGGTAAACAAACTCACTTAATTGATGTCTCACATATGAATCCTTGAAAATTTCTTGACTTCAGTTACAAAGTCTCTGCAAGTCTATCGAATTAAGGTTAACACGTAATGTAAACTTTACACAAACACATAGCGTAAAGAATATTTTAGTCGGATTCGTAATTTTGATATTGCTCCCATATTACTTTCAACATTTATTTAAAAATGAGTCCATAATGTTTTAAAGACAATAAACATTAGGTTTAAACCACTTTGCAATACTGCTGAGTGTAAGCAAGCGCGCCCAACTGACGTATATATTTCATTCCCTGTAAATTTTTATATCTCAGGAAAAAATTTCGGATTTTGCAATGCTCTAGAACAAAGGCTAACATGCAGTGTAAAAAATTACTCGGATATTATGATCAACATTCATGAAAAAATTATGTCTCTACAATGGTCTGAGGACATATAAACAATGAGTGTAAACTACTTTACATCACTGTTGGATGTAAACAAACGCACCTACGTGACGTCTCACATATGATCCTTTGAAAACTTCTAGACTCCAGGAAAAAATTAGGTTTCTGGAATGCTCAAAAACGAAGATAAATACATATGTAGTGTAAACTTCATGTAAACACCTAGTGTAAAGAAGATTTTAGTCAGATTCGTAATTTTGATATTGTTCCGATATTACGATTAATATTTATGAAAAAATTAAGTCTACATAATGTTCTATGGGCAAACTAACAATTGGTGTAAACTACTTTACAACACCGTAGAGTGTAAACATATGTGCCAGACTGGCATATCAAATTTGGTTCCTGGTCCATTTCTAGACTTGATAAACGTGTCCCTGACTCGTATCCGGAGAAGCAGGCAGAAAAAACAAGACAGAAACGCATTTTAGACTCCAAATTTTTGACTTTACACTCGCTAAATATTAATGTATAGACAATTTGCTTTGACATGCATCCGATATAAAGCACTTTATTTTTATTCTATTAGACTTATCCCGACTTCTGGACGGAGAAAGTGGCGAACAAAAAACGCAACAAAAACGTATTTTCCATCATTTAGAACACTGTAAACTTTAAAATTCCGTACCGAACTCCCCATTGAGTTTAAAGAAATTCGGTTTGGTACAATTTGTAGCTTTTAAATCGTAGTACATTCCTGTGTGCCAAAATTCTGTTGCAAAAATTATTTGGCATGATTTATCAATCAAACTTCGGAAAAAACGTGTTTTTAGCCCATTTTTTACCTCTGATTTCGAACTTTACACCCCCATAAATAACTCAATATTGCGTTTTTTTAAATGCGGTTTGCTGCGATGTTTAGCCCCTGTAAGGCACTTTATTAATGCTGTCTTCGATTTGCACTGACTCATAAGCGGAAAAATTTGGCAGAGAAATCTTAGTTAAAATCCGTTTTTTTACACCATCCACTAGAGTGTAAACTTTAAACCCCAGGATCTAACTCACCATAGAGCATAGAAGACTTTGCTTATATGCAGAATGTAGCCCTTGATCCGCTCTACATTTCTGTCAGAAAACATTTTAAAAACCTCATAACCGGAGTTAGTATCGGACATAGGAAGGTTGAAAACTCGACCAAAAAGTGCTTTTTCACCCCCAGATTTTCGCACTCTTTACACTGCCGTTCGATAAATAATGCGAATTTCAAAAAACAAAAAAAGTGTCATCTGTAGAATTCATCCCTCTATTATCCTATTCTGTTCAATCCTTCGAGTCATCAATACTCAGTTGTCCACATGCCGCAGTAAAAAGGTCCCAAAATTTGTCCTATGTTATAACGTTACACAAAAAACTTTACACCTTCTTTACACAGTCAATTTTGAGTTTCAAGAAAAACAAAAAAACACGGGCAGCGAATTTTTTTATTATCTTTCTTTTAAAAAAAACCGCACCTTCCAGAAGTGTCCCGTTATAGCTGTAGGGGGTGCCCAGGTGTTGGGGGTACCCAAGTATATTATAGGTACGCGCTAACGCGCTACCTATGATGATCAATATATGTACAAATCAATTTTCGCCTTGTGTTGAATTATGCATGAGCACAAATTAATAGCTTTCGGTCTCTTCTTTTCAGTTTTTCCCAGCTCACACGACAGCTTAATTGATTTCCTGGCACCTCATTAATCCGGACTAGATATTTTTAGTAGAGATGTCCCGGTGACGGCCTTTTAGCTGGGGCCGGGGCAAGATGTTATGCATACTGATGTATGCTGACCCTATAAGTGTACACTTAAAATTATGTACGGTACTTTTTACATTAGTATTTAATCATATTAAAAGCTTAAGAAGTTTAAAAAGGGTTTGAAAAATATCGATGATTTACGTGATCCTGCTGAATCAGTCCAAGACAATTATTTGCGATAAATCATAAATGAACAACTGTCTTCAGATTTTCAAAACTAATTTTAAAGTTCGAAATAGAATACCCATATCTCTTAGGATCTAAGGTCTCAATTATCAATGATTTCAGTTTTAAAGAAAAATAGAAATTTTTTTGTGATGCCACGTGCCCGTCATTTCATTTATGGGAAAGAGTCTAACGCTGAAAAGTCAAACAGATTACAAGTATTTCAGTTCAAAGCACGTATTTTTATGTTTAACATTATCATTTTTGTTCCAATTTCCACTTTTGAAAAATCATTAATTTTCAGTGAAAAATTGTTAATTTATCTATTGATTATATATATACATAGCTAAGAAAAATGCTCCGATGGAACAAAAAAGGGGAATATACTTGGGATTGTGAATTATACGAGGATGTAAAAGGAGGGGACTAGGAAAAAATCTCCCTATGTTATATGCCAAAAATCGCAAAATATGTTAAAAATCAGACTTTCTCTAAACAATGCAAAAAATCGAAGTATATTCTGCGGTCTCTGAAAAAACGTATTATTTTAAAATAATTTTCTCATGATTGACATAATATCTTAAAAGCATATTACGTAATGCAACTTTTTGCAGACTTCATTGAACTTTGAGTTGCTTAATAATGTGACTGAAAGTGAAATGCTGTTAACAAATCATAATTAAGTTGTTCGTATTTCATTATTACTAAGCATCATCACTTAGCAGATACAGCCATTCTAAGTGTCAAAGCGCAAGGCAATATTCAAATTACCAAAAAATTGATTGAAAAAAGCAGCGAATTAGCAATGCAGTAGCTAAGCGAATTGAATGAAATAGTACATATCGATGCATTCAAGACAATCGATGATATTGTTGGTTCAAAGCAGTAGGAAACATGGAAGCTGACGTGCAACAGACCTTATGTAGATACTCTTTTTACATGTCTACAACAATTGTTTACTAAACTTTTACATTTTCAAAGGCCGCAGAATATACTTCGATTTTTTGCATTGTATGAGAAAGTCTGATTTTTAATATATTTTGCGATTTTTGGCATATAACATAGGGAGATTTTCCTAGTCCCCTCCTTTTACATCCTCGATAATTCACAATCCCAAGTATATTCCTTTCTTGTTCCATCGGAGCATTTTCTTTGCTAGTACTCTACTTTTAATTATAGTTTGGAAGTACAATGCTAGATCGTGTCCTTTAAATTTGTTTTAATTTACACATTTTTCTTTTCTTAAAGCTTTAAATCTTTTATTATTATCTTTATAATTTAATGGCAGGTTTAAACTTTAAGCTCCTCTTAGTTTACAACTCTCGCTTAGCAAGCTCATTTTTCGAAACTATTCCTTTATAATCAGTCGAAAATACTGGATTTCATTTACTGTGCGGTTCTTCTAATAATTGAATGGTTTAAACTTTACAAAGCTACTAGTTGTAGAAGAAACAAACATTCTGATTAGTAATTCTTATGTTGCATGTAGAACATCCTGTAGAAAATATGCTTCCAAAACTTTCTAGAGCTAAACTTAATTTACATTTTAAACTTTACACAAGGTGTAAAGATTTTAGTGGGATTAATAATTTCGATATTGCTCAGATATAAAGATTAGCATTTATTAAGAAATTAAACCTCTATAATGTTCTAAGAACAAATTAACATTAGGTGTTAATCACTTTACACTACTCTTCACTACTGCCCTAGCAGACGTATTACATCTGTTCCTATATATATTTTACGACTTTAGTGAAAAAATAAGTTACCGTGAGGCTCTAGAATGAAGCTTATTATATAGTGTAACACTTTACACTAGCAACAAGTGTAAAGGAATTTTAGTCAGTTTTCGATATTGCTCGGATATTACGATCAACATACATGAAAAAATCGCGTCTCCATAACGGTTTAATGACAAATAGACACAGATGTAAACCACTTTGCATCACTGTTGAATGTAAGCTCAGATGCGCCCAGCTGACGTCCCTTATCTGATTCCATGTAAATTTTCAGATTTCGGCAAAAAATTAAGGATTTTTGCAAAGCTCTAGAACGAAGATAAACCACTTAACATCACTGTTGAGTGTAAACAAACGCGCCCAGCTGACGTCCCTTATCTAATTCCATGTAAATTATCCAGATTTCTGCAGAAAATTTAGGTTTTCGCAAAGCTCTAGAACGAAGATCAATTAGCAGTGTAAACTTTACACAACCGCCTAGTGTCAGAAGAACTTTATTCCGATTTGTGAAATCTGATATTACTCGGATATTATTATCAACATTTATGAAAAAATTGCATATCTACAATGGTCTGAGGACAAATAAACAATGAGTGTAAAGTACACTTTACATCACTATTGGATGTAAACAAACACGCCTACGTGACGTCTCACATTTGATTCTTTGAAAATTTCTAGACACTAGGGAAAAATTAGGTTTCTGGAATGCTCAAAAACGAAGATAAATACATTTGTAGTGTAAACTTCATGTAAACACCTAATGTAAAGAAGATTTTAGGTCAGATTCGTAATTTTGATATTTTTCCGATATTACGATTAATATTTATGAAAAAAATTAAGTCTCCATAATGTTCTATAGGCAAACTAACAATAGGTGTAAACCACTTTACAACACTGTAGAGTGTAAATATACACGAGACTGGCATATCAAATTTGGTTCCTGGTCCATTTCTGAGACTTGATAATCGATGATCCTGACTCATAACCGGAGAAGCAGGCAGAAAAAGCAAGACAGAAACGCATTTTAAACACCAAATTTTTGACTTTACACTCGCTAAATATTAATGTATAGACAATTTGCTTTGACATGCACCCGATATGAAAGCACTTTATTTTTATTCTATTGGACTTATCCCGACTTCTGGACGGAGAAAGTGGCGAACAAAAAACGCAACAAAAACGTATTTTCCATCATTTAGAACACTGTAAACTTTAAAATTCCGTACCGAACTCTCCATTGAGTTTAAAGAAATTCGGTTTGGTACAATTTGTAGCTTTTAAATCGTAGTACATTCCTGTGTGCCAAAATTCTCTTGCAAAAATTATTTGGTATGATTTATTAATCAAAATTCGGAAAAAACGTGTTTTTTCGCCCATTTTACCTCTGATTTCGAACTTTACACCCCCATAAATAACTCAATATTGCGTTTTTTAAATGCAGTTTGCTGCGATGTGTAGCCCCTGAGAGGCACTTTATTACTGCTGTATTCAATTTACACTGACTCATAAGCGGAAAAATTTGGCGAGAGAAATCTTAGTTAAAATCTGTTTTTACACCATCCACTAGAGTGTAAACTTTAAACCCCAGGATCTAACTCACCATAGAGCATAGAAGACTTTGCTTATATGCAGAATGTAGCCCTTGATCCGCTCTACATTTCTGTCAGAAAATATTTTAAAAAACTCATAAATGGAGTTAGTATCAGACATAAGCAGGTTGAAAACTCGACCAAAAAGTGCTTTTTCACCCCAGATTTTCGCACTCTTTACATTGCCATTCGATAACTAATGCGAATTTCAAAAAACAAAAAAATGGTCATCTGTAGAATTCATCCCTCTATTATGCTATGCTGTTCAATTCTTCGAATCATCAATACTCGAGTTGTCCACATGCCGTAGTAAAAGTCCCAAAATTTGTCCTATGTTATAACGTTACATAAAAACTTTACACCTTCTTTACACAGTCAGTTTTAGGGTTTCAAGAAAAACAAAACACAGGACATGCGAATTTTTCTATTATCTTTCTTTAAAAAAAAACCGCACCTTCCAAAGTGCCCCGTTATAGCTGTAGGGGGTTGCACAGGTGTTGGGGTATCCAAATATAATTGCTAGCGCACGCGCTAACGCGCTACCTATGATTACAGTTCTTTGATTTAAGTCCGATTCTTCATTTTCTATTCCGAATTAGTCGTGTTCTTCCAGCTGTAGTAATAAATCATGAATGTGCAAATTTTAAACATCTTATTCTTGCCAAGATTTTTGGCAGATGCGATAAATTTTCCGATAGCACAAGTTTAATTTTCAAGAAATTCCTTAAAATTGTGAATTACGAAACAATATTTATATATGATTTTAGGTCAGGACACCAAGAACTGCGATCACAGCAGCGAATCTCGCTTCCTTCTCAAGCTGATCCTTTAATTAAATTTATGCATTCCGTCTGGTCGGAGTTAAGAGATCCTCGAATCTCATTTATAAGATCTGATAGAGTAGAAATAATTTTCGTCATCCGAGCTAGGTTATTTATTTCGATATGAACTTTAAAATTTATAAATAAATTATAAATGTATCAATGGATATAATAGTAGTAATATTAATAATAAATATAAATAGATTTATTAATAACTAATTTGCCACTTGAATTCGTCAGTATTCTTAAATACATATTTCTTCGCTTCCGCATAATTTCCAAGATTGATTTTGAAAGAAAATCTTAGAGTTCTGCAATTAATTACAATTGTTTTAGCCACGCTTAATGCCTGGGCCGGGGCTTCGGACGGCCGTAATTTTTTAGATATTTTAATCTGGTTGCGTTTTCTGAAATAACTAAAGAAGAAGTCAGGAGGTTTTGGAATCGTTTTACTCATCCAAGCAGAGCCTCACTAAATGGCTAAACGCTCTTGAGTTCAATCAAATCGGCTTTTATGTATCTCACTTTGTGAAAATCAATAAGAAATGTCAAAATGGTGTTCCTTCCGTATCACCTTTTAGCAATTTCAAACAATATATCATAGGTAGCGCGTTAGCGCGTACCTATAATATACTTAGGTACCCCCAACACCTGGGCACCCCCCCTACAGCTATAACGGGACACTTCTGGAAGGTGCGGTTTTTTTAAAAGAAAGATAATAAAAAATTCGCTGCCCGTGTTTTTTTGTTTTTCTTGAAACTCAAAATTGACTGTGTAAAGAAGGTGTAAAGTTTTTGTGTAACGTTATAACATAGGACAAATTTTGGGACCTTTTTACTGCGGCATGTGGACAACTGAGTATTGATGACTCGAAGGATTGAACAGAATAGGATAATAGAGGGATGAATTCTACAGATGACACTTTTTTTGTTTTTGAAATTCGCATTATTTATCGAACGGCAGTGTAAAGAGTGCGAAAATCTGGAGGTGAAAAAGCACTTTTTGGTCGAGTTTTCAACCTTCCTATGTCCGATACTAACTCCGGTTATGAGGTTTTTAAAATGTTTTCTGACAGAAATGTAGAGCGGATCAAGGGCTACATTCTGCATATAAGCAAAGTCTTCTATGCTCTATGGTGAGTTAGATCCTGGGGTTTAAAGTTTACACTCTAGTGGATGGTGTAAAAAAACGGATTTTAACTAAGATTTCTCTGCCAAATTTTTCCGCTTATGAGTCAGTGCAAATCGAAGACAGCATTAATAAAGTGCCTCACAGGGGCTAAACATCGCAGCAAACCGCATTTAAAAAAACGCAATATTGAGTTATTTATGGGGGTGTAAAGTTCGAAATCAGAGGTAAAAAATGGGCTAAAAAACACGTTTTTTCCGAAGTTTGATTGATAAATCATGCCAAATAATTTTTGCAACAGAATTTTGGCACACAGGAATGTACTACGATTTAAAAGCTACAAATTGTACCAAACCGAATTTCTTTAAACTCAATGGGGAGTTCGGTACGGAATTTTAAAGTTTACAGTGTTCTAAATGATGGAAAATACGTTTTTGTTGCGTTTTTTGTTCGCCACTTTCTCCGTCCAGAAGTCGGGATAAGTCTAATAGAATAAAAATAAAGTGCTTTATATCGGGTGCATGTCAAAGCAAATTGTCTATACATTAATATTTAGCGAGTGTAAAGTCAAAAATTTGGAGTTTTAAATGCGTTTCTGTCTTGTTTTTTCTGCCTGCTTCTCCGGTTACGAGTCAGGGACACGTTTATCAAGTCTAGAAATGGACCAGGAATCAAATTTGATATGCCAGTCTGGCGCATATGTTTACACTCTACGGTGTTGTAAAGTAGTTTACACCAATTGTTAGTTTGCCCATAGAACATTATGTAGACTTAATTTTTTCATAAATATTAATCGTAATATCGGAACAATATCAAAATTACGAATCTGACTAAAATCTTCTTTACACTAGGTGTTTACATGAAGTTTACACTACATATATATTTATCTTCGTTTTTGAGCATTCCTGAAACCTAATTTTTTCTTGGAGCCTAGAAGTTTTCAAAGGATCAAATGTGAGACGTCACGTAGGCGCGTTTGTTTACATCCAACAGTGATGTAAAGTAGTTTACATTCATTGTTTATATGTCCTCAGACCATTGTAGAGACATAATTTTTTCATGAATGTTGATCATAATATCCGAGTAATTTTTTACACTGCATGTTAGCCTTTGTTCTAGAGCATTGCAAAAATCGAAATTTTTTCCTGAGATATAAAAATTTACAGGGAATGAAATATATACGTCAATTGGGCGCGCTTGCTTACACTCAGCAGTATTGCAAAGTGGTTTAAACCTAATGTTTATTGTCTTTAAAACATTATGGAGACTCATTTTTCCATAAATGTTGAAAGAAATATCGGAGCAATATCAAAATTACGAATCCGACTAAAATATTCTTTACGCTATGTGTTTGTGTAAAGTTTACGTTACGTGTTAACCCTAATTCGATAGACTTGCAGAGACTTTGTAACTGAAGTCAAGAAATTTTCAAGGATTCATATGTGAGACATCAATTAAGTGAGTTTGTTTACCCTCAAAAGTAATCTAAAGTGATTTAAAAATTATGTTCAAGTGTCCTTAGATCATTGAAGAGATGTAATTTTGTCTTAAATGGGTTGCATTAAAGTTAAATCTTTCTTAGCCGTGTTTATAATATGTTTCACAAAATCTTGCACATGGAGAGCTATCGTTTAATTGATGTAAATTGCCTGCAAAAGTGGTTTTAAAATGAACCAGCAATCACACTACTGTGCACAGAAGTCGACAAAGATATACAGCTTTATTGTAATCATGTACATTAATAAGCCGTAAACTGTTAGTATTCTCTACACCTAGTAGTTGTGTAAAGTTTGCACTATTCATTTGTTGTTAATATGTAGTCTATACTACAAATTTATTTTACTACCAAATCAAAGCGTTAGTGTTCCTTACATTTGATATTTGCGTGAAGTTTTTGAATTTTTGCCGAAAATCTTTGCCTTCTAATTTACCAACATCCCGCCTTTTCCATTTTCTTGAAGTTTAAAATCTTTTATAATTCTCTCATAATTTAATGGTAGGTTTTAACTTTAAGTTTCTCTTGGTTTACAACTCTCGCTTAGCAAGCTCATTTTTCAAAACTTTTTCATAGTGATCAGATTAGTTGCGTTTAGTTTGGAATTGGTGGACGGTCGTTATTTTATTACTCGGCTTAAATAAACCAAGTGACTATCTTTTGATTATTTTCTTCATCGCAAATTCAAACACCCATTTCAATTTGAAAATTGACCCAATTTCAATTTGAAAATTGATCCAATTTTCAATTTGAAAATTGAAAATTGGGTGTTTTCAATTTCAAAAGTCACAACACATTGTGCTTGTGTATTGATTGAGTGAGGATTTGCAATGTGAATTCGTTGGTTAAATTTTTGTGCTTGATTATAAGTGAACTGCACATTAAGAAGAAATAACTTAATGCAGTTTTAATTTGAAAATGGATGGTGTCAATAAGGTTGTCTTGTTTAAAAAGGATAATGCTGATGTTAAGAACAATATTGTTTTCCGCGTTCTTGGACTGTTGTCATTATTGTGGCATGTTACTGATTGTGTTTACTGACTGATGTACTGAAATCACGCTAATTAAAAGTAGTGTACTAGCAAAGAAAAATGCTCCGATGGAACAAAAAAGATGAATATACTTGGAATTGTGGATTATTATGGATGTAAAAGGAGGGACTAGGAAAAATCTACCTAAAGTCGGAAAATCTGCTAAAAATCACACTTTCTCTAAGCAACGCAAAAAATCGATGTATATTCTGCGGCCTCTAAAAAAGTGTCTTTTTTAAATAATGTTCGAAGTTTCAGATAAGAGTGTATAAACGAAATCTATCAAGGTTACTTTTTTAAATTGCTGGCACCTGATTGATAGAAAACTAAGAGGTATTGTATTTAAAGTTGTTTTGTTTTATGAGCATTATAGCAAGCAAAGCAGGAGCCGATTGATTAGTGCACACAATCGTTTCGGGCATGCTAGTGTATCTACATTAAGTCTGTTTCAAGTCAACTTACGTGTTTCCTACTGTTTTTTAACCAACCATGTCTTCAATTGTCTTCGATGTTTGCTATTTCATTCAATTGGCTTGGAAGACTGTTAGTTTACTTAATATCATTTCCCATAGCTACTGCATAGCTAACGTGCTGCTGTTTCAATCATTGTTATGGTTGAATATTTATTTTAATCTGTTGGCCGCAGAATATACATCGATTTTTGCGTTGCTTAGAGAAAGTGTGATTTTTAGCAGATTTTCCGACTTTAGGTAGATTTTCCTAGTCCCCTCCTTTTACATCCATAATAATCCACAATTCCAAGTATATTCATCTTTTTTGTTCCATCGGAGCATTTTTCTTTGCTAGTTATATAAATACATAGGCGTTAGATAGGTATTTCAAGCGATACAAAATTTTGACGCGGATCATGTAATGTCAGTACATGCTTAAAATAAGATCAGCGTACTCGGCTATCTGCCTCAAGAATTCCGCGCTTGGCTCCACGTCGTCGAGGTCCAAATCCATAAGTTCTATTTGACTATATTGAACGTTAGGAATCTCCTGTTGTCGACCGCAAGGTTCGGTGTTTCGACGAGGCATTAGTTTGCTGCAACAACAAATATCAGCATTCGAATCAGCATTGGCTGTGTCGTAGAATTCGGTAAAACTCCCGCAACTGCCTTCATAACCGGAAGAAGATGACAAATCCCAAGCTATTGCCGAATCTTCCTCGAGTGACGCGTAATAATTTCTCGCCGAATCGCAGTTTTTTGAGGTCGAATGAAAATTTGGCGAACAAGAGGTCGTTGGTTTGACCGAAGCGATTAAATTTTCAAATCTAGATTCGCTGACCGATCGCATTTTAATTTACGAATTCCCATCAAAATGATGCCGAGCCGATGATATCCGCGCATTAATCAAATGTGGGCCAAATGGGTTTTTCGGCAATCGTCGAAAACACCAGTGGCTGGTTTACACGTATTAAGAATATTTCTGAGTATTACTGATCAATTATGACGTCGGCGGACACCGCGAATACACGAAAATACGGAAAAGAAAACACATGAGTAATGCGCTTAGATTTACCGCCTATGATCTTATTTTTTGTATTATATACTTAAAAATCGCGTAAAAATCAGCGCCACTCCTTGCTCTTTTTTATTGTTACGCGAACAGTTTTTGGCCTCAGGCAACGCTTTTCCGAATCCACACGAGAAATGTCGCACCTTATTACAAAAAGAACTTAGGAGCGCACATAAAACATAAATAAATTGACGCACTTCGTCCGAAACTAATTGCGCATTTACTCATCGGACATAATAAATAAAAAATAATGAATTACATGTAGGCAAAAATCGCAGGATCATAGAAACGACATAAATATCTGCATCATTATAGCACGTAGTGATACAAACGATTAGATACTTGCGTCTTCTAACACTTCCAGGTCGCGAACACGTTGAGTTTAGGAACGTTGGACCATATGAACTTACCTCAGTATCAATTTGACTAGTTTCGTGTGATATACATACAAAGGAACCATGGATAGGGGTTAGGCACAGACAAGACAGTACTTAAGGGGCGGCCGCTCCTCCCTTGACCGAAAAAATTTTCGAAAGGTTGCACGGAAAGATGAAAAATCACATGGTTTCGTCGTAAATTTTTCCAATTTTCCGCCGTTGTTAAGTATTTCCAATAATTTTACCTCAATCACGACCAAAATTGACACGTTTTAGCATTTCGAGATAAAAACAATCATTCTTCTAAAAGTTAGAATTTTATGATCATAACAGTAGAGCATATCGAAAAACCGCTAAAAATGCGAATCAATTTATGTTGTTTTGCCCCCTCTTTCCTTTTATGCGAATCCTGGGTACAAACCTGGGCATAGACATGCACTTGGAGGGTTGAAGGTCACTGGACCCAGCCAAAAGGACAAGGTGAAAAATTTCTGGGGAAGAATGAAGCAATTATGGTTGAATATTAGCTGAATGGAAAAAAATTTTTGCTAATTGCTTGAAATTGACCGAAGGCATTTTCACTCTAATTTTGACATTTATACAATCTTTAAGGTCACTTTATCACAAAAAGCTCTCGGACTGACCACTGAATCCAGCGGGTCAATCACCTTCAATAGGCTTATGCTGCGCGTCTGTGGACTTGCAGCCGTATAGTATTGAATGCTTCTGCTTTTAAGAGAAAAGGAAGGATAATAGATGCTCATAGGTTTATTCTTGAAAATTAACATTATTGTGACTGGATTAACATTTGTTGTTGGCCTCAGAATATACTTCGATTTTTGCGTTGCTTAGATAAAATGTGATTTTTATCAGATTTAGGTAGCTTTTTTCCTAGTCCCCTCCTTTTACATCCTTAACAATCCACAATTCCAATTATATTAATCTTTTTTGTTCCATCGGAGCATTTTTCTTCGCTAGTACCCTACTTTTCATTAGAATGATTTGAGTACATCAGTCGGTAAACACATACAGTAACATACCACAATAATGACAGCAGTCTAAGAACGCGGAAAACAATATTGTTCTTAACGTCAGCATTATCCTTTTTAAACAAGACAACCTTACATTATTTAAACAGATCAAAATTTTTCAGCATAAACTTTACGCAAATATCAAGTGTAAGGAACACTAACGCTCAGATTTGGAAGTAAAATAAATTTATAGTATAAACTACATATTAAAAACAAATGAATAGTGCAAACTTTACACAACTACTAGGTGTGGAGAAACCTAACAGTCAGATTCCCAATTATAATTTTACGTAGAACATTCTGAAAAAAATTAAGCTTCCGCGAGGCTCTAGAACTAAAGATAATATGCAGTGTAAGCTTTACATAACCACAGAGTGTAAAGAAAATTTCAGTCGGATTCGTAATTCTGATATTACTCTGATATTACGATCAATATTTATTAAAAACCTAAGTCTCCACAATGGCCCGAGGACGAATAAATATCAAATGTAAACCACTTTACACCACTGTTGAGTGCAAACAAATTGGCGTATCACATTTGGTTTCTGGTTCATTTTTAGACTGAGATTATGTCCAGGCTCATAACCCAGAACTTAGCAGAAAAAAACCAAGACAGAAACACGTTCAACTCCTCCATTTTTTGACTTTACACCTCCCGAAAAAGCTAAATATTGATGTAAACAAACGCTATTCGCTGTGACGCGTACCCCTTAGAAAGTACTTCATTTTTATCTTATTCGACCTCGCCCGACTTCTGAACAGAGAAAGTGGCGAACAAAAAATGGACAAACACGTATTTTCCACTGTCCAGCACAGTGTAAACTTTAAAACTCTGAACCTAACGCCCCATTGTGTATAAAGAAATTCGGTTTGGGCCAGTTTGTAGCCCTTTAATTGTAGTACGTTTGTATGTGCCAAACTTATGTTCCGCAAAATATTTGATATGATCTACCAATCAAAATACGAAAAAAACTTATTTTTTCGCCCATTTTACACCTCAGATTTCGAACTTTACACCCCCATAAGGAACTTAATATTACGTTTTTTGAACGCGGCTTGCTTCCACGTGTAGCTCTTAAGAGTTACTTTATTTCTAGTTTATTCAATTCATCCCAACTCATAATCGAAAAAGTTCTGCAGAGAAATCTCGGACAAAATCTATTTTTTTACTCATCCACTAGAGTGTAAAGTTGAAACCCTTGGTACTAACTGCGTATTGATTGTAGAAAAGTTCTGCTGGTAAGCAGAAGATAGCCCTTGATTCGTAGTACATTTCTGTCAGAAAAAATCTCTTAAAACTCATACCCGGAGTTGTTGGCAGACATAAACAAGTCGAAAACTCGACCAAAATGTGTCTTTTCACCCCCAGATTTTCGCACTCTTTACATTCCCATTCGAGAATTAAGGCGAAATTCAGAAAACAAAAATCTGTGTGATCTGCAGGACCTAAATAGACGAATAAGTCAAATGAAGTGCATGGTTTGACACGGATACGTCAGCCATTGCACCAACTCAAATCGCAGCCAAGATTTCAGCTTGATTACACTATATTAAAAAATATTTATCATTCTACTGAAGTTTAAGAAAAGTGCAATTATGATAATAAAAATAATTATTTATTAAAAACGAGTCAAAAACCTCTGGAATAAAAAAAATTTGATCACACAATATGCAATACGGAGTTATCTATCGGCATTAGAAAATAGATGTATAATTCAAAGCAAAAGTTCACCTCTTCATACATCAACAAACACTGACTGTAGAAAAGTGTAAAGGTTAGATTCGTTATTCTGACCATACGGAGAACATTGTTTTAAAAAATTCATCATCCACGACGCTCTGGGCGGAAAAATTTCTGTAGTGTAAAGTTTACACCTGCACTAAAAACGCAATATTGATTATAAAGAAACAAAATGAATTATGACGTGTAGTGCTTAGGGCGAGCAAATTTTAAAGATAATTACCACGTTCTGTCTACTAAGTGGAGAATATGGCCGGAAAAAAATATTTTCTTTGTCCCAGACTCTTTACAATAAACCGCATCTAAATTTGAAAATATTACTTAAAAAAATAAAAAAAGGCTCCCCTAGATTTTATAACCGTCTACCTTTTGAAATCAATCGACTGCATAGAATGTAAAACTGAGTTAGATATGCTTGTGTACATGAAAACAGTAAAAACCCGTCTAATTTACACTCCTGTGCAACAACTAATGAGTGTAAAGAAATTTTAAGACAAGATTCGTAAACTACTGATCAGGGAAAACATTTTTCAAAAAAATTGGCCCTCCGCAAATTATTTGATTTTTCGGTTTACACTTTACACACTGACGACTAGCTCGGTATTGAGTGTAAACAAAAAAAATATCTAAGTTTGTTCATTATCTGCCTTTAAAAAAAACCGCACCTCCCAGATGTGTGCCGTTATAGCTGTGAGGGGGAGGGCACAAATTTCTGCACTCGTTGTGATAAACATATAAGAAAAAGGATGGCCATGTATATATAGGTAGCGCTATCGCGCTACCTATGATAAAATATATAAAATAAATATAAAATAGGAAGTTCCTATTGCCAACTTCTTGCCAGGCTTTGCCCGCTTCCGAGTTGTTGGAGTATCTTAGCACGCGCAAATGAGTTGTCTGATTAGGCACTTGGAGTACGTATGGATACAGCTAAACCTACAGCGCGCCGCTCAGGACAGATGCCCAACACACAACAACTACGAAAGCAACAAACCCCATTGAAGTACCTTCGGGGCTTACCTAAGTACCTTGCTACAACTAGCGCTGGATAGGGCTCTGCGGCAATTCAATTCGCACTTTTCCAAATGACCCTAAATACTTTCTATCTAAAATCTCCACCGGACGCTATAGGTCCCGGTGCCTATGGAGATTATGGGAAGGAAATCCGACCGCGGTTCCTAACACAGGAGTAATTAGTATAACCCCGGTATTCGCCCTAGGTCCTTGGACCTTTTAGACCAAAAGAATAATTTTCATGAAAAGAATTGAAAAGGTTTGCGCGCCAGATTACCTATGGCGAAACTACTTACGAATTTTGGTTCAATAGCACTCTGTACTTAAATCACAACAACAAAGAGCTCTTATCCGGGCTGATCATCCACTATAAAAATTATGTAATAATTTTTATAGGTTTTTGGTTCGAAAGAGGAATTATGAATTTTGAACGAAATGATAAATAAAAGGTTTTACCCAATGAAATCCGGCAAGAATTAAAGTCGAGAGCCGGCCAATTCCCAATCCTTAACTGCCTGCGGCTTAATGCACCTCTAGACAGCTAATTTTCTAGCTTTTACCAATTCAAACCAATATTTACAGTCTTAGGCGCTGATAAAGTCGAAGAAGACACGCCAGTAATTAAAAAGGCAACTCTGCCACAACCGAACCAATTATGATTGGAGGGAGGCCTACAGTAATATAAGAAGAGAAATAGAAGAAATGTTATTTATAAGAAATTGGCGCTACTTGCGCATGGATTTTTCGGGTCTCTGCACAGGCTCAACGTGAATAGCGGTCATGTCGCCTATGTTTTAATTGTAAAGAAATGATAGGGGACTTGTAGGGGTTCCACAGTAAAAGGTCGCATCTTTGTATCTCTTGCGACACATAGCGACAAGAGTCCAACCAATTGACACTGCGTGGTCGGAATGCCTCCGCATGTCATACTATATCGTGATCTGAAGATATGGCTGGCTCGCCAAAATGGAACTAAAAGACCGGATGGTCGGAATAGGCGCACTAAGGTGCGTAATAGCCGTAAGTGTAAACGGCACGTGTAGATACACTATCTACACTCCTCCTCTCATCGGGAAAAATTTGGAACACGGCCGAATTTTTTGAAAGTGGAAGAAAATTATAGAAATATGAGAAAAAATTGTTGGGGATCCAACAAATGGAAACTTTGGTAATTTTATTGAAATTTTAGGTTGGGCCCCTGTGGATGGGAAGAAAAATTTTGAATTGAAAAGATGGCGGCTGAATCCATGACTGAGCCTCATCGAGTAGTGCAGAGACCTGAAAATAAATTTGAATAAAAGAAGAATTAAGTAGATTTTAGATAAAATTAGAGATAAAATGAGGCCACACTTCGCTTCTGAGGCTAAGTTCAAGAGATGTTAAGATTAAAATGACGAGATTACGCAAAAATTGATAAAGACGAGATTTAAAGGCACAAAGAATAACGAAATGCGAACTAGTAGTTTTTATAATAAGAAAAGTTTATGACAAAAACGCGAATAAAATGACGTTGATTCAACAAACGGTATGCTGCTGGCCATCGCGCACAAGCGCGGAGTCCAAATATATGTAGAGCCAGGCGTGACTGACGGTGGCGTTTAAATCGAGGCTTTATCATTTGGTAGAAAAGCGCGGCGAACAGATAGAACGGCGCTGCAAAAAGTACTAGAAGCCATACGTAGGCAGCAAAGAAAATTCAGGGAAATTTTTGAAATTTTTTGAAAGTTGAAAATAGCCTTAAAATAGTGGTATGGCAATAAAAACACACTTTTTTGTTTTATATCAACATACTCATTGGCATCAAAAAATTGCGAAAGAAACGACAAATGAATTTTCAAAAATTGAATTCTATGAGAATTTATTTGATTTCTGGGGGGAGTGGCCTTTTGGTTTCTGAGAGTCTTGCTGGCTTCACTTAGGCGTGATCATGACGGCAACAGGCGATTGCTGCTGAATAAATCGATGCACAGTTACATTTGCCGAGCAGTTACGCGATGAATGGATTCAAAACGAAATAGAATGAGACGACGGCTGTACTCGAAACTGGTAGTGCAAATAGCAAGCGGACGGCTGCAGAGTAGCCGATGACGATGGAAATCGTCCTGATAGAACAACACGGGCGGCAAAGGAAAGCGGTTGAATCTTCCATCTTGGTTGCAGCAGCGCAGTGATGACACGATTGCATGTTGAAACAGCGCCTGAACGACCAGCGTGGATTTACGCAAGTGTTGAAAGCAAGCAATTCTTTGAGGTAGATTCTCCCATCTGAGATGACAAAAATGCAAGAGGGGGGTCCGGCTCTGCAACCCCGGTTTGCTGGTTTCGATAACAAACACCTGCAGGTATTAGATCAGGTGTGCCTGTTACGGCGTTTCTGTATTTGTTTCAATCTCGCTCGGCTGGCCTTAATAGTTAAATAGACTCCCGCGAAAGGATCGCTGCGGCCGTCTGATCCTCATATTGTACCAGTGGCACTGCAGTAGGTGTGGGCAACCCGCGAAAACCTTCGAGAAACATCGCTCAATCATGAGAAATGCACCGCGGCTACGCGTGAGTATCAGCTGATTGGGATCATAGAAAGCCGGTAGCTGTAACCGTTGACTGCGAGCCAAAATGTGACGTAGTCCGGCTTTTGCCTGCGAGGATGCCTGAGCCACGCGCCATACGCCAGAAAAATAGGGGTCGGGTCCAGACTATAAATGCGATTGCCTATGAAGACTCACGACATCACATGTTAGCAACGTTGAATCCATGTAAACCACCTATGATGATACTAAATTCACGCCTCGGATGAGCATAACGATTTGCTTGTAAATTCTGAAAAATGCATTTGCTTGCAAACGCATATAGCATACTGCAATGGATCATAGTCTAAATTAAAGAAGTTATGAGAAAAAGAAGAGGAAAGAAAGAAAAAATGGAAGCAAGTGGCATCAGCGTTTGATTTCCGAGCGTCGATGCGGTTTTTGAGCATGAAGGACAGCTCATGGTCAGCGTATCTAAAATGTTAGCCCTGAAAACAGAACGCGGGGAGGACTCACCACGATTTCTTAAGCCACCATCTGCGCGATGTGGGCCGTAGACGCGTAGAAAATAGGCGATTTTATTGTTGCTGGGGTCATGTGGCTAGAAGGCGTCCCTCAAAAGGTGTCTCAGCTGATTCATGGCTGGCAGAGGCTTGTGAAACCTAGCTAAATTCAGACAAAGACATGGCCACAAACATCAGCGACCTGAATGTATCGAACAAGGACCGTTGGCCTGCATGGTAGGTCCAGCTACTTTTTTAATGCTTAATCTAAATACTAGGCACTAAACAAACGGTGATTAGCATGCTCAGAATCAACCAAAGCTACTGTAACTGTGGTTAGTATTAATTATAACACGTTATAGGATTGTTCGTGTGTTTCGACCATTACGAACAATCAATTATTAACACGTGACTGATTTTAACAATGGATACGTCCTCTTTATATACCACTTACATTGAAGCAAGAAGATTACGGTATGGTCCGGTAAATGGTGTGATGGATTCCATAAAGATTTGGCGTTACGTGTTTGTCACCTAAAAATATAGCATCTGAAAGGTGCCACGCACAGCGGCCATTAGCCATCACGGTGATGGGCGTGATCATTATGTCCAGGCTGAAACGTCGGGCAATCTGGGTCCTGATATCCACTCTTCTGTTGGAGCACACTGCTCAGCCATGGCTCATAAAAGGTGTATTTTATGAATTTAAGGGCACGGCATCGGCATGATTGCTGATGGCAACAAACAGGCACACTCCCTCATGTTCCTTTCATTTGCATCAATTCCTCAAAACTGATAACTACTGCTGGACACACAGGTCGTATGGTAGCTCAACTAAAACAAAATCACTGGGTACATAATACTTTTCAGCAATGAGATCGGAATAGAACCTTTGGGGCTGGTAAGAGGCGATTACAGTGCACTACATGTTTGATTAAAGGATTGGCAAATAGATGATGCGAGCGTTTCAGGTGTTGGCAAAGACTTGATCGATCGGACCTAATCGTTTAGGTGAAAGTTTTCCATATTCGGGCTGAATCACTGCTTTATTGTTGAGATATACAATGTCATCAACTGCAAATTTACTTTTCACGCTGATTTGTTGTACTGCTTTTTCTGATGGTGACGCACTTTGGCAAGATTTTTAGCTAGCAATATCGTGCAAATTAAGAAGTGTGAGTTTTAAATCAGCAAGATATTTTTCAGCGACGTTGGCGATTGGTTAAAGTGAGATCACTTAATGGCATATATTGAGTGGAAAAAAGAGGTTGACCGTACAGCATGGTGAAATATTCATCGATAATGTTCGCGATCATAAATAAGGCAAAGGCAAATTATTTAATGATCGTACTGATTTCTTGCGCCGTTTTGGAGGTGCATCGATAAATTGTTCGATTATATCGTTCTACTAGCCCATCACACTGCGGATGATACGGTGTTGTGAAAACTTTTTTGAACATTTAATAATTTACAAACTTCGGAAATTAAGCGCTGATGTGAAATTTTAGCTGATCAGTCGAAATCGCTTTGAAACGCCATGCCTGCGGAATTACTTCGCGCAATAATAGATTTGCGATAGTGACTGCTTTTATATCGATTTTCGCCTTTGGAAAAATGTACTTAGTAAATAGTCCATGAATACAACGTTGACAACCGTAGCA